>JAGFMF010011614.1:8617558-8628490 GCA_019455555.1 Galemys pyrenaicus | reverse complement strand
TGCAGCCCCCTGCAGCCCCTGCAGCCCCTTCCAGCCCCCTGCAGCCCCTTCCAGCCCCCTGCAGCCCCCTGCAGCCCCTTGCAGCCCACACCAGAATCTCTGTGAACTTTCACTTTTCAGCTCTGAGGCTTCACCAAGTAAATTGATGCCAAGTAAATTGCATGCAAATGAGACACTAATTTATTCAGGGCACATGCAAATGAGCCATGGTTTCTTTTCTCCAGTCCCATTTATTGACAGCAGATCAGAAAACTAGAAAAGAGAGGGAGGATGGCCGTAGAAGAGAGACCCCCAGCACGGTGCCAGCCGGGGTCAGTGAGGGTCTCAGGCTCTGGCCTTGGGTCCTGAGCGCAGAAACGAAGCCAGCCTGCGGCACCGGCACTGACCTTGAGCCCTGGCCTGACCAGAGTCACTCAACAGTGCTGAGGGCGCGGAGAACAAAACGTCAACTCCCTCATCATTTTCTTGAAAGTGGTGGGCAAACTAGTGAAATCATCAGCTTTAGAAGGCGGGGACCGCTGTGGAGGAAAGGCGAGGGTAGGAGCCCGGGAGGGGCCGGGGGTCCTCGATGGGAGGGGTCTGGGGTCCTCGATGGTAGGGGTCCGGAGTTCTCGCTGGGACGCTGGGAGGGGTCGGGGTCCTCGCTGGAGCAGGCTGCAGGGCCCGCAAGGCGAGGCGCCCAGGGAGGGGAGCAGAGAGCAGACACGGGGAAAGAACACGCCAGGCAGAAGGCGCGGCCTGTGCAAAGCTCTGGGCCAGGCTCGGCCTGGTGGCTGCAGTGAAGGGTGAGGGGCAGGTAGGGCAGGGGTGCAGAGGGACGGGTCTGTAGGACTTGGCGAGAGGCCCCGGGGTCTCGCGGCCAGAGCAGGACCTGCCGCGCTGTGGCTCACACTCGCCCTCTGGCGGCCTCGGCGAGAACAGCCCGGAGGCGCGGGGATCTGTGAGGAGGTGGGACAAGGGAGGCGGCGCTGCGCGGTCCAGGAGGAAGAGCGGGCGAGGGAGAGGGCTGGGGTGGGAGAAGGCCGGCGGTGGCAGAGAGAGGGGTGCAGAAAGGAACAGGTGGCAGACGAGAGGGTAGAGGAGGGAGGGGTAGAGAGGGGTGGCACCTGGGACGGATGGGGAGGGTGGGAGGGCAGGAGTGGGGGAGGCAGGTGGGGCAGGTAACGGTGAGGTGGGATGAGGGATGACGGAGAGGGATGAGGACCGCAGTGGCTCCTCATTCCCCACTGCAGACAGAGGAGCGGGTGGATTCTGGGTCTAAAAACTAGAACGGCAGGTTTGCTGGCGGGTTGGACAGCAGGAGAACGAGACTGAGCTGAGGACCTCCTGGATTTGGACCTGAGTGCAGCACGGGCAGGTTTTAGGAGAGTGTCTGGGAGGTGCGCCTGGCACAGGCACCTGGCCCCAGAAACTCACTCCCCGACGGCCTCTGCCCCCACCCAACCACCATCTGAATGGCTAATGCAAAGCCGCTGCCCCCTTTTCTCTCCAAGAAGTGGCCCCCATGCACTGCTTTCCCTCTCTCTGGGGCATGGTGCATCTGTTGGGGCGCCTTGGGGCACTGCTGCTGAACCCCAGCCACTGCCTGTGGGCCAGGAGCCAAAACCTTTCACCTGCTTTTGGAGAAAAGGATCCACTTAACAGGGCCATACCCGAGGCACTCCCCAGGCCGGAGAACCGACCCAGCCGATGCTGCGGGCTGGCAGGCTGGGATGGGCTTCATCTGCCAGGGCACGCTGGGACCCGAAGCGGGGTCCAGAACTGCAGCCCTCACTCCTGAAGGCTGCCCGTGCCACCATGAACAGGCCTCCTTCGTGCAGGCAGAGACGTCTCCTTCGGGGCCAGAGAATGTTCTTTGGGGCCCACGCTCTGAAACACGACAGTCAAGTTGTGAAAAACTGTTTTTTTCTTGTTGAAAATGCGCAGGGCTATTTTTGTCCCATTGTTGCAAGGCTGTACTGCTGTTCTTGCCAGATAAGCAGAAGTAGGAAGTGACCTTGCCCGGCGGCACGGGCTTTGCTGAAGAAGCCACCGCGTGGGCTCCCTGGGGGTGCAGCGGTGAAGTCTCAGCGCTACTGAGCTGTCACCAGCCACGCAGCGCGAGTTCGATCCCCGGCCAGGGAGGGGACCCACGGGGCACAGCAGACCCCTCCTGCCTCCCCGCTGCTCCCCTCAGTGGATCTGCCCGTTCTGCTCCCCACTCTGTCTCAGGTAGATCCCCTCACCCTCCCACACCTCACCTCTGGCCTGCACCCCAGTTCTTGTATAATAAATAAATAGATCTTTAAAAAAGAAGTAGCAGCCATGCTGTGACGAGCTTCTAGGTTGGGGGCGTAACGCTGTGAACACAAGTGGCTCTCGGAGAACAAAGGGCTGAGTATGAGGAGTGGAGCCTTCAGCCACTCCCAGGTTGTTGTTGTTTTTTAAAGATTTATATACTTATGTGCACAAGCACTGGGGCACAGGCCAGTGGGGGTGAGAGGATTCACCAGAGACAGAGTGGGGAGCAGAACGGGCAGATGGACTGAAACACACTGCTGAGGGGAGCAGCGGGGAGGCAGGAGAGGTCTGCTGCGCCCTGTGGGGGGGTCCCCTCCCTGGCCGGCGGCAGGGATCGAACTCGTGCTGCAGTGGCTGCGGTTTGCTCCACAGTGCGCTGCCTGACCCACTGCGCCGCCAGGGAGGCCCCGCTCCCAGGTGTAACCTGGCACAGCACAGGCTGTGTGCATGTGCGTGTGTGCGAGAGGGCTAGTCTTGCCGTCAGCTGGGTTCCTCGCTGTGGAGCACAAAAAGTTTGCAAAACACTGAACGTGTTTCTTCCTCGGCCTTTGCAGCGCTGCGCCTTCTCTCAGGATGTCAGATGGGAGTCCGTCTGTCTGTCTGTCACATGTCAGTGGGGAGCTCCTGGGGCTGAACCCTGGGGTAGCCTCCGTCCCCCAGCCCCCGTCTGGCCTCTGGCCTCCTGTTTCAGCCTCTAGAGGCTCCGCATCCGGCTCAGGCCTCTGCCCCACCCTCCCCCTCCCTCTACAGGAACCCCGGAAGGACACTGCCCCCCGGAATCCGGATGCTCCCATCTCAGGGCCCTCCACTTAAGTGCACCTGCAAAGCCCCTTGACCACATGAAGTCACTTGTCTGCAGCCCCAGGGCCAGGGCAGGGACACCTTTGGGGCCACAGAGAACTCCCTCACCTGGCTGGCTCCTCCTCGGCTCCCAGGACCCCGCCCCTCAGCCGGAGCCCCCAAGCAAAGCAAAGCCACCCAGGGGGCTCTGCCTCGGTATCCTGCTTTACTCTCCTCACACTCCCCTCTGTCTGAAACCATGTCAGAAGGCGTCAGGAAGCCAGGGTGCTGGGGTGTCTGGCTGAGCAGAGGCCTGCGGGAGGGTGTCCGGGCAGAGGCCATGGCACATGCATGGCTCCAGGGCCTGCAGGCTGGAGAAGCGTCAGGAAGCCGGTGGGGCTAGAGCGGAGCGAGCAAGGGGTGAGGAAGGAGGGGAGGGCAAGAGGACGGGACAGTCACGCCACCAGGCCTTCACCCAGGGGCACAGGAGCGGGGGAGGGCAGTGGGCAGGGGCAGGGCGCAGTCTGACCGGGCTTGGTGGCTCTGGGTCACCGGGAGGAAGGGGGGGGCAGGAAGGACTGTGGGGGCAACGAGGCGGCGCCTCCCCAGCTGAGCCTGCGCGGGCCTGGAGCTGGACGGTGCCGCAAGGCCATGTGGGCCAGCAGGTCCCCGCGCGGCGGAAGGCATGGCTTCTGAGACCGGCTCCGACCGGGGCAGGGCGCTGTAGGGGAGCCGGAGGAACCAAGAAGGCTCCGCGCCTCCACCTGAAGCCCCCGAGGGGCAGACCTGACCTCAGCCCGGACGAGGGGCCGCTGGCCTGTCAGCCGGCACGGGCGTCTCCCGGCCCTCTGTCTGCAACACGCCTGCACCGGGCGGGGCACACAGGGCCTGCCCAGAGCAGGTGCAATGCGGGGGTGGGGGGTAGGGGGGGTGGCCCCGTTATCGCTGGGTCGGCCTGATTCACACCCACTTTTTCTGAAATCATCCTGGGCTGAAGGTGAGAATTGGATGGGCAGACACCCCCATGGGGCTGGGTTTTAGGGGGATCTGTTTTCCTTCCCGGGCGGCATCAGGCGGGGACTGCAAGGGACCCCAGCTCCACTCAGGCCCAGCCCGAGCTCTGCCCCCCTCGCCGCTGTGATGTGTCACTTCCCGCCTCCCGGGGCCCTGCGAGCTGTTCCAGCAAACAGGTGAGGTCACGGCGCACAGGTAGACGCAGCCAGTGACACCGGAACAGAATTACTCCCGGCGGAGGGGCTTCTCGCCCTAAGCCGACCACGCTAAGGACAGACTGATGCTAGAGGAAGGCGATGCAGGCTTCCGTCTGTCCCAGCTACAGTACGCACTGCAGAGATGCAAAGGCTGCGTGCGCCTTGTTCTTAAAACAGAAACCCCTTTTCCTGGCCCTTGGGCCCCAGACCTCGGGACCAAACTGGCTTTACCTGCAGCACGTCCCGCAGCGGCCACAAGGCGGCGCCTGTCTGCCTGCCCGCACCGCAGGCCTTGCCCTCCGCCGCCGCCGGCGGGTGGGCCCCGAACGCGCACGGTGTTCGCGCCCTCGGGCTCCGTCGGCTTCTCTGCTCAGCCCAGAGGGGCAGCCCCAGCTGCAGGGCTGCTTTCTGCGCCTGGCACCTGCCACTCCCGGCCCCCGCAGATGCCAATCCTCGCCATCTGACCGCCGGCTCCCTCCGCAGCGAGCCGCCCCCGCCGTCTTATTTTCTTCCTCTCGCGGCTTAGTCACCGCCTGACAGCGCGGCTGCAGGCGTGAGCGCCGACTCTGACCTTTGCAGTTTTGTGAGCGGGTTGATGTCGCGCTGGTGCCTTGAAATCAGTCGTTATGTCAGTGTTTCTGCTCAGGAGTCAGCAGAGCGGTGGCCTCCCCGATGGCGCTGCGGTCGAGCGCCGCACTGTGAAGCGTCCGCAGCCACCCCAGCGCGAGTTTGATCCCCGGCCAGGGAGGGACCCACAGGGCGCAGCAGCCCTCTCCTGCCTCCCCGCTGCTCCCCTCAGCAGTGTACTTCAGTAGGTCCACCTGTTCACCCCCCCACACACTGCATCTCTGACCTGCACCCCAGTTCTTATATGCATAAATAAATAAATCTCTTTTTTTTTAAAGATTTATTTATTTATGCATACAAGCACTACTGGGGTACAGGCCAGAGGTGCGGGGAGGTGAGAGAATCCACCAGACAGAGCAGGGGGCAGAACAGGCAGACTGACAGAAACACACTGCCGAGGGAAGCAGCGGGCAAGGCAGGAGAGGTCTGCTGCGCCATGTGGGTCCCCTCCCTGGCCGGCAGCAGGGATCGAACTCGTGCTGCAGTGGCTGCGGTTTGCTTCATAGTGTGTTGCTTAACCCACTGCGCCACCAGGGAGGGCCCAAATAAATAAATATTTAAGAAAAGAAAAATAAAAACAGGAGAGCGACAGAGCGGGGAAGACCCTGAGAGCCGCTGCTGGGCGTGGGGCCACACACCCTGCGTTGACGTAGGGGAGGCCCCCCATCTGGGTCCCGCCCCCCCAGATGCCAGCCCAGCCGGCTGGCCACTGGCCTCGCTCCCTGCTGCCGCCCTGGTGCCAGAGCAGCAGCGCCTGGCGTCCAGCAGGTGCTCAAAACACGCGCGTTGAGTCCGTGGGTGACGCGTCCTTCCCAATCTATTTCAGACTGACAGGAGGCCCCTTCCGGTGGAACACCCCCTCACAACACCCGGTGTCTGCTCCTATGCCTGTCCCTACAAACACCAGGCCTCAGAAAGGCACATCCCCGGCCCCCCTGCTGGCCTGGGGGTTCCGTCTCAACACTGTCGCCGCTGCGGCCTGAGTCCATCCCGGCCAGGGGCTGACCCACAGGGCGCAGCAGCCCTCTCCTGTCTCCCCGTGGCTCCCCGCAGCAAAGTGTTTCGGTGGGTCTGCTCCCCACTCTGTCTCTGGTGGATCCTCTCACCTCCCGCGACTCTGGCCTGTGCCCCAGCTCTTGTCTGCAGAAATAAAATAATCTTTAAAAAAAAAAAAAAGAGCAGGGACCCAGGTTCCTTTTTTCTGTAATCACTTCTGTTATTGTGAGTTAACACACATAAAGTGCAGTTAACCATTTAAGGCTGCAATTCACTGGTATTTAGTGCATTCACCGCATCGTGTCCCTCGCACCTCAGTCAAGTTCTAGAACATTCCATCACCCCAGAAGGCTGCCTAGTGGCCATCAGGGGTCTCTTCACGCCCTCCCCTAGTCCCTGGCACCGCAAGTCCACTTGTCCTCTCTGTGGATTCTCAGAGCCCAGCGGTGCAAGCCCCTCAAACCTGGGCACCCCTGCACCACTGCACCCCCGGCTCCGGACCGGCTGTTCGGTGTACATCGGCAGCCTGGGCAAACGGCAGGGCCGTGTCGGGACTGCTTCTGCACCAGGCAGCGGCAGCTCCTCGAGAAACCAGGACCCACCGACAATGCAGCCCCTCAGACACAGCCACCCCAGGCGACAGTCAGGGCTGGTCAGTGACCCCATGGGGGTATTCAGGGGCTGACCGACAGGCGGGTGAGTGGACAGTGAGCAGGAGGACGAGGGGCTGGGTGGCCGTGGGTGGACAGTGGGTGGCTCCATGACCCCTGTGGGGTCGCTAAGCTACCCGGCCCCCACTCCCTCCATCCTCCCTGTCCCTGAGCCAGGAGAGAGCCAGGGGTGGGAGCGGGGGCTGGGGCATCTGTGTGGGGGCTCAGCAGGGGACCCAACTCACTCAGCAGCCCGCCCCTGGCCTCACTGCTCCAGACACCCCGAACAAAGAGCCAGGGGCCCTCCACACTGACCGCCCCTGGCCTCACTGCTCCAGACACCCCGAACAAAGAGCCAGGGGCCCTCCACACTGACCGGCGGTGCGCAGAGCCACCCTCTGGGAACCAGGCCGCCGCTCCTGGCCCGCTGGCCCAGGACAGCGGGGGTCGGGCAGCAGGTCAGGACTTGCGGGGCTGGGACCCTCCTGGGAAAAGGCTTCCTGCCCGGGCTCTGAGGGCTTCCTCTGGGTGGGGCTGATGCTGGGAAGGGGGGTCAAAGGGCAGAGCGGTGCACAGGAAGCGCAGATGGGGTGAGGTGGAGGGGCCGCTGGAGGACCTCAGCGCCCCTGCCCAGCGGCTCCCTTGTCCCTTCTCGGGGAAGCCAGGTGCAGGCAGGAAATGAGGTGCAGGAAATCGAGGTCCCCAGTTGTGCTGGCCTGTGGCTCCCAGAGGGTCCCCCCCAAGGGCCCAGACCCTCCTTCAAGGCCCTGACCGCCCTCCCCCTTCCTCCTCCCACCCCTCTGTGTCCCCCTCCCCCCCTCCCCCACAGCCCTCTTCACCTGTCCAGCCCACCTGCCCCTCCCTGGGGTGGCCCCTGCTCGTCATGCGAGCTGTGGGACTGTGGGACAAGCGGGCTCCCTGCCCACGCAGGGAGAGTTTGGGGTATCTCGCGAGGGCTGCGAGGCGCAGGCTGCGGGAGGACCCGGAAAGCTGGACCAAGCCTGCAAGTGGCCTCAGCAGCAGGAAGCTGGGTCCGGGGCTGGGCCGCTGCCAACCCAGAGCGCCTGCTGCCCCCTGCCCGGGTTAAGGGCCCAGCTTCCCGAGGAGGGCCCACGCCTCCGGCCTGGGGACGCAGCGGCCTGGAGTCAGCTTCCTGTGGGCCCTTCCCGGCACCGGAGGGGGAGGGCGAGGAAGACTCGGGTCACAACCGAACCCCAACTTGCTTTGCCAGGGGTCCAGCCCCCACTACCCCAGCCCCTCCTCTAAGCCTCAGTTTCCCTCTAGCTCCCAGCCCCTCCTCAGGACCCCCCTTGGGCTTCTCACAGTTGCCAAGCAGAGGAGACACCAAGCACCGTCATCTGGCTGTCCCTTCTCTTAGTCCGAAATCAGAGGAGCTGGGGCAGAGTGCGCCGGGCTGTTGGCCAGGCGCAAGCCAATCGTTCTTGCTTTCCTGCTTGCCTGTTGTGCGAAGGGTCTGGGTTACTGGGGGAGGGGGACACAGTAGCCAAGACCCCCCCAGTTCAGGGGAGACTTCAGCTGTACGGAAATGCAGCGAGTGAAATGGAGGTGGAGGTGGCGGGGCTGCAGGGAGCACGCTAAGGAGGCAACAAGTGGGCAGACCCGGAGCGCGGCGCTGGCAGAGCCTGTGCAAAGGCCCTGGGGCCACCACGTGCTCTCTCTGGACACCAGAGAGGCTTGAGTTTTCCTTTATGCCACAGCAGGCCTGGGAGCTGGCGGGCACACAGGGCATTGACAGCCGCTCTGGGTACCGGGGGTGAGCACCACGGAAGTGCACCCCGGGCCGGGCAGGCTGAGGGGCACAGAGGCGGGGGGGTGGCATGGAGCACTTGGCACATGAGCTCTCAGGACTCGCGGCAATGGCCAGGGGCCTGGCTGGGGCCCCTCCCGGCCTCCGGTGACCGTGACGGCTCCCTAAGTGGCACGGAGAGCAGAGGGAGCCCTCGCTGGGCTCCCCGGGGCACCCACTCGACAGGGCAGAGACAAGACCGGAGGCAGGAGGTTCAGCCACCCCAAGGACACCAGCGTGTCCAAGAGAATATGACCCAAGACCCCCACCGCCCCCCAGTGGCCTTGAGAGACCTCGCCCCAAGACCCTCACCCCCGAGGACACTGCCCCCAGGAGATACCCCAGAAGGGCAGCCAGAGCTCGAAGAAGACGCCCCACTCCCCTCCCCCACGCTGCTGGGCAGTGAGGGGAGAAGCCCCCGGCCTGGGCTGGCCCTTGGGTCCGGTGAGCTTGGGCACCCTCTCTGGCCTCCTCCTCCTGGAACCTCCCCAGACCTGCCCGTTTCTCCTGCTCTCTGCCACCCGCCGCCCCTCTCTGGCCCCCAACCCCCTCTCTCCAGGCTGGGGAGGGTCAGGCCGGAGAAACCCTCCTCTGGAAACCCCCGGGGAGCAGCTGGAAGAGGGGGAGGGATGGAGCCATGGAGAGCGTGGGGCACCGGGAAGGAGCCGGGGCCTCTATATAAGCCACTCCCCGCCCTCCGCTGCGGAGCACAGCAGCATGGAGCTGGCCTTGGTCCTCCTGCCCCTCCTCCTGGGGCTCTCCCAGCAAAGCCAGGGCCGCCAAGGGGCAGCAGGTTTCCAGGCGGGCGGAGACAGGGAGATAAGAGGGAGCAGCTTAGCAGAGAGGGGGTGGGGGGAGAGGGTGCTTGGGGGGAGGGGCTGGCACGGGTGGGGAGGGCAGGGAGGTGGCCCCCAGGGCTGGCCAGGCAGGTGGGGCTGGGCCCCGGGGCCAGGTGCCGACAGCTCTGCCTGCAGGTGGGTCCCTGGAGGTGGAGCCGCTGCAGCCGGTGGTGGCCCTGGGTGGGTCTCTGCAGCTCACCTGCCGCCTGACCTGCGCCGACCCCGCCGAGGCCTCCGTGGCGTGGAAGGGCCTGGACACCAGCCTGGGCTCCGTGCGGCAGGAGGCGGACGCCAGCGTGCTCTCCGTGGCCAACGCCTCGCTGTCCGACGAGGGCATGCGGATGTGCCAGGGCTCCTGCCGCGGCCTCACCTACCTGAAGACCGTGACCATCCGGGTGTTCGGTGAGCGCCTCCTCGCGCCCGCCCGCCACCCGCTTCACTCTGGCCCTGTGCCACCTCTTCCCAGAAGCCCACCCAGATTGCTGGCCGCTGCCAAAGACTTACTCCTCGGCCTCTCTCTTCTCTGCCTTCCCGCACCAGGCCTTCCAGCTTCCACTCTCAGGACCCCCAGGCACCCCCAAATTCCACATACCTGACTCCTTGCTGTTGCTGGTCTGGAGCCTTTCTCAGGACCTAGCCGCGTGGGGGTCGGGGGACCACTGGGTCTTCCCAGTCACTGTGTGCTGGCACCCCAACTCGCCCCCACTCGCCCCTGCTCTCCCTCCTCAGGGCCCATCTGACTCTATGGTTTCAGCCCCCTCTAATTTGTGGTGGCCCCCCACTCACGGGCCCCCTCTCTGCGTCTGTGCCCCCACCCACAGCCTTCCCAGAGCAGCTGGCCGCGTCCCCAGTGGCCCTGGTGGCTGGGCGGGCCCAGACGGCGTCCTGCACGGCTCACAACGTCACTCCCTTCGACCCCGACTCCCTCTCCTTGTCCCTGCTCCTGGGGGACCGCGAGCTGGAGGGGGTGCGGGCCCTCGGCAGGGAGGAGGAAGAGGAGCCCCCGGACGGGGAGGACGTGCTGTTCCGCGTGACGGAGCACTGGCTGCTGCCCCCGCTCGAGCCCCCCGCCCTGCCCACCCTCCACTGCAGAGCCACCCTGAGGCTGCCCGGCCTGGAGCTGAGCCACCTGCTGCCCATCCCAGGTGAGTGTGCGCCCCCCCCCAAAAGGCGGGAGTCACAGCGCCCCGTTCTGGAGCGCTGCACCGCCTCTCCACCAGCCAGCACAATGCCCAGGCGCTGGGGCGAGCCTCCCGCCCTCAGGCGGTCACCCTGAGACCCTCACCCTCCCGCCTTTCAACGGCTGGACCTAGCACTGACCCGCGCAAGGTCCGTAACCCCACGCCCACAGCCCTCTGGGCGCCCATGTCCCTCGAGGATAAGCCCACCTTCTCCCGCGTCCAGGGGTCCCTACACTCCCTGCCCCCTACACGCCCCCACCTCCTCCCCTACCCCACCCCCACTGTGCTCCAGCCCCGGAGTCCCTGCTGGTGTCTGCCACAGCCCCTGGCCCTGCCCCAGGCCCTGCGTCAGCTGTGCCCGGATGTACGAGGTTCAGCTCTCCCACGGGCTGCCCTGCACCTCCCAGGCCCTCGGCCCACACAGGCCTCCCGACCCCCCATCTGAAGGGTCAGCAGCCCCTTCTCTCGCCCTCCCTCCCTCTCTCTCCCTGCTGTGTTTCTGGACGCTTTTTTTTTTTTTTTTAATTTATTTATGCATACAAGCATTGGGGTACAGGCCAG
>JAGFMF010011614.1:8453124-8617343 GCA_019455555.1 Galemys pyrenaicus | reverse complement strand
AGCAGGAGAGATCTGCTGCGCCATGTGGGTCCCCTCCCTGGCCGGCAGCAGGGATCGAACTCGTGCTGCAGTGGCTGCGGTTTGCTTCATAGTGCGTTGGCTCAACCCACTGCGCCACCAGGGAGGCTCCTCTGGACGCTTTTGATCCACATCTGCTCCTGTTACTTTTTCTATTACCTGCCCCGGGCTCGTGGCTCCGCCAGGCCAGGATTGCCTGTCTGGTTGTGGCGGCTGTATCCCCGGTGGCTAAGCTGCGCTGGGGGCATAGTAGGGACATGAACACAGTCGGTGTTCGGTAGGAACATTCTGGTGAGGAAATGCATGCACAAGTGCTCCGGCGCTCAGTTCCGCTCGAGTCAGATATTAATTTACACAACACGTGTCTGAACTGGGACAGCGCGTGCCCTCACGGTAAGACCTGCCAACCGCCCCTCAAAAAGCACGGACTCTCGTTCTCCAGCAGGGCACCCCGAAACTCGCCTTAGTGTGCTTGGGGTCTGGAGGGGTAGAGGAGGGGTGGGCCAGAGTGTGCCGGGGAATAGGGTAGAAGCTGGGGTCAGAGAGGGGTGCAGTGGGAGGCCCCGCCGGGAAGCCACTGGATTCGGAAGGTGTCTTACCAGGACGTACAAACGCCCTCCCGTGCACCTCTGCGCCACAGAGTGGAGCAGAAAACCTCCCACACCCTCACTCCTGGGGCCATGCCTGCCCCCTCCCCGCCCCTAAGAAAATCCAGTACTCACTGACCCTCATTCTCCAAGGCAGCCCCCTTTACAGCTGGGGGACGTGCTGGGGCAGGGCCCTGCCTAACCCAACCCTCCTCCTACCCACTGGGCTCCCTCCAATTTGCCCACGTGAGCCGGGAGAGGTTCTGATCAGCCCTGTGGTCCGCACAGAGACTGAGGCAGGACAGAGGCCTAAGCAGCAAGGAGAAAAACAGTCACCCCCTTTTCCAGTCCTGCCCATCTCGACTTCCAAGGAGCCCCTGGCCACAGCCTCCCTGCAGGTCATCCCAGAGCAGGACTCCAGCCTCCAGCCTCCAACCTCCAGCCTGCGGCCTCCACCCTCCAGCTTCCCCTCGTCAGCCTCCATCCTGAAGTCTCTACCCTTCAGCCCCCACCCTCCAGCCTCCAGCCTGCAGCCTCCACCCTCCAGCCTCCAGCCTGCAGCCTCCACCCTCCAGCCTCCACCCTCCAGCCTCCACCCTCCAGCCTCCAGCCTGCAGCCTCCACCCTCCAGCCTCCACCCTCCAGCCTCCAGCCTGCAGCCTCCACCCTCCAGCCTGCAGCCTCCACCCTCCAACCTACAGCCTGTAGCCTCCACCCTCCAGCCTCCACTTTCCAGCCTCCACCCTCCAGCCTCCAGCCTCCAGCCTCCACCCTCCAGCCTCCACTTTCCAGCCTCCACCCTCCAGCCTCCACTTTCCAGCCTCCACCCTCCAGCCTCCAGCCTGCAGCCTCCACCCTCCAGCCCCTGGAGTCCTGGCCACACACCTAAGAACAGCTCCACTGGACCCTGCCACCTGGAGATCCACCAGTCGCCAGTGCCAGGGGGTCTGGAGTTGCTGTGTGAGGCCACCTGTGGCCCAGGTGGGACCGTGCACTGGACCCAGGCCCCTGGCGGTCTGGCAGCCTACGAGTGGCGGAAGGCCGGAGCCCGGGCTTGGCTGAGCATGCAGTGGGCCAGGTGCAGCCCTGAAGGCTGGTTCCAGTGTCGGCTGGACCCCGGGGGCTGGATGGCCAACCTATACGTGGTTCCGGAAATGTGTGAGTCTTAGGGGCTGGGAAGGAATTGGGGGACGCCAGGAGGGACAGAAGCCTGGCAATAAAACCGTAAACAAGGAAGTGCTGCTTGGTTCTCCCAACTGTCCAGTGGGCAGTCCCAACGACACTGTAAGATTACAGTCACCTGGCCTGGCCACCATAAAATTCCCGTACACCTCACAGCACTCAGTACACTCGAAATAGTATAGATCATAAGTCTGTGTAATAGAAATAGAATGATCAATTAGTTCATTTAAAAAAAGATTTATTTATGCATATAAGAGCTGGTGTGAAGACCAGAGTTTTGTTGGGGTGAGAGGAGTCACCAGAGACAGAGTGGGGAGTAGAACAGGCAGGCAGACTGAAACACCCTGCTGAGGGGAGCAGCAGGCGAGGCAGGAGAGGTCTACTGTGCCACGTGGGTCCGCTCCCTGGCCGGGGATCAAACTTGTTCTGCAGTGGCTGCTGATGGCTTCGTAGTGCTGAGACTTAACCTCTCGCGCCACTAGGGAAGCCCCCACTTAATTAATTTTGAATCTCTTCTAGTAGCACGTTGAGAAAAAAAGTAAAATTGAGTATGATGATGTAGTTTATTAACCCAGTATACCTCAAATAGCATCATCTCAACACGTAATCCTCACGCATGGGGAGGGGAGGTAAGGGTGCACATTTCAAAATGTGGAGATATAAAGTTAAGCGTAAAATTGTAAACTGAACGTTTTGTAAACTTCAGGTGACTTGGGAAGCCTTTGCCTGCTCTGCTGGGTTTCTCTGCAAAACCTGCAGAGGGCTTCAGGGCTCCTGCTGCTTCTCTTCCAGGTCACCCCCCTGTGTCCACGAACCTGTGGACGGGCAGCTTGGCGCTGGGGCTGCTCCTCCTGGCCGTCCTCACCTATCGCCTGTGGAAGCGCTGCCAGCCTGCGCTCTGACGGCCCCACCCACTCCCCGGCCTCCTGCCCCACCTGGACCTGGACAGGATGGAGGGGACAGGAGCGGCCCTCCTTGCGCGGCTTGCTTTCCTTCTGCTTGGCTGCAGCCAGAGGACCCTGTGGGGTTCCGGACAGTGGGGGGCTTGCCAGAGGACCCTCACACTGATGGTCAGCACCTGCAGGCGCCTCGGCTGGCTGTTTCTCTTCAGTGGGGCCCTGAGACACATGCCCCAAACAGGACAGAGCTGGAGAATAAATGGTATCTGGTATGAGTTTGTGGTTCCAGTCTTGGTCTTAAGATGCTGGAATCCTTTGTGCACCTCTTCTCTGTACCGTGACTCCCAGAAAGGAGATGGACAGACCCTAGCCCCACTAGCCAGGTATAAGGGAGGGGAATAAGATGGAGCATGCGCAGGCCTAAGAGAGGAAGAACACAAATACTTGTGCCTGTGCTGGCTGTGGGGGCACTGGGGCTTACGGAGTAACTGTGGGTCCTCAAAAGACAGGAGAATGTATTTGGGGGTGAGGGGCAGCGTGGAAAAGTCAGAGAGGAGGTGGCTTATTAAGCGAAGTTTCAGCTCTTGTGGGTGGTGGTAGGTTAAGGGGGAAGAGGTAGAGATGAGCAAGAGGGACGGGCGATGAACCGTGGGTGCCAGGGATTCAAGGCCGCGAAGCTGCGGAGCTAAGGGAGAGGTCAGTGCTGTGGCAGAGTCGATAAAAGAAAGATCCCTCTGGTGGTGAAGACAAGTAAAAGTCGAGGAGGGGGAACGGAATCGCAGACGATCCATTCGTGTGAACACGGACATGGGGACAGGGACTGTGGAAACACAGAGCAGATGCCTAGTCCCGCCTAGGGTGGTGGGGATTTCCCCACTAGATGAGCTATAAACTCGGGCAGAGACTGGGCTAGGTGAAAGTTAGGCTGGGTGCAAAGACCCAGATCAAAATCATAAAAGGGGGCAGCCGGAACTAGGGAATCTGGACGGATCCTCCCTCCCGGGGAGGGGAGGGCTCCTCCCGCCGGGCTTCTCTGGTAACCGGGGAGACTGGTTGCTAGGGAAACACGCTAAAAAAGGACTCACCCACTACCAAGATGGCTGCATTACGGCGTCATGCCAGAAACTAAGCCCTTCCTGGGTAGCCATCTTGGAGTCTGGCAAGACTCAAGTTCGGGGTCTGAACCGGCCAGTACAAATAACGGAGAAAACGAGAGTTCGGAATTCCTGTTAGAACCCATGGGAAACAATAGCCAGCTGTAGTTATTTCAAAGTTCTCCCCTGTCCACGAGATCTGGAACCTCTCTGCCCTTAACCAAGATGGCTCCCGAGACGCCAAGGCACTAGGGAATATGGCGGCGCTTCCGGTCCCGCTGCCCTCAGCGAAGATGGCGGCAGTGGACAAGCGACGGCCGGCGGCAGTCCAGGCGGCAAGTTTCCCAGACAGCGGCCGGCCGTCGGTGTCCCGAGCGACGGCAACGGCCGAGAGCGAGGAGGACTTCCTGCGGCAGGTCGGCGTGACGGAAATGCTGCGCACAGCCCTGCTGAAGGTACTGGAGGCGCGACCCGAGGAGCCTATCGCTTTCCTGGCGCACTACTTCGAGAACATGGGACTGCGCTCGCCGACGAACGGCGGCGCCGGGGACCCCCCGGGCCAGCTCCTGCTACAGCAGCAGCGCCTGGGCCGCGCGCTGTGGCACCTTCGCCTGGCTCATCACTCCCAGAGGTGCGGGGCTGGGCGGGGCTGGGCGGGGCTGGGCGGGTGGGTGCTGCGGCCCGACTCTAAACCTCCAGGGCTCCGCGTGGCCCCGGTGCCGACGCGCGGCGCATGCTGGGAACTATAGTCCGGCNGGGGGGGGGTGGGTGCTGCGGCCCGACTCTAAACCTCCAGGGCTCCGCGTGGCCCCGGTGCCGACGCGCGGCGCATGCTGGGAACTATAGTCCGGCCGCCTCCTGGCGCTGGATGAACCCAGACAATGGTGCGGGGCTGGCATCACCGGATTTTGCCTTCTGTGATGCTTTTTTGCAAATTCTGAATGTCCCCTTGCAGCCCGCTCCACTTTTGAAAATCGTGGAGCCGAGATAGGATTTGGCCCAGAGTCACTGAGCAAGTCTTGTCAGCCAGGTACCCTCCTGGCTGCCTTTTTCCCAGCGTCACAGCGTTCTGTCCATTAAGCCAGAAAATGAGTATTTACGAGGCTGGGACAGGTAGCTGTGGAACAGTCCATTCCCTCAAGGCGCCGCTGCTGACACCAGGCTACTCTGCGGACGGCCACACTGGGCACTGCGGGGGACTGGATTGCATCCCTGGCCCCGCTCACTGGATACCAGAGCCACCCCCAGGGTAACAACAACAGACCCACCGCCATTGCCCCGTGCCCACCTCGGGGGAGGATGTCCCCCGTTCCTTCCTCTGCCCTCCCACCCCCCACCCCATTGAGAATTGAAGTCTCCCATGTCAGCTTCTGGAGACGTTCATAAATATACGTGCACATGGTTTTTAATTGCTCCGTGTAGAGCTAACACGGATCGAGCCCACAATAAATATCTAATGCCCACATCACAGATGATGAAACTGAGGCCCGGAGCCATGGTCCCACCGTGGGTCCAAGATTTGAGCCCAGGCTTCCGAGGTCCAGAGTTTGTTGCCACCGTGATTCAGCAGATGATTTCACAGACGGCGTACACACCTCCTGGGCGTGGAGGTGAGCCCTCACCCAGAGACTGGGTGTCGGAGCCCCTGGGCCTCTTGCCCAGTCCTTCCCTCGTGGCTCTGATCTCACTGGGCTGTGATGGCCCCTCTGTGCATCTTACTGCCCCCAAGGCCAGGAGCATCCGATAAACATCTGCACGGCCCGGCTGAATCCCAGCCCTGGTTAAACCAGTGGCTACGTCCAGCCTAAGCACTGGCATGCATCCTGCCAGAGCCTCCGAGGCCAATGAGGAAGGCCGTGACTGTGACTTGCATGTGGGGGCCGGCGGGGGGGGTGGGCAGGGATAGCTGCACACAGTAGGTGCTCCATGAACACTTAGGGACCCCAATTTTGGCCACCCTGGCTGCCGCCTCCAGAAAGGAGTAAACTAAACCCAAAGCCAGGGGCCAGCAGGTTCCAGAAGAGGGGCCTCGGTGCAGTCAGTGAATCGCAGGCCACCTCGGTATCAGTCAGGCTGAGCGCTGTCACAGTGACACATAAGCCTGAAACCTCTGACCTCAGCACACTGGGTTTCTCTCCTCACCTGTCCCTCGGGGGTTAGCAGGCGCTCTGCACGCAGAATCTTGCTCACAAAGCTTACAGCCAGGGCAGTGGGGGCAGACCATGGGGGGCAGTGCAGATGCTGTTAAAACAGCCATTGAGAGTGGACCTCAGGTCCTGTGTTTGAGTTTCAGTGGCCGAAGCCAGCTCAGAGCACAGCCTCCCTTGGGGTGCTGGGGGCTGTGGCAGGGGGCGCTGGTGGAGAATTGTTGACGCTCCGTGGCTGCCGACCCTGGTGTCTGTGCCCTGCCCGTCCCTCCCGTGTCTACGAACCAGTGGCCCCATTTGCTGTCCAGACATGGTGCGCCTGCACTGTGTAAGGCCCCGCCGCGGACCGCCAGGACCCCGGGGCGGGGGCTGCCCGAGGGCCCGGCTCTGGCCTGACGTGCTGTGGCTGCAGCCCCCTGAGAGACAGGACCTCCCTGTCGGGTCTCCGGTACAGAACGGGGAGATGACAAACGCTCTTTCGGCCACCAGCTGGGGCGCGGTGACATGAGGAGGCTGCGGATGCCCGCGTTCCTCGCAGCAGACCATCCCACACCTCCTCGGGGAGAGTTGTGAAAGCCCCTCGGGGTTGTTCTGCATTTCAAGGGCCGTGCGGCAACAGTGCTGATGGGGTGGGTGTGGAGCTAGCCGTGGATAGCCACGGCTGTCCCCCACACAGCGCATCAACGAGGGCCCAGACACGGGCCGAGGACAGAGTCCCTCAGGGAGAGAGACCCCGACTGCTGCACCCCCACCTCTGGGTCTCGGTCTCCTCCTCTGTAAGGGGCTTCAGCCCACCCGCCCGCTGGCCCAGCCCTGCCCGGCAGCGGTGCCTGCGTGCCGCCCGTGATGGGCCAGGGGCATGCTGGCCTTTTGCACACTGAGCGCGCCCTGCAGCGAGCGAGTCAGAAGGTGGCACCTGCTGTGAGGAGAAGCAGGAGGGGTTAGAGAGGGCAGGCCGCTGAAAGGCGGCATTTGAGCAAACTCTCAAGTCGTGGAGCCCAAGGAGGGGCGCTCCAGGGGGGGCACGGCTGGGCGAGGGCCTGTGGCCAGGCAGGCGGGTGCGCTGGAGAAGGAGGGGGCTGAGGCTGCGTGGGCGGTGCGGGCGCTGTAAGCTGCCAACGCCCTGTGCCCCCAGGACGGCCTTCAACAACAACGTGGGTGTGGCCTACGAGTGCCTGAGCGCCAGCGGGCGCAGGAAGAAGCCAGGGCTGGACGGGCGCACCTACAGCGAGCTGCTCAGGCGCATCTGCCGGGACGGGGAGGCCCCCGAGGAGGTGGTGGCGCCGCTGCTGCGCAAGATCCAGTGCCGGGACCACGAGGCCGTGCCCCTGGGCGTCTTCCGCTCCGGCATGCTCACCTGCTTCGTGCTGCTGGAGTTTGTGGCTCGGGCCAGTGCGCTCTTCCAGCTGCTGGAGGACCCCACCCTGGCCGTGGCCGACCGCCGCGTGGGCCAGGCTGTGCTGGACACCCTGGAGGGAGCCCTGCAGGCCGGCGACAGTGCCGCGGCGCCCGCCCGCTACCTGGAGGCCGGCTCCCGCCTGGGGCCTGACAGCCTGGCGCTGGCCATGGACCGTGCCATGGTGGCTCGGCGACCCAGCAACCCCATGACGCGGGAGGAGTTCCTGGAGAAGGCGGCCACCCTCTTCATTGCCAAGGTCAAGCCAGTGGGCTGAACCCCCGCCTCACACCTTGCCTGCCCCTCCGCCCAGACCGGGGAGGGAGGCGTACAGGTCTGTCTCGCTGGCTCCTGGGCGCGCTGGATCGGGGCCAGGACCCGGCTGCCTGCATGCAAGGGCAGTGCAGGAACCTGCCCCACACCGAGCTTCCTGTCTGCAACGATGCCTCAGCTCCTCTGGGGAGCCCAGGACCCCAGGAAGTAGCCCCCAGCAGCAATAAAGTACATTCCCGAAGCTGAGCCGGTGTGTGCGCCCGCGTCCCACCTCTGCAGAGACGCCGCCCCGCCCAGGCCGCACACCTGCGGACACGCGACACCCGACACCTGGTCGTGCAGGCCCCCTGCGCTCAGCTTTCTGGGAGCAGAGAGCAGCTCACACCCCGAGAGTGCCCTGTACTCACCAGCTCCCCTGGGGAGGGCAGGGCCTGCCCCATTGGCCCCTCCTGGTCCTCGACCCCTGGGCTGTCAGGAGTGGCCAGCCAGGCAGTGGCAGCACGTCCCAGCTCCCGCAGCGTCACGGCCAGCGCTGCCCTATGGGCAGGGTGACAACCCCTGTGCTTGGCAGCTGGGCACGCAGGGCCCTGGAGGCGAGGAGCCATGCCGTCAGCAGGGGGCCCGAAGCCAGGTCCCACTCCAGACCCCGCCCCACTGTGGCTGCCCCCGCCGTCCAGTCTCCAGACCCACACGGTTGGTCCAGTCACTTCCTCCGATGACCCCTCTCCTCACTTCCCCTCAGAAGAGGGGCGTCCCTTGAATGTAAAATCCAGGGGAGCAAGCCAGGTCCTGGGCTGGCAGGATGTGCCCTGCCCACTCCTCCGCCAGCGGGCCTCAGCCTTAGCTGGGCCCCCTGGAGGGCCCCGCGGCAGCCACTCTGCCTCCCGCCTGCACACCTGCCTCAGTGTAGGGCAGGTGAGGAACCAGCACCCACCCCACAGCCCCCAGAGCCCCGCGCGTCTCCACGACAGGCAGTAATTCCCATTCCCTCCCTTTTCCAGAAGCGCATGTTTTCCACAGTAGACAAAGTAATAGAACGTTCGACCCTCCCAGAGCCCTGTGAGCCTTCTCCAGCAGACACGTTCGTTTGACTGTTCGAGAGCCTCACCACCCCCTCAAAAGGCAGATGGAGCGATGGGACCTGTGTCCCCTGTCCTTGCACATGGCTTCGTGACACTTCGATGTCCAAGGCAAGGTCATAAAGGCTACCCCCCCATGGGCCACGCCGGGGCTCAGCCCGTCACGAGGAGGTCTAGACCAATCCCGCTCTGCACGTTCCCGAGCCAGAGAATGCTCCTGTTTCAGCGACCAGTTGCTTTGCTAAGCAGCAGAGGGTGACCGGAAATCAAAGACCAGCGGCCCACACACTAGTGTATGCTCTGACGCCCGCCAGCGGGGATGGCATCGCAAGCATGGCACAGGGCCCCCCAGACTGGGGACCCTGTGTGGGGCTGGCGACACCAGACAAGGGGGCTGAGGCCGCTGCCGGCGTGCAGCCCACAGCCAGACAGGTGTGGTTAAGTGTCCCGCTTCCTGAGGGCCGGGCAGGGACGCCGGGCGCGGGCAGCCCCAGGACAGTGGCCCAAGTACGCTGTAAGCAACTTGGGACGCAGGGGCTCCCTCCTGCCTGTGCACAGAAGCTGACACCAGCAGGTACTGGGTCTTGCTGGTGCTCCCTGGTCCCTGCCCCACCGGCCTGGGAGGGACAGGTGGCCCCGCAGGCTCGGGCTGTGCCCAGAGTGGAGGCCTGGGGGCTTCCCGTAGAATGAACTCGGTAGCTCGCGTTCCAGGCTCCGTCCATCAGGCGGAGGCCAGCTGCAGCTAGAACCACCTCCCCTGCACCCCAAGTCACCACACGCCTAGCCCAGGGCCGAGCCCCGTTTGTATGATCAGGTCAGGCTGTCGCCGACAGTCCAGACAGTGGCGCACCCTGAACCCCCTCAGGTAGAGTAACAAGCAGTGTGCCACTCCCCTTGCGAGCTCCCTTCCCAGCAAACCTTGCCTCGCCCACCCCCACCCCCATAGTGGTTCCTCCAGGGCCTCGCCCCAGGATGCTCTTCGCTTGGTGTCAGCAGCAAGACTCTAAAATCACATCTCAGACGGGCCCCGCCCCTCAGTCCCCCACCCCCACCCAGCACCACGGCCTGCTGGGTCTGATACATGGAGGACAGAGCCCCTGGGCAGCGACCAGACCTGGGCTCCTCTGGAGTGTCTGGGCTCCATGTAGCTCCCAGCCCCCCTAGCAGGTAAGCAGAGCCTGGGATTGACTGCCCCCCTGCCAGGCTGACCCCAAATCCTGGTGGTAGCGCTGCAGACTTCCCCAGCTGATGCTCACCTCTTGGTGGAACCAGCATCCTGCGACGTGGGTGACACCCCAGTGGAGTGCTCTAGGAGCCCAGGCCCCAGCCTGTGGCTCCGCTAGCCAGTGAGATACAGCCTGGGCCTTTTTTTTTGAGGGCGGGGGTTTGAGTGTGGAGGACCTTGGCCACGGCGATGGGTCACGCCATCACATGAGGCCTATAAACCCAGCCAGCTCTCAGGGAAGCTGAGCTGAGACGCCCAGTTTCTATTCTTGCCTCTGGCCTCATACTTTGCCCCGGGCACATCAGCCTGGCCCCACCTCACGATCTCAGCTTGTCTGTTCCCCATTCTCCCGCTCCATTTGGTCTCTGCTCAAATGTCCACCCCTGAGAAACGCCTCCCCTGACCCTAGCCAAAGTACCCTTCCTGCAGCCAGTCCTGTTGCTAGTACCTCCCCAAGCTTGTTATTCTTCGTAAGGATTTTTTGTTCTGTGCGCTATGTCCCCAGCACCTGGGAGTGCGGCCGGAAGGCTGTGAATGAATTAGTTTTCCAGATGAAGAACCTGAAGCTCGTAGAGGCAAGGGTATTCAGATCCCATGGCCAGTGTAACAAATTACCGCAAAGCTAGTGACTTAAAACATCACAATTTATTATCTTACAGTTCTGAAGGCCTGAAATCCTAAACCAAGATATCAGCAGAGCCCAGGACTTCCCAGCTCAACCAGTCCAGAAATCCCACGGCCGCATCTCACTGGCCAGCAGTCAGTCACATGCTCATTCCCACTTGTAGGGAAAGTTACACCGGTATTTTTCTGAAGTTACAACCCGTCAGGAAGTAAGATAGGATTTCAGGAGGCAGAGGGCTGCATCCCGGCTTACAGCCCCTTCCTCCAAGCTCAGAGTGCCATCACTCCCGCCTCTGCTTCTGCTGTCACTTCGCCTTCTCTGGTGCTCTGACTCCAAGGTTAGGGCGAGGACACCCGTGGGAGGCACCCTTCTCTACCCCAGTCAGGGACTAGGCCCACCTGCGTGGGCCGGCGCAGGCAGTGGGTCTGTGCCAACCGGGCTACACTGGCCCCAGGCAGCCTTGTCTGCTGACTCCATGTCCCTCTTCCCTTACAGTCCGCACTCTCTGTCACGCGTCCCCTTTGCTTCAGTCCTGCAGCCCCTCTGCCTCCAGAAATCGTCTTCCCAACAGGGCGTAACTGCAGGAAATCACTACGGTGAATTTCCCTAACATCTTCAGTTTCCATGTTGAGTTTTCCAAATATTATGTAACACATGAAATAAACCCTTTACCCATCAAGAGAGGCTTGATTTAGCATTTGAGGACCATTTCCAAGATGACAGAACCTAGAATTGGGTTCAGGGTCAAAGGTCAGCCTAGGGTACAACCAAGGTTAGGGCCCACCTGAGGGGGAGAGTCTAGGGGCTCAGAGGGAAAGTGAACAAATTTCCCGGGTTTTTCTGGCAGTACATCTCGCCAACTTGACGACTCCAGTCCGGGGACCTGCATCCACGCGGGTAGTAGCACTCTGGTCCATCCCCTGGGGCCTCGGGGCCTCACTGTCCTCCGAGTGCCTTTCTCTCAGTCCTTCCCAGGGGAGTCTGCGGCACCACACGGCGCCCGGCCTCCGTTCTGCCCCTCCAGGCTGCCCACCCTTGGTACCAAAGCCCGGAACCCGCCCGCCGAGGCCGCCAGACGACCCCGCCTCGACTGACCCAGCTCCCAATTCCCAGCCCCAGGCCCCGCCCGCGTGGCGGACGTCACAAAAAAGGTCCCAAAGCCGGCGGGCCGGGCGAGGGCGGAGCAGCCAACCCTGGCCGCCTCCCGGCGCACAGGCGTCCGGGGCGCTCGGAGCCGGGCGGCTGCGGCCTCCAAGGGGTCGGAAGCGCCAAGGCGCCTGCGCGCGCGGCCCCCTCCCTCCGGGGGTCCCCTCCGGGGGTCGGGCTCGGCGGGCGGGGGAGGGACCGTCTCCACGTCCCGGCGTGCCCCGCGGGCGGGCGCGCAGGCGCAGTCGGGGCCCAGTGGCGGCGCGCAGGCGCAGGGCGGGGCGGGGCGCGGGCTGGGCTGAGGCAGGCGCTGTGTGGGAGGCGGTGCCAGAGCGAGTGGAGCGCTCGGAGGCCCAGGGCGGCAGCGGCGGTGGCGGCGGCAGCGGCGGCGTAGAGGAGGAAGGCGGCGGCCCCGACCCCGGCGGCGCCCTCCCGGCGGCGGCCCCGCGGCCCGGCCCGTCCCGTGCCCTCGCGGTGGCCCCGGGCCCCGCCGCCGCCGCTGCCCCCGCCGCCGCCGCAGCCATGGCCCGGCCGCTGGTGCCCAGCTCGCAGAAGGCGCTGCTGCTCGAGCTCAAGGGGCTGCAGGAGGAGCCGGTCGAGGGCTTCCGGGTGACCCTGGTGGACGAGGGCGACCTGTACAACTGGGAGGTGGCCATCTTCGGACCCCCCAATACCTACTACGAGGGCGGCTACTTCAAGGTGAGCTGGGGACCCTCAGTTCTGGGGGGGCGCCGCCCTTCCCGGCTCTGCCCTGGCTTTCCCGGACCGTGCTCGGGGCCCTCCTTCACCCCCTGGCTCCTGGGCCCAGGAGTCGTGGAGAATTGTCCGGTGCCCTCTGCGGCGGCCTTAGGGCCCCTTTCCCCGTGGGTCTGTGGTCCCAGAGAGGACGCCCGAACCTCTCTTTTCGTCTGGGTGTGGGGCTCTGGCCTTCGCCCCTACGCGAGAGCCTTCCCCCCAGGAGACAAAGAGGACTCCCCAGAACAGCCAGCAGGTAGTGCTGGGGGAGGGAGCCAGCCCTGCGGTCCGGGCTCTGCCGCTAGCTCAGGTTCCACCACAGGCCCAGATGGGACCTTGGCAGCGAGACCTGCCAGGAAAACAGCAGCTCTTGCCAGGAGAACCCCCAGGTCCGGGCTTCAGGCAACCTCTGCGGGGAAGGTTGGGGCTGGGCACTCGCTTCCACCCTCCACCTGTGAGGCAGAGCACAGAAGCACCCGCCCAGGCCCTAGGGCTCAGGCCTGCCAGCATCCCTGGTTCTGGTCTCCTAGCTCTGGCTTCAGTCCCAGCTGACGGTTTTGGGGTTCCTCTGTGGAGGTGGCTTCCTCTGGCCCAGATTCCCACCCTGGCCATTTCTTCTGTGCTCTGTGGTGGAGTCATTCCAAGCAACTCCCCAGTCGCTGCTCCCCAGTGGGGAGAGGACTGGGTGTGTGTCTGTCTGGTGTGGCAAAGGCTTCGGGCCCAAACCAGAGCAGCTTTCAGCACCTGCAGCCCTGAGCTAACAGCCTTGAAGGACCCCTTGCAGCGCTCAGGACAAGTCAAGGGGTCTTCCTGTACGCCAGGTGGGGAGTAAACCCTCAGCCTAGCCACGCACCCCTCCCCATCCCCATCATTTGTAGAGAGCCCAGCACCCCTGCCATATTCTGTTCTGCCAGGGTTGGGGGTGGAAGCCACTGCCAGGCCAGCCTGGAGCAGGAAGGGCATGCTTCCATCACCGCTAGAACAGATATCTGTGTTTGCGCTTCAAGCTAATGTTTTAGCTGCCTGCTCGGTGGCCCTGAGGGAACAGCCTGGCCTGCTGGAGACGGCTCCTGAGTGGAGAGTCCCTCACTACTGGGACGGAGTGGAGGATAAGTGTGAACATCCCTCCCCTTGCAGAGAACAGATCTGGAGCCAAATTATTTAACCAGCCCCCTTCCTGGCCTCTCTTTGTTTAGGGAGCAGAGAGATGAAACTCAGCTCTGCTCAGGGCCAGGATAAAGACCCCAGCTCAAGAGCTGGACAGATCTCTTAAGGAGAGATGTGCTTCTCTGGTGCTTTCCCACCAGTGGGTTGCCAGGGGCATGGGAAGAGCCTCCCAGGCTGGTGTTGAGGGATAATGCTAATTTTCTAGAGAAGAGTGGATTAGAGGTGGGGCTCTGCCAGGCTTGGGTCACATCTGCCATAGGGTTGTCCTCAGAGAAGCCATGGAGGGACCCAGGTGGTCCTGACCCCCAACTTCAACTGCTTTCCCTGGGTTGGTTGGATGGGGGGGAATAAGAGCTAGAAGACCCATAGGAAATGTGACAATCCAGAGCTGGGCACCATCACTTCCCAGCCCCTTCTCCTTTATGCCCTGGGGACAGGGCAGAGTCCTGGAAAGGTGCCAGAGGGTTCCAACCCCACTGCACGGGGCAGGTACCTTTCCAGGGAGGTTCCAGGAGTGATTACCTGGCAAACAGCATCACTTAAGTTCTCTCCACAGCCGGAGCACTGGGCCTGAGCCCCTCCTGCTGTACTGGGGCCCGCTGTGTGCTGGTGTGGCCTGGCCCGGGCCCTCAGGGCGGGACTCCTCAGCAGCGGGCTGGGGGCTGGGCTCAGGCAGGCCCAGGCAGCCTGTTGTGAGCTCCGTTGGGCCTGTGAGGGGCGTTGGCACTAGGCGATGGCCCGCTGCGTTCTCATGTTTGTGGGCAGCCTGGCCGAGCTGAGCCCCCTGCTGTCTGCTCCTACCCCCACAGGCGCGCCTCAAGTTCCCCATCGACTACCCTTACTCCCCGCCAGCATTCCGGTTCCTGACCAAGATGTGGCACCCCAACATCTATGAGGTGAGCGTGCACCTCCTAACCCCTCTAGTTGGGGTGAGCAGGGGCTTGGGGTCACAGGGCCAGTGTGGCGCTGACCCTCCTGTCCCACACAGACAGGGGACGTGTGCATCTCTATCCTCCACCCCCCCGTCGACGACCCCCAGAGTGGGGAGCTGCCCTCGGAGCGGTGGAACCCCACCCAGAACGTCAGGTGAGGCTGGGCTAAGCATAAACCTCCCTACCCCCCACCCGTGTTCCTGAACTTGTTCCTGTGGGGTTTCCTCAAGCCTGGAGACAGACATGGGAAGAGAGACCTTGCGGCTCTCAGGCCTCACTGCTCCCTAGTGCATCTGGCCTCCCTAAGAAAACTTTGGGCCCAGGGCCCCCAGGACCACTCCACTGGCCTCCTCCCTCAATGCCAGCCCCTCTTCCCTCATCCCCCACAGCCCAGCCACCTCCATCCTCGCCCTGAATAGGCTGGCTCCTGGATGCAGACACCTGTCTCCCGGCCCGTGTGTCCTTGGTTCAGCCCAGGCCATAGAGAATTGGGTAGCATGAAGGCACCTGGTCACTCAGTAGGCAGGAGAGTTTGTGTAGAAGCAAGTTGGTTTCAACGACTGCCCACACGTGCTTGTTCAGAGCAGGGTGTGCAGCAGAGGGGTAGGGGAGGCCAGCGCTCAGCCCCTGCTGTCCTGAACCTGAAGCACAGTCAGCAGTGACGAGAGGCCGTGTCAGTGCCCCTGTGGGTGAGGGCATCTCCAGAAGCTCCCCTCCCTGAGAGCAGCTGGGGCGGGGCTGTGGTCTCTGTGAGTGGCAGCACTGCAAGCTGTGCCTTTGCCTCCGGCTGCAAGCCGGTCCTGGCCCCCCAGTTGGGTGGCATGGCCAGTGGACACCCCCACACCTTCTGCCCACTGACCCTGTGCTCCTGCAGGACCATCCTCCTGAGTGTCATCTCCCTCCTCAACGAGCCTAACACCTTCTCTCCGGCCAACGTAGACGCCTCGGTGATGTACAGGAAGTGGAAAGAGAGCAAGGGCAGGGACCGGGAGTACACAGACATCATCCGGTGAGGAGGTCACAGAGGGACTCAGTCCATGGGGTGGGGCGATGCGGGAGGGCGTGTGGTTCAAGGCACATAGCACATGTGTGCGGCATGTGTGCAGTATGTTAGGTGTGCATGTACGTGCGTGAGTGTGCCATGCGTGGGCAAGGTAGTTGGCACATAAGTAAACACCAGGTGTCCGCCACCATGTCTTGACAAGGCCACGCCCCGGCCCTCTGCTCTGTCACCAAAACCCCTGGTCCTCGCTCTGTCCACTGGTTGCCTGTCAAAGTGCAGGCGGTGCCCCTCACGACAGCAGGCCTTCCTGCTCACACTGCCTGCAGCTGGGCTCTTAAATGCCGGGTGACCCCACCTCAGCGTGGGCGAGTGTCCTGTCCAGTGAGCACCACGCATCACGTGTCCACTTGTCAGGGAAATGTTGTTCCTACGCCACCGAGACCGTTTCTGTAGTGTCTTTTTCGTTGATAAATCTCAGCTGTGAATGTCATTTATGTGTATAATTTTGAGATCTGGAGTCATTTTCTTTTTTTTTAAGATTTATTTATGCACACAAGCACCGGGGTACAGGCCAGAGGTGTGGGGGAGGGTGAGGATTCACCACACAGAGCTGGGAGCAGAACAGACAGATCAATGGAAGTACACTGCTGAGGGGAGCAGTGGGTCAGGCAGGAGAGGTCTGCTGCACCATGTGGGTCCCCTCCCCGGCCAGCGGCAGGGATCGAACTCGTGCTGCAGTGGCTGCGGTTTGCTTCATAGTGCGTTGCTTAACCCACTGCGCCACCAGGGAGGCCCTGGAGTCATTTTCTAAAGACAGAAAAACTATCGTGGAGTTAATATACGTAGGAAATAGCCTTTTTTAGGAAAAACTTCTCTCCTGATTCTAAGCATAACACGCTGCTCTGCATTTGCCCTCCACTCTCATTGTAGCTGTTTCCAGCCTTCTTGCTCCTGAGGGCGTGTCTTTGAAGGGCTTTCACACCAAATCTCGGGGCCCAAGAGCCCTGTCAGGCGGTTTGTTCACACCTGGCTGGGCTGGGCCTCTGCCTGGGCCCACAGCGCGCCTCTTCCTTGCCTCGTTGTGAGAGCTGCTGTGTTTGTTGTTGCTCCGGCTTGGGGTTCCTGACGCATTTCGTGGCACAATTGACCGTTCGTACGGTTTGTCAAGCACTCTCTCAGGTTGTCGTTTGCCTTTTAATTAGGAAATAAATAAGCATGTGGACACAGCTCTGCCAGCCCTGGTGCTTATCATACAGGAGGCTTGGTCCACACCAGTTTCTACATACATGTTCGAGGCAGCTCTGGTTCAGCCGTGGCTGACGACATCCCGAACGTACGTCAGCCTGTGAGGGGTGGGCGAGCTGTGGGCCAGCCAGGCTGCCTGGTGGAGCCGTCTCCAGGCCTTGCATGCCAGCAGGAAGCCAGGCTGAAGAGCAGACTGCCGTGGGAGCATGGGGGTTTAGACGGCGTGGCTCTCGGAGGGGGTGAACGGTACGGGGCATCTGGCGGGACGGCGCCCGGCACGCACGGGTGGACCCGCGTTGCTGGTGTGTTGCTGGTGTTGCGGCGAGGCCTCTTCAGGAAACGTGCTCCCGAGGAAAGACACCTGCATGAGTAGGAGTAGACACCCCACAATGTAGTGCCCCACTGGTGCCTCCCGCTGTCCACCCGGACACGCCTTCTCTCCTGCTGGTCACTCCGCTCCCGCCTGCACCACAAAGACCGCGCCGGTCTTTGCTCGGAGCTGCCGTCCTGGAACAGGTGGAGATGCAGACTCCACCTTCGTGGCTGCTGCTTCCCTGGCCTCTGAGACCTGTGCACTAGGCTCACGTGCTTGTTGCTCCTCGGCAGGAGCCACGCGGCACTACTGCTCCCCTGCCCCCGGGAAGCTGGTCCCGTGTTCTCTGCACGTGTGAGCACGGCACGTGCACGCCCCAGACAGGTGTGGTGTGATGTGCACGCACTGGCGAGCGGCACACGGCTGCACCTGCAGCGTGGGGAGCGAGTGCCGTGGGCACAGGCTCACAGTGCGCTGTGCACGCATGGGGTGGCAGCGGCCCCTGGGGCTGGCACCCTCGCGCACGTCCTGCGGGGAACCGTCCTCGTCGGCCGGCCCATGCGTCCTGGGCAGGTGTATGCTTGCGCACAATGGGCAGCTGGAGGATGCTGTGGTCTTAGTGGCCTTGCACATGGTCCAGGTGTTCTGGTCCCCGTGTGTGCGTGGACTGGATTTGTGGGTGTCAGCGAGGTTAACAGGATTTCACGGGTTGCGACCTTGGGGTGTTCCGCCCCGCCTGCTCTGCCTCATGTTCCGGTTTATTTCCTTTAGCCCTAAGTACAGCTGTGTGCATTCCTTTCAGGCGTGGCCTGGCCCTGCTGGCTGTGCGCGCTGGTTTACATAAGCAGTGCTGTTCCTGGCGAGACTGCAGGATGCACCCTGTGCGTTTGTGCGCAGACACAGGCGCGGGCGGCGGAGCTGGGAGCAGACGGGCTGCCCTCCTGCTCTGCGTCCTGGCACAGGGAGGCCGTCGCTGTCAGTCGGGGGGGGGAGGGCAGGAGCCTCTGCAGGCTTGGGGGGTGGGTCCAGGGTGAGTACCTGCTGCCCCCCAGAGGGCCCGACCCACGTGCCCAGCTGCCTGCCCCAGTTCTCCTGGCCGACTCCCCTGTGGCACCAAAATAAAAACTGAGCTATTTTTATGCTCGGGGCCCCTGTGGGCCGGTGCGCGTGTGCCACAGCAGCGGCGTGATGGCGGCACCGTGCTGGCTGTTCACTCCAGGGCTGTGCTCCTGAGGCTGCCATGGGGGTGGGGAGGTGGGGGGGGGCGGGCTGGCCAGAGGTCCCAGCACTGCTGGAACTCCGAGGTTCCAGCTTCAGACATAGTTTGTGCTGCGATGTTGGGTGTGTGTCCCACGGTGGGAGGTGCCGCCCTGCGCCCCGGCCTGTTCCTGTGAGGCTTTCCCGGCCCGCTGCCCTCGTGAACAGTGTGTGCTCCCGCAGAGAGCCGGGCAGGGCGAGGGGCATGGTGACCGGGCGTCTGGTGCGGCTTTCCAGGTGTGATTGTTCCGCCATTCCTGGGCTCCCAGCCCCTCCCAGTGCATCCACCCCCTCCCCCCACCCTCCACTCCCGCCACGACAGCCTTCCCGGGCAGGGAAAGTGCTGGCCCCTCTGCGGTAGCAGGCTGTGGCCCACCCCCGCCACAGCCTGTCTGGGAGGCTGAGGCCATTTGGGGCAGCGTTTCAACCTAGCCTGGCCACACCCGCCCTGTGGTGCGCGTGTCTCAGGACCGCGGTGGAGGGTCCTGTGTGCGGAGCTCATCTGCCTGCAGCCCCCGGGGGTCCAGCCCGAGCGTGGCCCTCCCTGCCCTGGCACCATGCCGGCTGCCTCCCGAGCACTCTGCCTGCTGCTGCTGCTTCCCGCTGGAGGGACGGCAGGCTCGTCCTGCCTGCTGTGAGGTCCCGTGGGGACAGACCTCCGTGATGCTGAGTCCCTGCCCATCTGTCCCCCCAGGAAGCAGGTCCTGGGGACCAAGGTGGATGCGGAGCGGGATGGCGTGAAGGTGCCCACCACGCTGGCCGAGTACTGTGTGAAGACCAAGGCCCCGGCGCCTGACGAGGGCTCAGACCTGTTCTACGACGACTACTACGAGGATGGCGAGGCCGAGGCGGAGGCCGACAGCTGCTTCGGGGACGATGAGGACGACTCCGGCAACGAGGAGTCCTGACACCACCTCCCCCGAATAAACTTACAAATTTTACCTCAGCAGGCCCAGACTGTGTGGGCGCTCGGGGGCTCTGACGCCAAGACTACCTCACAGGAGGTGTTGCGGTCCCCTTGGGTTCTTTCCTTATTCTCACCTTTTCCTGTTTGTTCTGGATTTTCCTCTGCTTCAGAGAGGGGGCCGCTGCCGTCTGTCCCTCTGGCCCTCCTGTGCTGGTCACCTGACACGTGCCTGTCCACAGGGCCCTGGCCAGAGCCAGAGCTTGGAGCCCCAGCTCTCCAGCAGGCACGTTAGCCTTGGTCACTTCTCTCTGCTGTGGTTTGTTTGGAATCTAAATAAAAGGACTTTATGAGAAGCCGGAGCACCAGCCACTCCTTGACCCGCCCAAGGACAGCAGAGCGCGGCTTGTCCCAGGCCTTGCCTGCTGCGTCCCGCAGCACATGCGGCTGGGCGCCCGAGGGCCCAGCCAGCTTGGCGGCAGGGAGCCCAAGAGCAGGGCTCTGGTCCGGAGGAAGCCTGCTGGCCCTGCAGTGGATTCCCGTTGAGGGGACACCTCCCGGGGACACCTGCAGGTGTTGTCACACCCAGCATGCCTGAGGCTGGGGGCCTGCTGCCGGGCAAGGCGCACCATTGTCGCCCAGGTGCCCTGTGACTGAAAAGTCTGGACGGGCTGGAATCGGATCGAAGTGCCTTCAGGGGCTCCCTGAGGCCTGGGGTCACTGCGAGCCAGACTGGGCCAAGGCCTGACCTTGACGAGTCCCTGTGCCTGGACAACCTCCCATCAGTGGAGATGGGCTGAAGGGTGGGCTCTCCCCGGGAGAGCACCGTTGGCCCCGCATGCCCCCCGAGCGCTGGCCCACACAGCTTCCATTCCCACAAGCGCCTTAACGTCCGACTCGCCGGCCTGGTGCAGGGCCGTGAGGGTCCTATGGCAGAACGTGCTCTCGTGGCCCTCACCTGGTCTCTGGAGTGGGCCTCCCGGGCAGCTGCACAGTTGCGCTCCCTTCTGCTCCCGGTGCCGCCACTGCGACGCTCTGCGCGCCTGGGTGTGCTGCGGTACTGCGGGGCTCCTGGCCCACGCCATGCAGAGCTTCCTGGACCTGTTTGGGACAGGGCGGGCCTCCTGGGGCTGCTTCCTCTGCCTCCTCTTCTGACTCAGACACTTTCTTAGAGTGAGCTGAGCACCACTGAACCCTGGAAGCAGGAGGGGGTGTCACCCAAAGCGTGAGCTACTGTGGGTCATGCAGGTGCATTTCCTGTGAGCCCCACACGCGCTTGGCCACATAGGGGAAGCTGCGGGATGACTCTGGGCCCAGAAGACATGCGTCTACACAACCCGAACCTGCTGCCTCCCATCCTGTAAGGGCCAGCCACATTCGCTTAAAAGCTTAAAAGCTCGCTGCTTTTAAGAGGTAGCATCAGAACTAAATAATTGTTACAAGAAGCCAAAAATATTTGCCCTAAAATCAGCCCTGTCACCAGAATGGAGCTCTCTAATCAGTATGAGTCACTTGGTTTGGGAAGGCTTGAGAAGAGAGCAGAGGGTGGAATGAGGGCTGTGCCCCAGGAAGCCCAGGCCCTGCCCCCCCGCCTGCCCAGGCAGGTGCCACCTGCCCAGCTCTGCCTCCAGGCCTGGCCGAGACCCTCAGGTTTGTGCATGTGCATGGCACTCACAGCGGAGTCCGTGAGCTCTTTACTCATAACAGTCAAAAAACTGGAAACAAATACTCATTGACAGATGAATAGACAAAAGGTGCTCCATCCACCCACTGCAGTGTTCTGCAACCTCACGAGGGGGTGGCGCTCTGCGCATGGACGGACCTGGTGTCATGATGCTGGGTGAGAAGAGCTGACACACAAGGACACAAGCAGTGTGAGCCACTCAGCGATGTCGTTCTTGGAGCCGGTGGGCTTGGAGAGTGGGTCTCGGGCTCACTGGGGAAGGTTTCACCAGAGCTCCCCTTTCAGCTACACGTGGCAAGTTCCCAGGCAAGTTTCTCTACGGGGCAGACATGTTGCTTATAGTTAAAGACATCTGTTAGAGAAAGGGGCAGGAGAGTAAAGGACACTTGCCTGGACACCAGTGGCAGGAAGAGCTGCCCCGAAAGCGACAGGTTTGCCGAAGGAGGCTGCAGGTGGGCAGCCTTGAGGAAGCGGCCTCCACTGAGGGAGGTCAGTGAGGAGAAGCCCCGGCAGGTGCAGGTCACGGGCAGGCAGGAGGCTGCTGCCCTGCGGAGGAGAGAGTCAGTGAAGAGAAGCTCCTGCATAAAGGCGCAGGTGGGCGGCAGGACGGCTGCCCTGTTCTGAGGGCAATGTTAGGGTTTTTCATTGTTTTTTTTTTTTAAGATTTACTTAGTTATGCATACAAGCACTGGGGTACAGGCCAGAGGTGTGGGGGGTGAGAGAATCCACCAGACAGTGGGGAGCGGAATAGGCAGATCAACTGAAGTACACTCACTGCTTAGGGGAGCAGCAGGTGAGGCAGGAGAGGTCTGCTACGCCATGTGGGTCAGCTCCCCGGCCAGCGGCAGGGATCGAACTCGTGCTGCAGTGGCTGCGGTCTGCTTCATAGTACATTGCTTAACCCACTGCGCCACCAGGGAGGGCCCAACATTAGGTTTTAAACTCTTCTTTTGGTAGGGAGGGCTCATCTTTGTGAGTGCTTAGGTTGTTGCCAGCTTGGGACAGCTATGCAGAACCAGAAAGAGACCGGAGATTCCGTAGTGGGCAGTGTTATATCTTTGCCCTCAGGTCTGTTCTCCCAACACTCCCTCCGGCATCTGATACCTCCTTGGGTCTTGTGCCTTCTGATAAGGCACTGGCGTCTGGGCTGTTGATTTCTGGCTGGTTTTATGTTCCTGTTTACCCTCTGCCCCACCTCCTCGTGTGAGTCAGGCTCTAGTCTAGTCTTGTGATGCCTGCTTTAGGCTTCTCTGTTCTTATCTTCCATCAGCAGGAGGACTCTAGAGGAGTCACGTCCATAGACAGGAAGTGGATGCTGGGTGCCCAGGCTGGGAGAGGAATGGGTGTTTAATGGAGAAAGAGTTCCAGCTTGGGAGGTGAGAAAGTTCTGGAGCTGGAGGGTGGGGGCGGGCTGCAGAATTGTAGTTGTGCTTGATGGTACTGAGCTGAACATGGAGAAATGACTGAGGTGGTGCATTTTATTTTCATGCATATATGCAGTAAGAGAAGGGCAAAGGTATAATCACATTAAAATGACAAACATTGGGCCTTCCTGGTGGTGCAGTGGGCTAAGCAGCGCACTATGAAGCAAGCCTCAGCCACTGCAGCACGAGTTTGATCCCTGCCGCCAGCCGGAGGAGGACCCACATGGCGCAGCAGACCTCTCTGCCTTGCCCGCTGCTCCCCTCAGCAGTGTACTTCTGTTGATCTGCCTGTTCTGCTCCCTGCTCTGTGTGGTGAATCCTCTCACCCCCCACACCTCTGGCCTGTACCCCAGTGCTTGCATGCATAAATAAATAAATCTTTAATAATAAATAAAATGACAAACATCTACAAGATGGGAGTTCTGAACTTGGAATTTTTTAAAAATCCTTTTTTTTTAAAGAGTGATTCATTTATACATACAAGAACTGGGGTACAGGCCAGAGGGGCCAGGGGTGAGGAAATACACCGCTGAGGGGAACGGCAGGGAGACAGGAGAGGTCTGTTGCACCATGTGGGTCCCCTCCCTGGCCGGGGATCGAACTCGTGCTGCAGTGACTACAGATGCTTCATAGTGCTTCATAGTGCGGTGCTCAACCCCTTGTACCACCAGGGAGGCCCTTGGTGGACTATTGATGACTTTTTAACTTTTTGGGTACAATAGGTTTTTGTCGAAAGAGTCTTTGTATCTCTTCAAAACACTCAGAGATGCCTTGTGTGAATTCCAGCTGGAGGGCGGGGGCTTGTGCAGGGCAGCAGCACGGGGCCCCCACAAACCCACTGATGCTGGCCCTGGGAGTCCCAGAGGCAGGTGGGTGGAGTGGGGCCAGAGGGGGAAACTGAGCCCTGAGCTTTGACACCAGAGGTTCAGGGGTGGTAGATGGAGCCATCTGAGAACAGAGAAGGTGCGCGCGCTGCCCCAGAAGGGAGCCTGTTAGAGATGGGCTAGGGTACCTCTGGGCGAGACTAGAGCGTAGGGCCGGGGCAGGGAAAGTGTGGAGAGGGCTGCTAATGGGCGTGGGGTTCCTTCTTGGGGCATGGAAAGCTCTGGAGCCAGACTGGGGTGTGGCCGTACACGCGGGTGAACATCGGGGTGTGCAGACACAGCTCTGTGTGCCATGTCCAAGCAGGGCCCTGGGCCAGGCAAGTCACTTTGTGACATACCTGAATTTATCATTCGATGTGATCTCACACAGAAGTCACGAGAATCATGCACGTAACTCCCCTCATCTCCTGGGCTCCTCAGTCGGAAGCATCCAACAGTTTCTCTGTCACCACTGTGGCCTCTGTTCCTCCCATGCGTGCGTGTGGGGGTTATTAGGTTTTCTGAGCTGAGAGTGAGTCACTGACATTCTGCCCCTTACCCAGAGACACTTGGGTGTGTGTTTTCTGCAAGTAAGTTCGGTCGCACAATGGTAGCATGCTCCTCGACGTCAGTTCGCTCATGCATCTGTTGGCTCCTCGCAGGCTGTACTCTGTGTGTTCTGATCGTCCAGTAACCGCCTCCGCGGGCACAAATATCCAGCAGAGTGCGCTCTGCCTCCACCCCGGGCAGCAGCCCTTCTCCCCCTGGGTCGTGCGATAGGTACAGACCTGTCAGCTGTGTCCTGACTGGGTTCAAGGGCATCCACTTATGCGTCCTTTTATCCATCACCATCCATCCACCTCCCAATTCATTTTTATCCACCACCTACCTACCCACCATCTGTCCACCCACCCACCCAGCCACCAGCCAGCCAGCCACCCACCTACCCACCATCCACCCATCTATCCATCCACGCATCCACCCACCTACCGGTCCGTCCACCCACCTACCCACCATCAATCCACGCACCCACTCACCATCCACCAACCCACCCATCCATCCACCCACCCACTATCCACCCACCCACCCACCATCCACCCACCCACCTGTGCGTCCACCCACCCATCCATGCATCTACCCACCCATCCATGCATCCACCCACCCACCTGTCTGTCCACCCACCCATCCATCCACCCACCCACCCACCATCCACCCACCCACCTGTCTGTCCACCCACCACCCATCAGTAATTGCCGAGCACACGCTGTTCCAGGCCTGCCCTCATGTTGCTGATCAGGCTAGCGAGGGGTGGATGGGCAGTGAGTCTGCGTGTGCAGTATCAGGTGAGCGCCGTAAAGGCAATAGCAGAGTGGGGAAGGGTTGCATTAAGGAAGCTTCGGGGAGGGATTTCTGAGAAGACACGTGAGCACGTACCCAGCGAGGAAGTCAGACTTGGGAAGTCTGGGGAGAGGTGCTCTGGGCTCCTGAGGTGGCACACGCAAAGGCCCGGGTGAGAACGAGGAGCAGCGGACGCCTGGCCAGAGCGTGTGGGAAGGAGCGTGAAGGAGGTCGGCAGATCAGCGGGTGTGAGTCCTGTCGCTCAGCTCTTAATCTCATGATTGTCGGGCCTCCTAGTGGCACAAGTTGCTGAGCGCCGCACCGTGGGGCTTCCGCAGCCACTGCAGCAGGAGTTCGATCCCGGCCAGGGGGGGACCCACACGGCACAGCAGACCTCTCCTGTCTCCCCGCTGCTCCCCTCAGCAGTGTAACTCAGTATATCCGCCTGTTCTGCTCCCCACTCTGCCTCTGGTCGATCCTCTCACCCTACCCTGGCCTCTGGCCTGTACCCCAGCTCCCGTATGCATAAATAAATAAACTCTTTTAAAAAAACCAAACAAGTTGTGATTGTCCTTTTTAAAAATTCTTTTAACTGCTTTTTTGAGATGTAAGTCACATAATATACAGTTTACCCATTTAAAGCGTACAATTCAGTGAATTTTAGGAGAGTTGTGCAACTATCACCATCATATGTAATTCCAGAATGTTTCATTACCCCAAAAAAACCCTATCGCTACAGCCCCTGATACCACTGCGCCCGTCCTGGACGTGTCTCATCCGTGGCCTCACGCCACGTGGCCTTGTGTGTCTGCTGCTCTCCCTGAGCGTCGTGTGCTCAGGGCCCTCCCTGGGCTCACGAGTGTTGGCACTGCCCCTTTTAGTGGCCAGTGATGCTCCCGGGCATGGCTACACGATTCCACCTTTGGGCTGCTGTGACATGTATCCAAGTTTTGTCCAGACATATGTCTTCGTTGCTTCTGGGGCAGAATTGCTGGGTTTAAGCCTGACCATTCCCACAGCAGTTGTACCACCTCATGTTCCGGCCTACCGGTGTGAGGGTCCAGCTTCCCTGACTGCAGAGGAGGGGCTGTGTGGGGCGCATAGGAGGCTGGGGGGGGGCCAGAAGAAGGGATGGGGTGTAGGTGTCACTTGCTGGTGACCGGGGCTCAAGACAGGGAGATAGCACCCATCCACCTGAGCATCTCGGGGAGCAGAAAGGACATGTTAGGGGCCCAGGGCCTCAGAACACGGTGGGGGTCCTTGTGGAGGAGTGGGGGCACCCAACCCTAACCTGGTTCCTCCCTAAAGGCCACACATCTGAGCCCACATCACTGGGAGCCAAGGGGCAGCCTTCCACTCACACCCATGCTTGACTTCCCTGAAGAAGGTAGGAGCCCACTTGGGGGGCTTCTTTGTACCACCCACAGTAAGTGGTGGCAGCCGCAGCCACTTGACTAGCCGTGAGTGACACTGCTCTCCCCTACCTCTTCCCGAGGGTCCCTGGGATCCATCACAGGTCACTGTCCTGACCAGAGGGGACTTCTGAGAGATTTAAACCTGCAGTAGGAGCTGGGCTTCTGTTGTAACAGGAATGCCTCTCCCTGCTAGGTCTGTGGGTATAGAGCTGGCATGCAGAAGGTGGCAGAACAACACAGGAAGGAGCCTCGGTCCTTGGTATCATTGCAAAGGCACCAAATAAACATGTCCTGGAATTTCACTTCCTCTTCTGGACAGTAATAATAACCCCAGATCAGACTGGTTAAAGTAACAAAGGAAACTTTTGGTTCATGGATATGAAAAGTCTAGAAGGTTGGGCTTCAGGCACAGCTTGATCCAGGTGCTCACATGCGTTATTCAGGAGGCTGCTGGTTTGTCCATCTGCTATCAGGAAGACTTTCTCAGAAAGTGGCAGGATCTGCAGAAAGAGCTATTTTGCTAGTGTATACAAAGCTTTGATGGTTCTGATAAGCCCAGCCTAGGTCACATGCAGCTTCTGATAAGTCACTAAGGCTGATGCATAACCTTGTAGTGGATGAGGCTGGAGACCCCACTGAAGGAGCCTGAGGCTGGGGGGATTATATTTTGGGACACACAGATCCCCACTTGTGGCTAGGACTGGACTGAAGTCAGGGATGGGGGTGAGCCCAGGGGAGTGGGATTGAGCAGGAGCAAGAGGACCCCAGAGAGAGATGGGAGAGGGAGCAACGTAGCAAGTGCCCCTGAATATTTGATGATGTCAGATCTATGCGCGCTCAGTACAGAGCCCCTTTGCTCAGTAGCATCCTCGCTCTTGATTCTTTAATGCACTCACTTTTGATTGTCTCCATTTACTTAAGCAGACTTATGGGACCCAGAGACTTCGCCTGCACCCGCATGGAGCACTGAGCGGGCCGCCTGGAGCTGTGGTCTCAGCAAGGGCCTGGCACCCATCCGGCTATTCAGCGATGCAGCTTGGTGAGTACTCCCAGGTCACGGACCTCTGGGTTTGGTCGAGGTTCTTAAGGTTTTTAAAGAATTGTACGTGCCCTGGATAGGACAGGAAGTCTCTGCAAGGGCAGGAGGTGACTCCCAGTCTCCAGTTGCAAAATCCAGTCTGGCACGGGCTAAAGACTGGATTGGGCTTTCCCGTTAATCGGCTAAGACAAGGAGGTTCACTCAAATTCAACAATGTGTGAGAGCAGACTCAGCTGTTTCAAAGTAAAAGGACAGGTGCTTCCTCCGACGCCTTTGGTGTCTGCGCGACTAGAGACCTGGCAGAGGGGCGGAGGCCACGTCTCATGGCAGGTGGCAGTGTTGGCAGGAAAGCTTCTTCACGTGCCTGTGCTCATCTGGGGCTGAGATACAGGTTGATTCTCTGCACCATAAACCCCTGTGATTGCCTTTAGCGGTTGTTGGGTAAACCGAGGCACACAGAAGCCTGCACTGGCCCTCAGGTCTCACTGAAGGGAGTGAGGTCACAAGCACTCCACTTGCATTCTAAACAAAAGGAACGTCAGTTTAGTAAAACCCAAGTTCAACCATAGGAGTTAAGCCTTAATAGCAGAAAAGGGCCTCCCTGGTGGCCTAGGGGTTAAGTCTCAGTGCTACCACCAAAATGGCCTGCTGACCCCGGCCAGGGAGGGACCCACAGGGCGCAGCAGACCTCTCCTATCTCCCCGCTGCTCCCCTCAGCGGTGTGTTTCAGTCAGTCTGCCTATTCTGCTCCCCACTCTGTCTCTGGTGAATCCTCTCATCCCCCACATGTCTGTCCTACACCCCAGTTCTTCTATGCAGAAGAAACCCAGAAAAACAAGGGGTGTCAGGTGATGAACTGCCAATCCACATCACTGCAGAGTTTATGGAGAAAATCCTTGCAAGTATCTCTCTAAATGGGTGGAAAATTTCCTTTGAAAATACCAAACTAGGGAACCTTTAAAGTACCCACACTTATGCATTTGTAGATACAGCTTAAAAAGTCAACTCAGGGCCTCCCTGGTGGTGCAGTGGGTTAAGCAACGCACTATGAAGCAAACCGCAGTCACTGCAGCACGAGTTTGATCCCTGCGGCCGGCCAGGGGGGGACCCACATGGCGCAGCAGACCTCTCCTGCTGTGCCCGCTGCTCCCCTCAGCAGTGTGTTTCAGTAGATCTGCCTGTTCTGCTCCCCGCTCTCTGTGGTGAATCCTCTCACCCCCTACACCTCTGGCCTGTACCCCAGTGCTTGTATGCATAAATAAATAAATCTTATAAAAAAAAAAGTCAACTCAAGAGTTAAACAAATGAAAAACTAGTTTTAGCTGAAATTTGAAGACCTCCATGTGGTCACATGAGTTAAAACTTGCTGCCTTAGGAGAAGACAACTCCAGGCTTTCTGAGGTCGTGATCTTGCTCCAAGACTGCGCTGCAAAGCTCTCTGAACCTGCTGCCTTTTTTAAAAAAATGATAAACTGATTCGTTTCTTAAGTCCTTTGGACTAAAACTGAATTACAGAATATTCTAAAGGAATTTCCTAATGCCCATGAAGGGCCCTTAGAATCTGCCCCCACCCAAATTATTCCCAAAATAGAATGGCTTTAGGCATTATTACCTCTTCACAGCGAGACACCAGATGCCATTATCCAAACAGAATGAATCAGATCACGTATCATCCTTGTTAAATCAGATGAGGACGGAAATAAACGCCTGAATGATTCACCTCCTAACCTAGAGGAATTAATAAATCAGTAGTTTGAGTCTTGAGGCTCTTAACAGAAAACTTTCACCGACTGGGGGACTAGTCTTAGCTGCTGCCTGTGTGTGTCTGGCTTGCAATGTCTGCATCCAGCACCTCCAGTGAAATGCCAAACCAGCCACCCCAAAACTATGGTAAACCTCTCGCTGGCCCCTCAGCACCTATCACAGAAAAAGCAGGTCAGGAGAGACAGAATGTGGGGAAGGTGAGCAGAGGGACATTTGACTGAAACTACTCAGAAAATCTGTGACTTTTTCTTCCCCTCTCCAAAAGTGTTTTCCCAGAGGTGCTTAGGATGGAACCTCTGGAAAAGTAAATCATGACTCTTGTGTGGCTCTGGGGATCTGGACTGTATCCATGACCGAACAGAACAAGGCCCTTGGGAAACGCTAAGACCAGGAGAACAATGATGTGGAAATAACTCACGCTGCAGCTGCCCACGGTAAAGCCTCATAAATAAGTCTGCCTGTGGCCCGGAGGAAAGCGATGGCTTCCTCACGGGCTGGCCCTCCTGTGGGCAGTCTGCCCGCCCTGGTCGCGCAGCTAGTTGAAAGCTGGCCTTAGGGAGCTAAAAGAAGATTGAAAAAATGGAAGCCCTGCCAGACGGTGCAAGGAAGAAACAGTCTGTGGGCTCAGGCGAAGCCCTGCTGGCAAACCTGATGAGGACGCCCAGCGAGGTCCCTGGGAACGAGGGAGTGCTGGAAGCACGCTGAAGCCCGGGAGAGGCCTTCACCCTGTGCCCTGAAGTGGCGAACCTCACCGACCTCTGGGCCACTTGGCTCTGGGAGACGGCCAGCCCATGGCCACGAGAGAAGAAAGAGGAAACTAAGACGGTCTCTTCAAAACACAGACCATAGAGCAGCTCCGTGACTTTTTCTTTATCCCTTTGTCCTTTCCTACCACCCCTGAACCTCAGCGCACTCGTGGTATTTATTTATCTATTTTTAGAGAATTACTCCTTTATCGTAAGATTTTATTTATTTTATGTAGAACTGGGGCACAGGCTAGAGGCCGCAGGGTGAGTGAGTCACAGAGCGGGGAGCAAAACAGGCCGATCTGGAACACATCGCTGAGGGGGCAGCGGGAGCCGGGAGAGGGCTGCTGCGCCCTGGGATCCCTCCCTGGCCAGGGACCGAACTCAGGCCGTAGTGGTGACAGCGCTGAGACTCAACCCCTAGACCACAGGAGGCCAGGGCTTAAGTCTTGTCTTTTTTTTTCTTTTTGAGGGCTTCCATGTTTCCATTTCCATTGTCTCATACGTTACTTCAATTAATTTTTGTTTGAGGGCTGTGCTGAGGTTAATATAGAAATATAGATGGGCTATTTGAGAGACCCATCAAAATGTCCGACCTCTGACTCCTGCCGTGGGCTGCTCCTTCTCCCCCTGCTGAGTGACCTAGGTGTCTGTTGTCTCAGTACATGTTATTCGGTGGCTTTACAAGAATCCGCTTAGAATGACTTTCATGTGTGGCTTGGCATTGGGAAGTTCTTTTCTTTTTGCTTTTCAGTGAAGCTCCTTACTCATCCTTCTATCTTAATGTTAATCTTGTAGGGTAAAGCATTGTAGGTTGGAGGGTTTGTTTTCTCTAGGTACTTTAAATACCTCCCACCACTGCCTTTACGCTTGTGGTGTTTTCACTGAAGTCAATGACAGTCTGACTGGGGTGTCCTTATAGGTCACCCCTTTTTACTCTCGATGTTTTTATTTATTTTTATTTTTTTAAAGATTTATTTGTTTATGCATACAAGCACTGGGGTACAGGCCAGAGGTGTGGGGGTGGGGGGTAAGAGGATTCACCACAGAGAGCGGGGAGCAGAACAGGCAGATCAATGGAAGTACACTGCTGAGGGGAGCAGCAGGTGAGGCAGGAGAGGTCTGCTGCGCCATGTGGGTCCCCTCCCTGTCCTGCAGCAGGGATTGAACTCGTGCTGCAGTGGCTGCGGTTTGCTTCATAGTGCGTTGCTTAACACACTGCGCCACCAGGGAGGCCCTCTCGATGTTTTTAATATTCTGTCCTTGTCATGCTTTATTATCAGGTGTGTTGGTGTGTGTCTGTCTGCTGTTAATTTGGTTGGAACTCTGTGGGACTTTTGGATTGCAATGTTTGGTTCATTACCCAGGTTGAGATGCTTTTCAGCAGTTCTTTCTTTTTATTTTTTTAAAGATTAATTTATTTATGCATACAAGAGCTGGGGTACAGGACAGAGGTGTGGGGAGTGAGAGGACAGAGTGGGGAGCAAAACAGGTGGATCTGCTGAAATCCACTGCTGAGGGGGGCAGCAGAGAGTCAGGAGAGGTCTGCTGTGCCCTGTGGGTCCCTCCCTGGCCAGCAGCAGGGGTCAAACTCATGCTGCAGTGTCTGCGGTTTGCCTCATCGTGCGTTGCTTAACCCCTTGCGCCACCAGGGAGGCCCCTCAGCAATTATTTTCTTTCATAAATTTCCTGTGCCTTTGTCTCTGTCTTCTCCTTCTGGGACGCTCATGATGCAGATGTTATTTCTCTCTGAGTCATCCTGGAGAACTCTTACACTATTTTCATTATTCTTTTCTCCCTCTACGTTGTTCTAGCCGTGTTCTCCAACACTGTTCCTGAGGTCATTCAGTCTCCTCATGTCTTCTGTCTGTCTGCTGAGAGGCCCTCAGTTGCATTTATTAAATCAGCCATAGTGTTTCTTAGCGCTCTTGTTTCTAATTGCATTTTCTTTATCCTCACTCTTCTGTTGTTTTCTATCCTCTGTTTCTGAGTCCCAGAAGTGGTGTCTCCAGGGGCTGCTGTAATGAACCAACCCAGGGCTCGGGGCTGTAGGAATGCCATCCCGCAGGAGGTCAGAGGCTGGCGTCAAGGTGTCCAGGGCCATGCTCCGTCTTGAGGCTCCAAGGGGTTCTGCCTCCTTCAGCTTCTGGAGGCTCCTGGACTTGTGGCCACATCACCCAGTCTCCAGCCCTGTCTCCATATGGGCTCTCCCTTGCACCTCTGTCTCCTTTCCTGTCATTGAATTCAGAGTCACTTGGAGACCAGGGTGAACTCATCTCAAGACCTGAGCTTGGCGGATCTCAAGTTCCTTTCCTCAAATAAGTTCCTGTTCACAGGTTCTGGGGCCACCGTTCAGCCCACTGCGCCATCCTCCCTGCTGGCCGGGTCCACTCCTGCCTCGAGGTCCTACACCCCTCAGGAGCTGAGACGTCTGTACGTGCCCCAAGACAGCCCTTTCCTTGCTCAGGTCCTTCCTTGCTCCCTCACACCCTGAGAGTAGAATCTACACTGTCCTCTCCCTCATGACCCGGAGAGTCATTGGATTTCAAAGCTTCATCTTCAGACAAATGCACATAAATAATTAAACTAGAACATTTAGGGATGGACGGTTGTGACAAGGAATGAAAACATCCATTATCCTATGTCATTTTCTTCCCCCTTGTCTGTGAGTCTGAAAAATTGTACAAGAAAAAGCATAAATCAAAGCACAGAAATGCGACGGGTTGGTGACCGACATGCCAAGTGTGACACCCCGGGACAGGGCAGCCAGGAGAGGTCTCTGCAGGAAAGGCCTCGGGGTGTGGGGAAGCAGCTTGGGAAGGGGTAGCTGGCTCAGCGTGGTCTGGGCAAAGGCCCGAGCCAGGAAGGTGTGCCAGTGGAGCTGGTCACAGGTGCGGGGAAGATGAGGGTGCTAAGGTCCAAGGCGTGAATGCGCCTGAGGTCTGCTGGGAGGGGCTGGCTGTTACTGCAGAATGAACGTGCAGGGAGGCCCCACTTTGTGCTGGCCCAAACCCAGGGGCGTGGCCCTGTATAGAGCGAGCCAGAGATGGGCCAGAGAAGGGCCCTGCTTTCCTTGGCTGGTGGCATGTGGAGGGCACCCACATTTGAAATCTTGGCTCCTCTCAGAGGGGAAATGCAGGTCTTGGGGCCAGAGTGGATGAGTGAGCAAGACTCCTGACCTTTCTCCCCGGTCCTGGTCACAGGCCACACCCTCCGGGTGCCCTCCGGGTGCCCAGCAGCAGCCTGTTCCTGTTATTACGCCCAGGCAGGATAATAGCAGTCAGGAATGTTGGGTGGACACAGGTGAGAGTGAGCCAGATCAGGGCAATCCGAAGAGGGAGCACCCGAGCTGGCCGGATCGGAGAACCCAGATGGAACACAGGACGCCCAGCCAAACATGGACTCCAGAATTACAGCAGAGACATTTCAGGACACGTGAATCCCAGATACTGCAAGAGATAATCAATACTAAAAAGATGACTGCTTTTTTTCAAATCTAAAATTAAAATCTAAGTGGGAGTACTGTATTTTCATTTGCTGAATCTGGCTGATGAGGGGTCCTGAGTGGCACCTCCTGGGAAGTGGAGGGGGACAGCCAGGGACCCTCCTGGCCCAGGGCGAGCCGAGCAGGGGAGGCTCCAAGAGCAGGGTCCTGGAGGAGCCACAGCAACTGTCTTTTGTGCACAAAGGCTTCCTGCTGACTGTTCTCAGTCAAGTGAGGCAGGAATTCCGCCTGAGACAGAGGAGCTTTGAAGGTGGCTGCTGCCTTCCTTCCTCATTCCACAGACCCCTTCCTTGAGCCTTGTGCAGCCTGATGACCTCGGGCCGGGCTCCTGTCCACTCTGGGAAGTTCTGAGGTTCCTGTGAGGTCATGCCCCAAAACCCCTTCATTGCAGGTTCAGGCCCTTCTGTTACATCCTTCTATCCTCTTCCAGAAACATCTACCCCAGCGAGTCTGCTGATTGCCCAGCCTCCTCCCAGGATGCCACTGCCTTATTCACATACCATCCTGGGTCATCACCTCCAAAAGACGAGCCCTTATCAAAAGCAGCTTCTTTACCAATATCACCACTTTTTTTTAATTTTTAAAAAAGATTTATTTATTTATTTATGCATACGAGAACGGGGGTACAGGCCAGAGGTGTTGGGGGGTGAGAGGATTCACCAGAGACAGAGTGGGGAGCAGAACAGGCACATCAATGGAAGTACACTGCTGAGGGGAGCAGCGGGCACAGCAGGAGAGGTCTGCCGCGCCATGTGGGTCCCCTCCCTGGCCAGGGATTGAACTCGTGCTGCAGTGGCTGCAGATGCTTCATAGTGCTGCGCCTTAACCCCTTAGGCCACCAGGGAGGTCCCATGTCCACAAGTTTTCTCGAGAAGTGTGAGGGTCAGACCAGATCATTTCTCGGGCACTGGGGCCTGGGCATCCATCCTTCAGGTCTTGAAGAGCACCTGGTCAGCAGGTGAAAAGGTCTGCAGTGATTCATGTAAAGCACAGAGGCCCTGGAGAGAGCAAAACTGTGAGTTACAGTAGTATTTCCTGGGTGTGTTTTACATACTGTTTGATCCTGCGCTCTAGTTCTATGGTGTGGTGCTTAACTGAAGTTTGGAATGGTCTTCAAGAGGTAATTTCAAGGGGGCTCAAACAACCCATTTTTGTTGTTGTTGATGTAAGTTGTTGTTGATGTAAGTAGCACAGAAGCTTTATTTTTTATCATTTATTTTCTTGCATCTCTGTTAATTTTTGCATAGTATTTGATTTAGAGGCCACTCTTATCTGAAGGAGCGGGCCTGGTCCCAATGCAGTTGGGATTCTTGGCATAGTTTCACCAAGGTTTTCTTTAGGGTGTGATTCATTTTCAGTTTGTCCTGAAAACTGTGGCCTGCAGGCAGCATGTGGCTTCCAGTAAATCTGTAAGGCATTACTTACTTCCTGGGTGAGTGACTTTTGAAACAAATTCCAGTTAAAGACCTTAAGTGAAGTGTTATTTATTGGACATTTATAAAGCTTTCCATCCCTAAAGAAGTGAATATACTTCCTTCTCGAGTGCACATGGAAGATTCTCAATAATAGTTCATAAAGGGCCTCCCTGGTGATGCAGGGAGTTAAGCACCACGCTATGAAGCTGTCTGCAGCCACTGCAGCACGATTTCGAATCCCTGCCAGGGAGCTTACCCACATGGCTCAGCAGACCTCTCCTGCTTCACCCTCTCCGCTGCTCCCCTTAGCAGTGTGTTTCAGTAGCCTGTTCTGCTCCCCACTCTGTCTCTGGTGAATCCTCTCCCCTCCCACCTCTGGTATAATCCCCAGTTCATCTACAAAGTAAATACACACACACATACATATACATATTTGTTGTAAAACATGGGGACATTGGGGAAGGTATCCCAAACTAAATACAGGACAACCAGCTAACTTTGCAGTTCAGATAAATAGAAAATTATTTCCTGGCATAAAAAAGCCGAATATTGCATGGGTTAGTTATACCAAGAAATTACTTGTTTTCTGTCTAAATTAAAATTTAACGAGCGCTCAGGAATTTTTATTTGCTAATTCTGGCAGACTTCCCAAGGGGCGCATTCTTCCTGTGTATAGATGATCCCCATCGCCTCCCTTAATGCCTTTTTTCTCTTTTGTATTGTGGCAAACTCACATAACATATACTGAGCATTTTAATAGCCGTGGAAGGACAGTTTCAACACTTTCTGAATGACAGTAGGAAATGTCCCGCCCACTTCTTGCTGGCCCCGCCCGTCTCTTAGCAACGCCGACCCACCCCGCCCCATCCCGGCAGTCACGTGGTGCCGCCGCTCGCTTTTCCTTAGCGCCAACCTGTCGGGTTTGCGCATGTGTACAGGGGTCCGCGCGAGTGCGCAGGCGCAGGCCTGAGCGCGTTTCCGCGCGCTCCCGCAACGTCGTCGTGCGCGCTCGCTCCCGCCTCGCCCTTCTTATAGCGCCGCGGGCAGCGGGCGGCGAGGTCGGAGATATGGCGGCCGCGGTTCTGTTCCTGGTGGGGCTGGCGCTACTGGGCGCACCAAGCTGCTCCGGGGCCGGTAAGGACCGGGATGGGGCTGTGGGTGTCGAGTGTGTGGGAGCGAAGGGGACCCGGGAACGCGGGGGAGGGGAGACGCGGTAGCGTGTGGGGACGAAGAGGGACCTTGGGTGCCCGGGGAGGACAAGCGGTGTATCTGGGTGAGGAGAGGCGGGGGTGGGGTGTCGCGAGCGGTGTGTGTGGGTGAGGGGGCGAATTGGAGGAGACGCGGTGGGGGGACGAGGTGGTGTGTGTGGGTGAGGGGCGAGCGGGGACTCCGCGGCTGGAGCGGTGTCGGGGGCTGACGGACCCCGGGAATGCTGGGGCCGGCGGTGCTGAGATTGGGGAGGACCAGCGGCATCCCCGCCGAGGGCGCGGGTGTGGGTGAAGCCCGAGCCCGGGGGCCGAGGCGGGGGGTGTGGGTGCAGCTGGGCCCGGAGGGGACGGGAGATCGGGCCAGGGTGGTCTGGAGAGAAGCCCCCGAGTTCGGGTCACTTGGGTCGGCTGGTCGGGGCACAGAATGAGGCCCCCTCCCCTGCCCCTCCAGGGTCGGCCTGGCCTTGGTCTCTGACGGTCCCCTTTGAGCCGGAGCCAAGGGGCCTGAGCTGGTTTTCCAGACTGGGCTCCTCTAGGACACCTTTGGGTTTGGCGGTTGGGTCGGCGTCGTCTCCCGCCCTGCCTCCCTCCCCCGCCGTTGTAGGGCAAGGGGTGCAGTGAGAGATCCCAGATTCGCAGGGCTTCCCATCATCCTGTCTGGTGTCCCCATCCGGGCCCTCATTGTGAAAGCGGGGCATTGTCCCCAAGTGCATGTGAATGGCCTCTGGACCCGAAGGGGATTGTCATTCTTCCTCGGATTTGGGTCTGCATTCTGGTTCTGCGCCTACCTTTTGGGGTTCCCCAAACACTTAAGCCCCTGAGAGAGCCCAGTGTCCTCTCAGTTTTGCTGCCAGGACATCAGGGCACAAAATGAAGTGTATGCTACTCTGCTGCTTTTACAGAGGTGAAAACTGAGGCCTGGGGGCGGGGGTGTGATCCAAGGTCCTCTTCCCAGGACCTGGGAGCAGCACCTGGGGGAGTGTGGGAAAGGTGGGGGGAGTGTGGGAAAGGTGGGTCGTACAGATTCAAACAGCCGTCCATGCTGAGTCTCTTCACCGGAGTGGACTGCCACTCAGGGTGGGAGAGGTGGCTTAGAGAGTATTCCTGGGTTAAGGCATGCTATGTTGATAGAAAGTAGCATGGCTGTGGTTTTTGTGGTTGTGGTTTGGTTTTTGGGTCTTTTTTGCCTGATAAAGAGACGTTTCTGAGTTAAACATTTATAGTGATCAGCATGTAGGGGACGAAGTGCAAACCAAAGGAGCTGGGGTCTCTTCTGGAAGGTGAGAGTGCATTTCTAAGCAGGGGTCAAAGAGTTGTCCTCTAGGGCCTCTTGTTACTCTTAACCCACTGTAAAACCTTAGTCAGTCTCTCCTCTCCTCATTACAATCAAAACAGCCCGAACTGCTGACTGTGCTTGCCCGCCTGCCAGCGCAGGTCTCTGCAAAGCCTCTGATAGGAGCCCAAGGGCAAGGTGAATGCAGAAGATATGCTGTGGCTGGCGTCCCTGTTTCCTCACAGCTGCAGCTGGAAGCCTCGCCTCTGAGGCTGTGCTTGCCCACGGGCTGCAGCAGCGGGGTGTGCTCCTTCCTCCGTCTGACTGCCTGCTTCATGTCACACTGTCTCCTTTCCGCTTCCTACAGTTCCACCTTCCGCTGGTGGCCCTTGGAGAAACGTGAAAGTCTGGGTCACATTTCCTTTCTCTGCTTGGAAAGAGAATTGGTGGCTATGTTTGCCTCTGCGGGCTATGCCAGCTCCGGGAACTTGCCCAGGGGGCTCTGAGAAAGGGTAGCTCTGCCGAAGCATCAGGTGCCTGTGGCGTTCCGCTGAATGATGGACTTTCCTAGGGTTGTTAGGCCTCCTGTCCTGGGAGCCTGGAGAGGGTGGGCACTGTCAGACACAGGTTGGCCAGCTGGGTCATGTGGGCTGATGACAGGAGCCAGAGCCACCGCCTGGTAACATGGAGGGAGAGTGCAAGGCAGAGGACCCATGGCAGCCTGTGTCCTGGCGAGCTGTCCTGTCTGAACCCAGAGGGCGGGGTGCCTACGGCCTTGTCCTGAGAGCTCCTTCCTGGCCCTGTGCCCTAGCTGCTGAGTGGGCGTGGGGAGGGTGGCTGTTCTTAGATAAAGGTGACTTTACGTGGCTAGGGTTCCACTCCCCGAGGTGTAGCAGTTGGGCACCAGATTTGACCAGGGCTTGCCAGCGGGCAGTGCTTTTCAACCTTTTCTAGCATGTTCCCAAAGGAGGCTTCTGGGACTTTTTTTCTTAATGGCCCTGACCCTAAGACATTTCTGTTTTACACTTAATGCGTCCTCCATAGCACCAGGTCGTTGCTGTGACACTGGGGAGGGCCCCACAGTCGCACCGTCTGAGACATTACCCCCCCCCCAGGATGCGCACGTGCCCTGTTGTGGAGCCCGCAAGCCTAGGAGTAGACTGACCATGGCCTGGTGGGGCCCCGCTTGTCCCCTACTGCATGGGGCCCTCGTTTGAGTCACTGACCTCTTTAGGGGGCCAGACTGCCTGCTTTGGTCTCTCAGAGATCGAGCCCTCAGTGTCTCCCCACTTACCGTCTTCCTTCCCCACCGCACCCGACTCTGCCTGTAGCTACTGTTGTACCATCTTGGGAAGTATTGACTCCTGGGAAATATGACGCACTTAAGGCCTCCCTTAAAAGCGGCTCTGCCACAAAAGGTTTCATCCTGAGCTTTCAGCCTCACCCCTGCCTGGCCTGGTCCTGTGGATTGCCCCTGTGCTGCGAGCCCCAGGGGTCCAGCCTGCAGGGCCCCCAGGCCTGTGCTCTGCAGCCTGTCTTCAGCTTCTGAGCTGTGTGCACCTTGTGTCTGCATCAGCACACGCGTGTGTGTGTGTGCGTAACGCTACACGTGTGCACACCCAGGGACAGCTGGTGTCAGAGCCGCCCGAGGGCTGCCTGTGCTTCCTGTCCGGCGCGCTGTTTGCCTGGAGCTCCTGAGCCAGCAGGCGCCGGGGGACCGCATGAGGTGCGCCTCTGTCTGAGAGGCCTGCCGGTGGGGTGGGGGGGGTGCAGCCAGCGACGCCCAGAGTCACGTCTTGGATGAAGATGACCTGCTGCCCTTTGGGTTCTGAAGATTAATGTTCTTAGCAACCTGACCCCCTGGTGGGCTGTGGGAGCCTGGGGGCGCTGTTCTCTGAGTGCCAGGGCGCCGGCCACACCACCTGTGTTGTGGGAGGCTCTCCCACGCTGTCACCCCCACTGCCTGTGGCGCCTGCTCGTGCACCAGCTCGGGCCAGTCCCCTGCTCTCGCGTTCCGCCGCTTTGTGGGTGTGCTGTCAGGAGCGCTGCGCTGCCCAGGGAGGAGGCAGGTCCTGGTGGGGCGGCATCGGACACGCTGGCCTGGTCTGTGTTCTCTTTCTGGTGTGGGAACTTCTTTACTTAGTTGAAGTTACTCACAGTCTTGTTCTGCTTTTCCACCTCACTTTATGGTACTGGCTTTTCCTCAAAAACTGGAAAGAACCTCATTGTCGACATTTCTGGACTGGCTTTTTTTTTTTTTTTTAAGATTTATTTACTTGTGCGTACAAGAACCAGGGTACAGGCCAGAGGTGCAGGGGGTGAGAGGATTCACCAGAGACAGAATGGGGAGCAGAGCAGACAGATCTACTGAAATATACTGCTGAGGGGAGCAGTGGGGAGACAGGAGAGGTCTGCTGTGCCCTGTGGGTCAGCTCCCCAGCGGGGGATCAAACTAGGGCCACAGTGGCTGGTGACAGCATCATAGTGCTGCGACTTAACCCCTTGCTCCACCAGGGAGGCCTTGAACTGACTTTATGTGGGATTTGGCCTAGAGGGAAGTCTTCTGGGGCGGGACATACAGTAACTGAGCAAACTAACAGTCTCTGCCTGAGAAGTGGCCTGGTTAGACCACCACACTCCCCAAGGAGCTGGGTGGGTCCCTGTGGGCGGCCCCAGGGAGTCCTAGGATCTAGAGGATTTGATGGAATGTGGACGGGATGAGTCAGCACTGGTGTGACCGGCCAGGGGCTCTTGAATCCTTCCTCTGCCCTCCACTTCTCAGCTCCCTAAATGCCCAGGGGGTCTGGGGCTCACACCCTGATCCCTGGAGAGAAACCCTGTAGCTCAACCCATCTCTCCACTCTCTCCAACCTTGACTGAGCTTCTCACCTAGTTCTTTTTTTTTAAGATTTTATTTATTTATGCACACAATAGCTGGGGTACAGGCTAGAGTCGCAGGGGGCGTGAGGATTTGCCAGAAACAGTGGGGAGCAGAACAGGTGGATCAACTGAAACACACTGCTGTGGGGAGCAGTGGGGAGACAGGAGAGGTCTGCTGTGCCCTGTGGGTCCCTCCCTGGCCAGGGATCGAACTCGCGCTGCAGTGGCTGCGGAAGCCCCACAATGTGGCACTCAACCCCTTGCGCCACCAGGGAGGCCCCTTCTCACCTAGTTCTAAGTGATTTTCACCTTCCAGTTACCAAAGGGGATGTGTCACGCTAGTGGAGAGGCTTGTTCTAGCTGGAAATTGCAAAGAAACTGGCTGCCCGGCACAGTGGAAGTTGCCCTCACTGCCATCTGTATGGTGGCTGTGAGTAGCCGGGGTCCCAGCCCCTTTGCCTCGCCTGCCTGGAGGCTGCGCGGGCAGAGGAGAGACCCTGCACAGCCCTCAGCGAGGGTCTGGCCTCGGCAGCAGGGGCTCGCGTCTGCCGGGCCTGGTCCGGTGTGTCCTGACGCCTGTGCCCACGTGAGACGCAGCTGGCTAAACCTGCTCCTGCTCGGCTGTGTCGAGCTCCGACTCCCGCAGAGCTAGCGCTTGAGGCCCACGGCCCCACCTCCCTGCCAGGTCTCCCAGAAAGAGCAGGTGCCTGCTGGCCCTGAGAATCCGGGCTTCTTCTCAGGAGACCCCTGCTGGGCTGTGGCGGCTCTGGCCCCTCCCGGTTTGCTTGGGGACGAGCGGGCAGGTGGCTGGGGGGCTCAGGTTGGTCCTTTCTCCCCTTCCCTGGCCCCTTGACTAATCACTTGTTTGGCCACCCACCAGAGAGCAGGATCACGACCTTGGTGAGTGACATCGGTGCCAAAGTACGCCTCACCTGCACCATGAACGACAGCGCTGTGGGCATCACCGGCCACCGCTGGATGAAGGGGGACAAGGTGCTGAGCGAGGACATGCTGTCAGACCTGAGAACGGACTACGAGTGAGTGGGGCTGGCTGCGGGAGGGCCTGCTCTTTGTGCCCCCCAGGCCCCGAGACTGCGCATGGCCCTGGCAGGATGCTCAGTCGGCTGGTTCGCTCGCGGGCCCCTGCGTCCCCTGAGGTGCTGTGGTCCTTGGTCAGTGAGAGCAGAGGCGGGCATCTGGGAAGGGCCGGCCCGGAGTCGCTGTGCCACTGGCTCGTTGAGGTTCCAGGCGCTTGGCCCCCTCTGAAGCCTCATCTTAACTGAGGCTGAGCTGACAGGAGCAGAGTGCCGTGGTTCAGGCTGGGAGGGCTACAGGACGCAGGGGCTCATCAACACGGGGCCGTGCTGGGCAGTGGGCCAGAGAGCAGGCGCATGTGCTGCCGCCCCCACCAGCCTCGCTCTGCTCAGAGGGGCGTCGGTGACGGTGCTGGGCGCCCTGTGCCTGCAGGGTGGACTCGGCTGACCGCCCGGGCGAGTACTCCTGCATCTTCCTCCCGGAGCACGCGGGCAGGGCCAACATCCAGGTGTCAGGTGAGAGTGCGGGGCCACCTCAGGGTACGTGCATGTTGGGGGAGAGGTGTGGTGGCAATGCCCGCCACAGAGGGAGGGCTGCAGGGTTCAGACTTGCTTGGTTTCCCCTCAGGAGTCCCCAAGATTAAGGCTGTGAAGTCGTCAGAGAATGCCGACGAGGGGGACAAGGTGGTGCTGGTCTGCAAGTCGGACTCCTTCCCCCCGGTTCTCAACTGGTGGTGGCACAAGATGAACGAGTCGGGAGACCAGGTGAAGCCATGCCAGCCCGGGCAGCGGGCCGCGGAGCCTCGCCTCGGCCCTCGGGAGGCCCTCCCCAAGGCGGTCGGCACCGGGGACGTGCCTCAACCCGCTCCCCTAAACACCCCACCTCCCCAGGTCATCACCAACTCCTCCCAGGGCGACAAGTACTTCGTGGTCTCCTCTGACGTCAGGTCGGAGCTGCACATCCTGAAGCTGGACGTGGACGAGGATGCCGGCAAGTACTCCTGCAGCGCCAACAACACGGAAGGCCAGGGCCAGGACGTCATCACCCTGCGCGTGCGCAGACACCTGGCCGCGCTGTGGCCCTTCCTGGGCATCGTGGCCGAGGTGCTCGTGCTGGTCACCATCATCTTCATCTATGAGAAGCGGCGGAAGCCAGATGAGGTCCTGGACGGTGAGCCAGCCCCACGCGCCCTCTGCCTCCTTCTTGAGGGGAACCCCCAAGGCCCGAGCCACTACTGTCCAGGAGTGGGGAGTTAGTGGGGTGGGGTGCCTTGGGTGGGGTCTGAGTCCTCGCCAGGAGCCCGCTGCCTTCCGCACGGCGCACCCCGCAAGCCTCACCACCTTCTCTCCTTCCTCATTTGGCTGCGAGCAGGTATCCTGCAGGGTAAGTGGCCCCTGCGGACGCCAGGTCCGCAGACCCCTGGCTTCGTGCATGATGAACTCGCTTCACCTGAGCCGCGTGGGCTGGGGTGCTGCCTGCCTGCAGGTGGGGACAGGGGCACGCACAGGCCGCCCAGATGCCCTGAGGGCCGGCACCGTAGCTCATCTTAGCGGAGTGTGCGTCCTGGGGTGGAGCTGCCCCGTGAGCCGAGCGCAGGAGAGATGCTGCCTGGTGAGGGCGGGATCCGGGGCTGCCAGCAGTGACCGCCTCTTCTCTCTTCCATGTGACCGTGTGTCTGACAGACGACGACACGGGCTCTGCACCACTGTGAGTCTCAGCCGCACGGGCGGCCTGGGCGGGAGGGGCCGTGGAGGGGCTTGGCAGCGGCTGGCCCCTACTGGGGGTGCGGGCTTTCCTGCGGCCGTGAGCCTCGGTGCACGTGCGTGTCCTCCAAGTCGGCAGTGGGCACCGAGCTCGGCCCTGGGCAGGCGGGGAGGGCGGAAGCTGTTTCCTACCCCCAAGTGCCAACTGAATCCCCTCCCCGGCCCATGTCCACAGGAAGAGCAGTGGGCACCACGTGAACGACAAGGACAAGAATGTCCGCCAGAGGAACGCCACCTGAGCGAGGTGCGTGCCGGGGGCGGGGGCGGGGTCCTGCCCGTGGCGCTGGGGTCTGAGATCCCCTCCCCCCGCAGGTGTGGCAGGAGGAGTCTGCGCCCAAGGAGCCCAGCGTCCCCACATCTGCACAGCTCCCCGTCCTCTCCTCACAGAGGGACCACCCAGAGCGCAAACCTGTGGTGGACTCGAGCCACGTGTTCTCTGTCCTCTTCTAAAAGCCAAGCTAGGGTCTTCTACATACTACAGGCCTGTTCCTTAGGGGTGTGTTTTCCTGAACCCTTCCGTGCACGCTCCAGGGAGGATTAGGCCCTTCCAGGGCCTGCCCTGGGCTGCCAGTCCCAGCTGCTCCTGCCGCTTCGGTCCCCCCGCACCGCCCGGGCCCTTAGCCTCCAAGTCCAGTTGCCCCTGTCCCTCAAGTGGTGCGCACGGGTCAGTGTGGTGGAGGAGACCGGCCTTTGCCCTGGCCACCCTTCAGCCCCGCCCTTCTCCGGTCACCAGCCGAGCATGTCCTGCCCTTCTGGAGCTGGTGCTTTGAGCAACGCCAGGCCTGTCGCAACTCGAGGCACACTAACCGCAGTGGCCACCCCAGGGCGTTGCCCGGCTGACCACATCTGGGGTGTCTGGGCAACTGCGGAACCCCCTTCCCAGTGAGGCCTGCTGCCTGGCTGCTGCTCCTCTACAGCACTCCCCCCAATAAAGAGTGACCCACTTCATTCTCCGTACCTGTCTGCACTCCTGTCTCTGCTTGCCCTGGGTCTGACTACGCAGAGAGCTTTACTTGAGGATACAGTTGTGGGTGAGCACTCTTTCGGCTGTGATGTCTAGGTGAGGGGGTGTGAGCCCCAGGATCTGCTGAGGCCCGGAGTGGGGCTGGATGAACAGCCAAGCTGGGAGCTCTGTCCTAGCAAAACGGGTAAAGGGTGTGTATGTGTGTGGGGGGGTGATAGAGGTCCCTGGGGACTGCGGGGGCCCCTCCAGCAGGTCTGCTGCTCTGGTGAGCGGTCACCACTGGTTTCCTCCAGGGCATGTTTGCGCCTTCGAGGGGGCCTGCACAAAGCCTGGCAGCCTTCTTATGACCCTGCCCCTGGTCGGGCTGCTCACTGCTGCTGGGTTTTCTGAGAACAGCCTCCCTCTGCTGCCACCAGAGGGTGCTGTGTGCACACCACGGATAGCAGTGAGGCGGCAACTACGGAGCTGCAGGAAAGCGTCTCCTGGGGCCACATTGACTGAAACGTCAGCCTCGATGAGCCCTGGGGTCTGTCCTGAGTGGACAGACCAGGTCCAGCAGGAAGGGGAGCCAGTGAGGTGGGAGGAGGTGAGGCAGTGATGCGCCTGGCACCTCGCGGGGGAGTCCATGGCACAGGCTTGTCCTCTTCTAGACACAGGGCCCCACCACTGCGGGGTACCTGTGGGCATCCATTTGTTCTGCATGTGTCCCCATCCTGCTTCCTGATGTGCCCCCAGGTTCCAGAGGGGACCAGTGAGGCTCAGGTCAGCCGACGGCCCCTGGCTGCCCAGACAGAGGCAGCCCCTGGGGCACGAGAGCCTTCCCGGGGTAGGTGGCCAGTGGTGCGTGCACAGGTGAGGGACTCGCCCTCCCCAGCGCGCACTCACAGGCACGTGTTCGCTCCGGTCTCGACGTGCAGGACGGAAACCTGGTGGCAGAGACGGCCCCGTGGGCAGCTTTGTAGGTGTCCTTGAGCACCGGCCGGCGTCCAGCAACAGGTGCAGCCTCACGCCACTGCAGGTGTCCTTGGTATCAGCCTGTGGAGACAGGAACACCCTGGCCGTCGGGCAGAGCCACAGGGGCCTCCGGCGAGTGCTGGAGTCCTGGTGTCCAGTCCCAGCCTCCCGAGGGGAGGGGCCGTGGCGCCAGGGAGGAAACGACGCCGTCTCAGGTCTTTGGGGAGGACCGACCCGTTCTTGGGACGCCCCTTTCCTGGGCATACCGCCCCGGGACGGGGAGCCCCACGAGGACGGGGACTGCAGTGGAGGCCTCAGGGCTCAGCCTCCCCCCACCTCAGGTGTCAGACTTTCTACGAGCCCCTCCACTTCTCAGTGGTGCGTCCCCAATGTCCCAGAGGACCTGGGGTCCTCGGGAGGAGCCTAAGCCTAAGGAAAGAAGCCGGAGACGCATCATCAGATTCTGACCTCCCTGCTCCCGCCAGGGGCCCAGACCCCGAGGAGCGAGTGCTCTGCCGGGCAGGACCCCAGGTGGGTCCTGGACCCCGACACCAGGCCTGTGTGGGGTGGGTTCTCTCCCGTCACCCCCACTCAAGTGTACACTGGGACTCTACCCTGAGGACCTTTGCGCCCGTGCTCAGCCTTGGGGCACATCCCCTGTTCCCTAAGCCAGTGGTAAACGTGGGGTCCCAGCCTCACCGCGTTCAGATACACCTCGAGGTGGAGCCAGAGCCTGCAAAGGCTCTGGCCTGGTTTTGTTTATTTTTTTAAAAGATTTGTTTATTCATGCACACAAGAGCTGGGGTACAGGCCATAGTCCAGGGAGGTGAGAGGATCCACCAGAAACAGAGCGGGGAGCAGAACAGGCAGACTGTCTGAAACACTGCCGAGGGCAGCAGCGGGAGGCAGGAAAGGTCTGCTGCGCCCTGTGGGTCCCCTCCCTGGCCGGCAGCAGGGATCGAACTCAAGCTGCAGTGGCTGCGGGTTTGCTTCAGTGTGTTGCTTAACCCACTGCGCCACCAGGGAGGCCCCTCTGGCCTGGTTTTGTCTTCCTGATGTTAAATTATTTTTCACTCAAGAGAGTTCCCAAGAGATACCGGCTTCAGGGCCTCACATGGCCCTGCCCAGCTCTGGGAAATGCTGCCAGAGCCTGAGGGCGGGGCTCCGGTCGAGGGTGCTGGAGGAGGGGCAGGGCTGGCAGAGGCCCTGGGACCTGAAGGGGCTTGGCCCACTGGGCTCACGTTGGAGGAGGTCTGTGTGCCCAGAGCTCAGTGCCGATGGTGGAGTGGGGGACACAAGTGCTGGACAGGGCGACGGGGCTGTCTGGATGGTGGGGGGGTGTGGTTCCCTGGGAGCTGTGTCTGCACAGTGTGGTCCCCCCTACGGCCGGGCGTCCACACTCTTAAACACCGTCTGCGCCCCTTCTTGGCCCACGAGCGGACACCATCGGACCCCTGCTCAGACAGCCCCTCGACGTGGCCGGCGCCTCCCCACCTCCTGCCGTAGCACACTTCGCTCGGCAGCCATGTGATACCTACCAAATGCCACCAGTGTGGGGAGGACCTGAGGTTCCTCTGCGCATCCCCAGCTCTGTCCTGCCTTGGGTCTGTGGAGTGAGTGAGCGCAAAGATGGTCCTGCCCTGGCCGGTGGGCAGAGGCTGCCAGGGAGGCCGGTGTGCTGGGGCTCAGAGCGGCGCCCCTGTAGTCAGCAGAGGAGTCGGCAGGAACTGGGGATGACTCCTGAAACTCAGTGAGGGACAGGGACCCTCCCAGGCTTCACAGGCCTGAGACTCAGAGGGCAGGAGGCTCCTGCTTCCAGGCATGGCGTTCCCCGGGCTGGGCGGCAGGTCCGCCTCCTCCCTCACCGCGAGCCTCGGGCTCTGGCCGCCTGCCCAGACTGACATCTTCCCGGGGCGAGCATAAAAGATCCCCCTCAGCCGGAACACACATCTGCCCAGGGCGGGCTGAAGCCTGGCACTGCCAACTCAGCTGCCTGCCCGGCCTCCCTGCCTGCCCTCCCGCCCGCCCGTCTGGCTGCTGGGCTGGCCAAGGGCACAGCAGAGGTGGCCCCTGGGAGGCTGAAGCTGCCTCGCTGACAGGGCACAGGTGATAAGGAAGGGGTGTGGGGCCCCCCACCTGAGGCAGCCTGGCAAGGGGGAAATGGTGCAGTCCAGCTCTCCCACCGCCCTGCAGGCCTGGCCCTCGCCCTGCCCTGCGTGTGGGGGAGGCCGTAACTGCCCTCGCGGTCCTGACACCCCGCGGGTGCATGGTGCCCTGCACGGCAGGCAGGAGGTTCTGCGCAGCCTGGCGCCCAGGCCCCAGCTTCCAGACCAAGGTGCAGCACCCAGGCGTCCTCTCCCCTAGTCTCTCTGTGCCCCGCTTCCCAGCACCTTCCCCAGCCTGCCCCTGGTTGGCCTCAGGCCTGTCAGGGACCAGAGGCCAGGGAGAGGGGCCTGGACCTGTGCCCTTGTCACCTGGTGCCAAAATCCCCTCCCGCCTCTCAGACCCAGAAGCAGATTCCTCGAGCTCGAGACAGGGCCAGGCCCAGCTGGGCCTGAGCTCAAGGGGCAGTGGCGGGCAGCTGGCAGGGCTTCCAAGCGAGCACCGGGTGGAACGGGCTGGCGTCCCCCTTAGCCCTGGGTTGCCTCCCAGTTCGGAGGTCACAGCCCATGGGGCGCCCAGCCCCCTCCGGTGCTCAAGGGTGGAGGTTGCCTGGGACCTTGATGTCCCGTCCTACTGGCCCCTCTCACCCAGTTCTGCCTCGGTTTCCTCGCATGCCAGCGGGGAGCAGAACCGTTGACTCGGCTTCGATCCACCTGCCCTCCCTGAACTTCACACAAACTGGGGTCCCTGTCCAGGGGCCTCAAGTGACAAGGGACAGGTTACTGTGGCCTTTAACAACACCCTTTCTTAATGGAAATCCTCAAACCTACACAACGGGAGAGGCGGGCGCGGGCAGCGCCCCTTCTCTGGCCCCAGCGCGGTGTTGAGGGCCCGGCTGAGCCCTGCGGACCGAGGCAAGGCTGCGCACCTCCCAGAGGTCAGAGGCCCCTCTCCAAGGACAGACGCAGAAGCCCCTGCCCTGGCCGGGCTCCGTGACCTTGGGCGTGCCCTTCCGCTTCTCGTGCTCAGTTTCCCCTGGTAGGACTAGGTCTGAGCCGGTCTTCTACGGCTCGGGCCGCGTGACCTTGGGCCGCGGCCTCAGTTTCCCGGGCGTGGGACCTGGGCGGGGCGCGTCGCGAAGGGGTGCGGACAGAGGCGGGGCTCCCACTCCCGCCCCTCCCCCGCGACCGACGCTCCGCCCCCCGCCTCCCCCCGCCTCCCCCCACCTCCCTTGGGCTCGGGCCGGCGGCGGCCGCGGCGGCTCCGCTCCGCACTGCCCGGCGCCGCCTCGCCATGGACGCGCGCGGGGGCGGCGGGCGGCCCGGGGAGAGCCCGGGCGCGACCACCGCGCCGGGGCCGCCGCCGCCCGTGCCCCCCCAGCAGCAGCCGCCGCCGCCGCCACCACCTGCGCCCCCCCCGGGCCCCGGGCCCGCGCCCCCCCAGCAGCCGCCCCGGCCCGAGGCGGTGCCCCCAGAGGCGGCCGACGAGGGCGGCCCACGGGCCCGGCTCCGCAGTCGCGACAGCTCGTGCGGCCGCCCCGGCACCCCCGGCGCAGCGAGCACGGCCAAGGGCAGCCCGAATGGCGAGTGCGGGCGCGGCGAGCCGCAGTGCAGCCCCGCGGGGCCCGAGGGCCCGGCGCGGGGGCCCAAGGTGTCGTTTTCGTGCCGCGGGGCTGCTGCGGGGCCCGCGCCGAGCCCGGGCGCGGGGCCGGGGCCAGCGGACGAGGCGGGCAGCGAGGAGGCGGGCCCGGCGGGGGAGCCGCGCGGCAGCCAAGCTAGCTTCATGCAGCGCCAGTTCGGCGCGCTCCTGCAGCCGGGCGTCAACAAGTTCTCGCTGCGGATGTTCGGCAGCCAGAAGGCTGTGGAGCGCGAGCAGGAACGTGTCAAGTCGGCGGGGGCCTGGATCATCCACCCGTACAGCGACTTCAGGTACTGCCGCCGGGAGGGGCGGCCGGCGCGGAGGAGCACAGCGAGCGAGCGACCGCGCGCGGGGGCAGCCTCGGAGCGCCGGGGAGGGCGGGGCGGCGCGCCCCGCAGGTGACCTCCGGTCTCTCGGTGACCTCGGGAGCTGGGGCCCGCCCGAGATTGACCTGGGAACGCAACGTTCCGCCCTTGGAGGGCCGCGTGGAGACGCACGCAGGCTCCTGCCGTGACCCCGGCGCGCCCCCTCCCACGCACCCTAACATCCCCGGCTCTGTGGGGTGGGCGCACGTCACGGGTCACAGGATCAGGGTCTGCGCGCCGAGGGCAAGAGAGGACAAATAGAGGGGAACGTGGGCTCCGGGGAGGCGGCGGAGCGGAAGGAAGAAGGAGGGAAGGGCGCCCGGGAAGGACGCGCCCTGAATGGGCCGGCAGGGAAGGGGTTAAGCGGGCATGGCCCTCTCCCAGATCTCCACCTGCGCCCAAAGCCTCTGGGAGGCACGCCTGGGCCCCGGGCCTGGCTCGTGCGTGAGGAGGGGCTGCTGAGCGCGAGGGGCTCCCAGGCTGTCTTCTCAGAGCCGCTCCTGCGCTGGTCGCTGGGTGATGGCCCATGTGTCAGTGGGTGTGTAGACGCTGATGTGAGTTAGCCGGGTTAGTGCGCGGAGAGGTTTCGTGCAAGGCCGTGGGCAGGGTCACAGCAATGTACGTTAGGGCTCTGGTCCTGGGTGTGTGTACTGTGGCCTGTGAGTGTATCATTGCGTATCACTGCAGGCGTGTGTGTAATCACGAGCATGTGACTGCGGGGGCGGGGGTCCTGGGGGCGTGGGCCAGTGATGGGGCGGGGGGCGTGTCCCTAGGGGTGTGTCTGCTTGCTGGCCTACTGTGGTGCGTGCTGGGAAGAGATGCGTGTTTGCGTGACCCAGGCGGGTGTGCCTCGGTGAACAGTAAGATTTGAGCTGTGTTCATGGTGTACATGTGGCGTTATTTGTCCGTGAGTGGGAAGTGTGAGCTGGGGTGCAGAGGGTCTGTGCCGACCTGCGCAGGCCGCCAAGCCTTGGCTGGCGGGACGAGCTGCTTCAGCACCACGGACAGCACCACGCTGGGCCGCTCCTCCCTCGGCGGAGGTGGGGCGGTGTGGGGGCGGGATATCGCCACTAGATCCTGGGTCCCACCCTACCGTCCACCCGAGCTGGGACAGGAAAGCCTGGGACTCGCGCTTTCACTGGTTCGTAGGAAGTCCCAGCGCTTGACATGGGAAAACTGAGGTCCCGTGCTCACAACTCAGGGACCGGGACTGGAGAAAGTTTGAGACTCCAGTCTCCACCCCTCAGGCCTCCCCTGAGAGGTGAACACAGGCTTGATCCTCGCCTGGGTTTTGGGAGAGGACAGAGGGACCCAGAAGGTGCATCTGAAGGGTCCCGACCCGCGTGGGGGCCCAGCAGCTCACCATAGATGATCCAGTCTGGGAGAGCTGCGGGCCGTGTTCTGGTCTGTGAAGTGGGGGCAGGCTTGATGTCCAGGGGTCCCTGACCAGCGGTCCCTGATCTGCCTGGCCCCGCTGTCAATGGGGACTGATGTCATTGGCTGGGGGGACACTGGGCACATGGTGGGCAGAGGGAGGTGGCTGCAGAAAGTGGCTCCTCCTCCCTGTGCTCTCTGCATGTCTGCAGCATTCACCACACGCCCATAACACTAGCCAACAAGTGGGCGCACAGGTCAGCATCAGGGACTGGCAGGATGAGGCCTGTGGGGCCAGTGCCTCTTCTGGGCAGCGGGTGGCCCCGGGCTTGCTGTCAGCTACAAAGGGTGCTCGCGGCCACGCTGGGGTGAGGGGATACGGGAAGGGGGAGTTGGGCAGGCCACACGGCCCCGGCTATGCAGAGCCATTGTAAAGTGGGGTTTCTTTGCAGGGGGGCATGTGTGAATGTGACATGTGTTTGAGACTTAGGGAGTCACAGTCAAATTTTAAAAACTAAGATGCTGCTGGGATGAAGTGGGACCCCAGCAGCCCCATGTTTTGGGAATTGTGCCCCCTTTAGACCTTTCTGGTTTAGTGCGGAGACGGACTCCAAGCGCGAGAACAACCCTTCCTGTGCCTCTTGGTGGCCAGGTGTGTGAGGCGCTGTGACTACGGATTCAGTCTGCCGTCCATGGTGAGGGAGGCACAGAGAGGGAGGGCCACCCACTCAAAGACACGCGGCCGTCGGGCAGGTGGATGACGTGCATCTGGGTCGGCTCGCCCGCACGGCCACATTCTTGACCACCAGACAGTCCAACCGTTGTCCACGGCCCACCCAGATCAAGGAGAGATTCTGACCTCTGGCTCGCGGGGATAGGCGTGGACCGCCCTGTGTGTGTGTGTGTGTGTGAGTGTGTGAACCTCTACAAACCGTTGATGGAGCATGGGGGGGAGCTTTTCTGGGTTTACCTTACACACTTGCCTTCATTTATCTTCACAGTCCTGCTGGTCCCTGTATCCCCACTCCATACATGATTTAAAAGGGGATGGGGATGATGAGGTGAGACTCACACCCCAGCCCCAGGCGCCCAGCTCTGCTGCCCTCCTCTTCCGGAGCTGCTGCCTGCAGGGGCTGCCCTGTGCGTGCTGCCCGCGGGTGCAGCAGTGGGACGGTTACGGTTCGGTGGGCTGGAACAGTCCGGTCTGCCCCAGCGGGCCTCCCAGCAGAGGGCTGTTTGCAGAGGCCCCGAGAGAGACCCTTGACAGTGGGATATGCGCAGGATGGCCTGGGCCCGGCAGCAGTAGGAGCGTGAGGTGCCGGGGCCGCGCTGGGTCCTGGGGGTGTTTCCAAGCAGCAGCAGTGAGCAGGGCTCCGTACCCACTTACAGCTGACTTGAGGGAGTGAGTCCTGGTGGGACTCCAGCTTTCGTTCTCGCCCCTTTGCCACCTGGAACTGGTCTTGAGTCCGCTTTGGGCCTTCCTGCCTCAGTTTTCCCAAATGTGAGGCAGTGGTAGTACAGGGAAAAGAGGATCTCCAACTTTCCAACCATGCCCCAGACTTCATATCCCCCGTCCTCCCCTTCCTGCAGAGCACCAAGCCTTTGCACACACTGCCCCCCATCCTGCCCTCGCCCACTTCTGACCCCACTCCCCCACTGCCACGCCCGCGTGGAGCATGGTTGAATTCCGTCTGTTTCGCCCCTTCCTGCGCTGTCCGGCCTTTCACTGCTGCCTTGACTCTGCCTCCCCTAACCCCCACCATGGCTGAGGGGCTGCTGCGAGTCCAGCCTCGGCCCTGGGTGACGTCGCAGGTGCCCGGGACAGATCTGTGACCCGGCCAGGGACTGAGCGTGGGTGCTGGAGATGCAGTCGATGGTGACCCTCGTTTCCTGGGCAGCCCGGACCAGCCCCAGCCCTTCCGAGCTGTTTCTTCACTACAGCACAGGCCGGGGCCTGTGGTTCTCACCGGAGACGGCCGCAGTGTCCCGGCGTGGAGCTGGAGAGGAGGCCCAGGGCCCAGGGAGAGATTCTGTGCAGGTGGTTCAGTCTTCCTTCTTTGCACCCTGCAATCTGAGCTGGAGTTGGAACAAGTGTAAAAGCTGGGGAGGGGGTACAGTGTGGGGCCCTCACAGCAGCCGGTTCCCTGGGCCCTGGCAGGGTCTCCCCTTCCCTAGAGGCCAAAGAGGCTCAAGTGTAAAAGGCGCCTTCTGCGGGGTGCTGGTAGGTGGGCTGCAGGGTCCCCAAAGGGGTTGCCCCAGGGCAGCTCTGGGGCTCTGGCTCTTGCTCAGGTCTGTCGGGTTCCCTGCCACTTCCTCTCTCCGCTCCCCGCTCCCCGTAGCTGGCTGGCCCTGTGGGGAGGCAGTGCTAGCGGGGAGGACCCGGCAGCTCTGGGGTTTGTTCCCAGGAGCTCTGACCTCGCAGGCGCCCGAGAGAGCTCGGGAGAGAGACGCCCCGCTGCCTCCCATCTTCTCAAAGTCTTTTTTGGTCTCCAAGTCCGTAAGTGCCACTGAGGCCTGACGCGAGTGTCCCCTGGGGCTGCACTCCTTGGGCCCGTGTCCCTGGACTATGTGCCATTGGGCCTGGCGCGAGGGGACAGGCATGAGCTGCCCCGCTCCTGGCCCTCACGGAGCTTAGGCACAGCCAGGACCAGCGGCTGCTGACCATGTCTGCATCGTGTCCTCTGGGTCCCCACGGAGCCCGGGGTGGGCCTGGAGGGCCCGGTGTGAAGAACCTTGTGGAACTGGAAGCCCGTGGCCTGCCTCTGCCATGGGCCATCAGGTCAGCGGGAGATCAGGATGGGCTGGCCAGGCTCTCAGCAAATCCTCACGTTAGCTCAAGGGATTTCACCGGAATTCTCCAGAGTGCAGGACCGAGGAGCAAGAAGGGTTTCTCTGGCTCTGAACTAGCGAAGACATGCAGAATGGGGCGGGAGTGGGGTCCAGGCCCCAGCTGGGAGGAAGGGAAACCCCACGGTCCACGTGAAGGAAGCAAGGATGGGGTAGCCAAGGCCTCCCTCCCCTCTCCAGGAGCTCCCGCCAGAATTTGAAGTCTCTAGTCCCTGAATTATCTGCTTTATAAAATTCAGCACCCTGCTCCTACATCGCAGGCCCGGCCTGGTCCCTGGGGCTGAGGGGGCCTTGGGAGTCCCTCCCCGGCCAGGCCCCACTTCACTCAACCTGCTATCCAGAGCCAACCCGCACCGGCCACCCCCTGCTGCCTCTGCCCCTTCCGGGCCCCTGGCTGCCAGCAAGGGCCTCTCAAGCCACGTACACGTCCGTCCACCTTTCCCTCCCCCGAAAACTGCTGCGGCCACGGTCCCCTCCCGTTACCTTCTCAGCCCCTCCCTCCCTCCGCCCAGCCCCAGGCCTCTGGCTGGCCTTGAGAGGACATCCCAGCAGCCGCTGCGCCCTCGCAGCTCCCCTCTGCCTGTGGGCGAGGCCCCTATGTGCACGGGTCGGGTCGCGCCTCTCCACTGCCCACCACGTGTCGCTGGGCCCTCCCCCAGCTCCCTCTGAGGTCCCACTTAGCCTCGGTGTGGCTGGTTCAGGGAGCCTGCCCTGAGTGGTCACACCCCACGCCCCGGGGCCGCAGACCTGGCGTCTTCCCGGTCTCCCTCTCCCGCTGCCCGCCTCCAGCCTCAATCTGGGGCTCCATGTCCAAGGGCTCGAGCCCCAGTCCAGGTCCCCACTCCCTACTAATCGCCGCTTCCAGCTCCTGATGCCGTGGACTTGCCCCGTCTCTAATTCCTGGCGGTCGTGGCCTGGGTCCTGCAGCGAGGAGCTGCCTGCCCTTTCACTGCGTCCCTGGCCAGCGACGGGGGACCCAGGGACCCCCCACGGGGGGGGGGCAGAGACCCAGGGTGCGTGTCCCGGCCACTTGCCTGCTGCAGGCGCCGCACGGGGCTGGGCCGAGTCGGGCGGAGGGTGGCGCGGGCCTTGGCTGCCGGCTCCGTGCACCAGACCCCCACCTGAGCACAGAGGGGCAGGGCAGGAGTGGTCCCAGCTGACACCACGACCCAGGGGCAGGGGGGCCTGAGAGCGCCTCCAGGCGCTCCACCTCCTGGGAGCTGGTGCTGACCGCCCGGCCGGCCCCACTCCAGGGAGAGCCCGGCCTCGTTCTTGCGTCTCGGGCTGTTTCTGGCTCAGCTGGAGGCCCGTCAGAAACTTGACATTTGTCAGGGAAGGTTTTAAAACACGGCGTGTAATTATGGTGGTTGGTGTTCTTGGTGAGAAACGCCCCGCCACAGCCGAGCAGCTGTCCCCGACTGACGCATCCGAGGACCGACTGTGCGCCGAGCCCCTGCCGGCCAGCCGGGATGACATCCTTCGGTGCCAGGCGGCCGTCAGAGGGCGGCGCCCGGATTTTCACTGGGACTCAGGAGCACTGTGGCCACCCAAGGCTGCAAGCTAAGGGGAGGGGGAGGGGTGCTGGAGCAGGGCCCTGCGTTTCTGCGTCCCCCGCCCGGATCCACTGCCCCAGGCCTTGAGTGTCCCCTTCCTCCACCTGCCCCCTTCCAAGGTACCCCGGTTGAGGACTGGCTGTTTGCGGGTACCCAGGAGCAGTGGTTGGACGCCACGGGTACCGCCAGCTGATTTACCCTTTGAGCCCGCCACCGTATACCCCTCCAACCCCCGTATCCCTGCCGTCTGCTCCCACACCTGTGGAGATGGGGCAGGGGTGCAGAGCTAGGTCACCCCAGAAGCCAGGGGTTGCAGCGCACAGCTCGGGGCCTGCAGAGGCGTTCCCAGTGGTGTGGGCAGTGGGCGGGGACAGGCCCTGGGCCGCCTTCCTGGGCCTCAGCCCTCCCCGCCCCTGGCTGGACTGCCTCCGTGCTGTTCCCGGGAGTGCGGGTGGGTGCCCAGACCCCAAGGGCAGGACAGACAGACGCCTTGAGAGTCCCCAGCGAGGGTGCCCTCGTGTCTGTGCCCATGCACACTGCATCTGGGAGCACTGGTGGTTTCCAGGCGCCCCCCCAGCGGTCTCTAGGCCCCCCGGCCTTCTCTCTGCCAGGACTGTCACCTCAAGCCAGCAGCAGACTCAGCAGCGCAAGAGGCCGAAGCTTCCGGGCTAAGTGTGGCGGCGACTCTCCGTGTGGACATGCGTGTGGCACCGGGCTGCTCATAGGGCCCGCCGCCTCACGGCACGCTTCAGACCCCTGGGAGGCAGAGGGCTGCGCCCCTTCCTGTCTGCTTGCCCCAGGGGGGGGTGCCCCAGGGGGGCCAGGCCTCAGGATGGAGAGGGGAGGTGGGGTTCGGAACCTACAGTGGATAACCTGGACTTGGAGCAGGGAACGGGGGGAGCAGGCAGGTGGGGGCCTTGGCCGCACGGTATGGGCGCTGGGCTGAGGATGAGCAGCTGCGCCAAGTCGGGGTCTGGGTCCCCCCAGTGGGCTTGTGTGGGGCTGTCCTCTTCCCCGTGGCCCAGGTCCCCACGGGCACACGTGCTCAGGAAGGCCGGCGGTGTGTCCTGGGCTCTCGGCACAGCCTGGCCGTGTCCCAGGGCCACCGGGACGGGCTCCCGAGAGCCTCCTGGACAGACGGAGACAGGCTTCGAGGGATCCGCGCTCACCTAAGCCACACCTGCCAGCAGGCCGGAGCCCGTGTCGCCGGTCGGCCTGCTGCCGGTCGGCCTGCTGCCACAGGGTTTTAGACGCTGGGCCCCTTCCAGCCTCTGGCTCTCGCCAACGAGGCTGCTAGGCACATCTTGGTACAAATGGCTTTTTAATTTTTTTTCTCTTCCTTTTGGACAATTTCCTCGGGATCAATTCTCCGAAATGGAAGGCCGGGCGAGCCGGGAGGCCAGCAGCGGGAGGGCCGCGTGGTGTTAATAGCCGTCGTCTGCAGGGCCGTGCAGACAGCAGCCAACTTGCAGCTCCGCGGCCGTGCTCACTGCGGCCAAGCCCGTGCTGCGCTGTGGTCTGGACTCTGCTAACCGCGGCCAGCTCCCCCGGAGCGGGGCCTGTCCTTGGCAGGACAAGGGAAGAGGCTGGGCCCAAGGACACCCTGCGTAGGCCGGCCTGGGGGCGAGAGACCGGGCGAAAGCTGAAGGGCCGACAGGGGGTGGGTGTCTCCCTGCAGTCTCCTCCCTGTTAAGTGCAGCCTCAAACATCTCTTCAAAATCTGAGCCCCTCCCTTGCTAGAATCGGCCCAGGGTACACGGCCGGCCCATCGGGGCATTTGCTCCCACTGAGACTCAGAGCTCCAGAGTTTCTTTCGCTTTGTGTGTGTTTTTGCATACAACGTACATGATGAAATGTAGCGTTTAACCATTCAAGAGAGAAAACTGAATGGCATTAAGTACAGTCACAATGTGCAGCCGTCACCTCTAGTTCCAGAACCTTCCGTCACACCGCAGAAAGCCCCCTCCCCGTCCCAAGTCGCCCACATCCCCCCCCCAGGCCCTGGCACCATGAGCTATCTCCGCCCGTGGCTGTGCCCGTCCTGTGGCCTCCCACCGCACGGCCTCGTGTGTCTGCTGCTCTCCCTCAGCGTGTTCAGGGCCGCCCCCGTGGTGGCGAGGGTCGGAGCTGCCCCCCCCCCCGTTTCGGGGCCCGNCCGCACGGCCTCGTGTGTCTGCTGCTCTCCCTCAGCGTGTTCAGGGCCGCCCCCGTGGTGGCGAGGGTCGGAGCTGCCCCCCCCCCCGTTTCGTGGCCAGTGATGCTCCCGGGCCAGGCGGGATAACAAGCGTGTGTATTGTTTCACCCACAAACCACCGCTGAACCGTGCCCACCTGTGGCTGTCGTGAGCCTTGTCGCGTGGCCTTGCCTCTGGGGCATCGGTCTGAGCTGTGTGCTCTGGGCCGGCAGCAAGGCGCGGGGCCGCGGCCCGTGGTCCCTGCGTCTCACTTCTCGAGGAAACGCCCGTTCCCCCTGAGCAGCTCTGAATCACACTGTCTTGATTTCCTTGGGGCCGGGCAGCTGTCCACGTGGCCTTCCGCTGTCTGATGTCCTCGGGGGTGGACGCTTCGTCCGGAGCACCACGCGGCATCAATGTCCATCGCCTGGACAGACGGCCTTTATCTGACCGCGCCTCCGGGGGGCTTCGGAGGCGACCCTGGACGCCTGTGCATTCTGGGTGCTGGGGAGCGGGAGCAGCTGGTCCTTTTCTCGGTCAGAGCTCCGCACCTCTCAGCCCGCGGCCCCTCCCCTCGGTGCTTCCTAAAATAGACGCGTGGCCAGTGTCCCCTCCTCTCAGCCGCTCAGGTGGCATTCGGGGCCGGGGCTCCCAGCTGGCGCCCTGCGGCCCCTGTGCCCAGCTGCACCTGCGCCCCGTGTCCCCAGCTCCTCCCGCAAAGCCTCGCCCCTGGTTTGCCTCCTCTCCTTGTGTGCCCCTGATACTTTTCCGACACCAGCCTTGTGCCGGCGCTCTGGCCGTCTCTGGTCATGGGAAACATTTCATCTATTTTTGAGAGCCCTCTTGGCTCTCTGAGGTCTCGTGCTTCGCCAAGGACGGAGGGTCAGAGCTGGCTGGACCAGCGGCGGGACTGGGTGGGGGTGGGGCTCCCCGCCGGTGCGCTGCGCCCACCCCTGCCAGGGCGGAGTCTCTGCTTTGTGGGTGAGGGGCGTCTGGGCGGGGGTGGGGGGTCGCGCACGTGCGCAGGGCCCCGCAGAGCCCCACGGGCCCTGGGGACTGACCGCTCTGCCTCCCCAGGTTCTATTGGGACTTCACCATGCTGCTCTTCATGGTGGGGAACCTCATCATCATCCCCGTGGGCATCACGTTCTTCAAGGACGAGACCACGGCCCCGTGGATCGTGTTCAACGTGGTCTCGGACACGTTCTTCCTGCTGGACCTGGTGCTCAACTTCCGCACGGGCATCGTGATCGAGGACAACACGGAGATCATCCTGGACCCCGAGAAGATCAAGAAGAAGTACCTGCGCACGTGGTTCGTGGTGGACTTCGTGTCCTCCATCCCCGTGGACTACATCTTCCTCATCGTGGAGAAGGGCATCGACTCCGAGGTGTATAAGACGGCGCGCGCGCTGCGCATCGTGCGCTTCACCAAGATCCTCAGCCTGCTGCGCCTGCTGCGCCTGTCGCGCCTCATCCGCTACATCCACCAGTGGGAGGAGGTGCGGCCGCGCGGGGGCGCTGCGGCGGGGGCCTCCGGGAGCCACGGGCAGAGCGGGGGGCGGGGTGTGGGGTGCGGGGCGCAGCTCCGGGTGGAGTCGGCGTGTGCGAGCGCCCTTCACACATCCGCACTCACCCCTCCCCCGCCGTGTAAGGCACGCAATGGAGGCTCGGGGAGCAAAACCACCGTGCTCTCGTCCGGCCTGGGTGGCCTTGTGCCAACCCGCCTCTGCCGTGGCCACCTTGAAAGCTCAGAACTGCCCGTGGCCAGCGGCATCCGGCTTCCGCCCCTTTCCCCAGGCAGCAGCTGGGCCACCCAGAAGCGGGTGGGGACGGTGGTTCTGGAAGGATTTGGGCGCTCGGGAGGGCGGCGGGCTGGGTGGGCTGGGCGGGGCGTTTCGTGAATGCGAGATGCAGCTGGGGACCTTCTGGGGTGGGGGCCACACCGCTGCGTGGGCTGGGGCGGCCAGGGGGGCCCAGGCTGCCGGGGTCTGGAGCCACGTCGGCCCCCCTCAGCGCTGCGCCCGCCCCGCCCCCAGATCTTCCACATGACCTACGACCTGGCGAGCGCGGTCATGCGCATCTGCAACCTCATCAGCATGATGCTGCTGCTGTGCCACTGGGACGGCTGCCTGCAGTTCCTGGTGCCCATGCTGCAGGACTTCCCGCGCAACTGCTGGGTGTCCATCAACGGCATGGTGGTGAGCGCGGGCGCCGGGGCGGGCCCCCACAGCAGGGGCAGCTTCCTGCCGCGCCTGCATCTCCCCTTTCCCCGGAGCCTCTGGGCCTCCCGGGGCCTGGTCTGAGCCCCGCGCCGAGAGGCAACTCCCCGCCCCGCTCCGCGGGCCGCTCGCTGCCCAGCTTGTCCCCGCGTGGCGTCTGCGGGCTGGCCCCGTTCCTCACGCACTTGTTTAAAAGGCAGCCTGGGCCCCGTCCTCCCACGCGGTGCTGCCACGAGCCACAGAAGCAGAGACCCCTGGGGCCACGGCCTGTGTCCTGGCTGCGAGCTGCTGGTAACCAGGGTGTCTTGGTCCAGCGGGAGCTGCCGCGGCCGGGCCCCGCGGCACACGTGGGCTGGGCGCCCGCCGCGGGCGCAGAGCAGCTGGGCCAGGGCGGGCCGGGAGCTCAAAGGGAAAGCCCCGGCCCCTCCCGGCGCCTGGCACAGCTGCCCGGCGGAGGGCCCATTGTGCCGCCGGACACGGAGCACGCTGTCCCGCTTCCTGAGCGGCTGCCCCGCCCCCGCCCCCCGCCGGGTCAGCTGAGGACAGGCGGGGCGCGCGCCTGGCTCTGCCCGAGGCCGCCACCCCCGCACGCGCTGCTGGGCGCCCTCGTGGGCCCTGGGCCCTCGGGCCTCGCAGGACTGATCAGAGCTGAGGGTTGGGGGCCCCGGGCCCCCAGGGCATATGGGTCCCGCTGGGCTTCAGCTTCCCCAGGAGTGAAACTGAAGGAAACGCCAGCCCCGCCCTCCACGGACTCCCGTGGCCCCAGGCCCCAGGCCTCTCGGTTACCAGGTGTGGGGGCCCCGGGAGGCAGGCAGGGTGGCGGGGCCGGGGCCCTAATGCCGGCGCATCGCCCACGATCGCTCGTCCGCAGAATCACTCGTGGAGCGAGCTGTACTCCTTCGCGCTCTTCAAGGCCATGAGCCACATGCTGTGCATCGGCTACGGGCGGCAGGCGCCCGAGAGCATGACGGACATCTGGCTGACCATGCTGAGCATGATCGTGGGCGCCACCTGCTACGCCATGTTCATCGGCCACGCCACCGCCCTCATCCAGTCCCTGGACTCCTCGCGGCGCCAGTACCAGGAGAAGGTCTGCTGGGCGGCACCGGGCGGGCGGCTGTGGGGCGCGGGGGGCCTACGGATGCGGAGAGGACGAGAGGGCGCAGGACCAACGAGGAAGGAGCCTGGGCCTGGGGGCTGGCGGAGAGGCTGAGGGGACGCAGAAGGGCAGGGTGGGTCGGGCTGGCAGGGCCAGTGCGCTGGTGCGGGGGCTCCTGGGCCGGGGTACTGGGCCCTACAGGCAGCCGGGCCGGGGGTGTCTGACCCGGAGAGGACAGCCCAGAGTGGGGCCCGGGGGTCTGGCCTCCGGGCAGAGGCACCTCCACAGCACTGGCCCGAGCTGGGGGCCGGCAGGAGCCGAGGGAGACCGGGCGTCGTCCCCGCAGGTCGGCCCTGTGGACTGGCCCCGCTCTGCCTCGGCGCCCGCTCTGTGACGGAGGCGGCTCAGCCCCAGCTAGGGCCCCATCTCCCCGCGCCGCTGCCCTGTGGCTGGCCAGCTGTGAGCAGGGCAGCTGCGAGCCCCCAGCAGTGCCAGGCGAGCCGGCGGGCAGCGGGACGGATGCCAGACACCGCTGCCCGGAAGCCAGGGTGTCACCCAAACATGAGCTGGTGCCACCACCCGCCTGCCATCACGGGTTCCGCTGAGCTCAGGGCAGATGCGGCCAGGAGGGGCTGGGCAGGAACAGTGCCAGGACACCCCGAGAGTGCCACCTGGGCATGGAAAGGCTGGCCCCTGCCTGCTCAGGGCCGAGGCGGTGGGGTCTGGGGGGTACTGGAGAGGGGAGTCGGGCCACGTGGAGAGTGGGGACCTCGAGGGGGGGCCTGGGGGTCCCGTGTAGCCCAGCAAGGGCAGGGCCGAGCCGGCCACCACCCCTCGGGGTACGGCCTCCACACGGAGCGCAGGGCTGTCCTCGCTTGAAAGCCGCCCCAAATACGGCCAGGGCAGGCGCACGCTGGGGCGTCTGAAACCCAGCGCTCGCCGCGTGGCCTAGATCACGTGACTGCAGCTGGCAGCTCTCGGCTGGGCCGCAGCCCTGACCGCCCTCGCCCGCCCACAGTACAAGCAGGTGGAGCAGTACATGTCCTTCCACAAGCTGCCCGCCGACTTCCGCCAGAAGATCCATGACTACTACGAGCACCGCTACCAGGGCAAGATGTTCGACGAGGACAGCATCCTGGGGGAGCTGAACGGGCCCCTGCGGGAGGTAGGCGGCAGAGCCCGCCCACAGGGGGGCGGTGGGACTGGGCCCCCTGCCAGCCTCCGGCCTGCCTGCGCGAGAGGCTGAGCCCACCCCCACATGGGCCTCTGCAGCCGCAGACGCCCGCTCTCCAGGGGCTTATCCTGGGGCAGCCCCGACACCCTGGCTCCTCCTGGTGCTGGGGTCTGTGCTGGGGGCCGGGGGCAGGCCGGCCAGCGCGGGAGTGGCCAGCTCCGCGGTCCAGCTGCCACCGCGGGCGCAGGAGACCCCTGGCAGCGGTGGTGCTGGCGGGCCCCGGGGCCGCCGTGTTGCATTCCCACGGTCTGGGTGGCTTCGAACAACAAAACGTTTTCTTTTCACTTTCTGGGCCAGAAGTGCAGGGTCAAGGCGCAGGCGGCCCTTCTTCTGCAGGCCCCAGGGGGGCCTCCCTGCCTCTTGCAGCTGCTGTGGCCAGCACACCCAGGGCTGGCGGGCGGATGCTTCCCGCCCCCACCCCCCCTCCCCACGGGCCGCTCCCTGCGCTTCCAGCCCCAGCTCCCTCGGCAGCTTGGCCACTCCAGGGTCCAGGCCGGGTCTCCAGAGATGACTTTCCCAAAGGCGCTCCCCGGCCACTGCTGGAGGTCGGCGCTCGAACACACCTCCCGGGGGTAGTTCAGCCTGCAGCACCCAGCAAGCAGTTACTGTGCCCGGCTGGGAGCCCTGCTGCCCTCGGGAGGGCGGGGGCGTCCACAGTGAACGGGGCGCTCTGGGGGGAAAGGTGCGCGAGGGGGTAGGGGGCTTCAGGTGGGGTGCGGGATGGCCTGCACTTGGCGCCCAGGCGTTGGGGTTCTGGGCAAGGTCAGTGCTGAGGCTCACTGCGCCAAGTGTACTAGATCCTGTCTGACGGCTGCACGCAGCTCACCAGTTCACTGCTGGAGACCCACACGGCCGTAAGGTGCGGAACCCTGAGTGGGCTTCAGAGTGTTCGCCTGGGCAGCCACCCCTGCCCAATCACTCCTGTCACCGCACAAGGCCACCCTTGACCCTCCCTGCCCCAGCCCCTGGCGGCTTCCTCCTGCTGGGTCCTCTTCTAGCACAGCAGAAGGGCAGGCTGGTGCCCGGGGGCGCCGCCTCACCCCGCCCCTGGCTTCCGGCTCTGAGGGGGGTGGACATCGTGTGACCAGAGGCTGTTTCATTTGCATTGCTCCTCCCATGAACCACAGCTTGCTTTGTTTGTTAGTTTTAGTTCTTTATATGTGGAGACTTTAACCGTTTCTGATACAAATCCCTGTCCCAATGGCCGATTGGCTTTTACTTGCTTTTATTTTTATTTTTTCAAAGATTTATTTATTTATGCACACAAGAACTGGGGTACGGGCCAGCATTGTGGGAGGTGAGAGGATTATTCAGCAGAGACTGAGTGGGGAGCAGAACAGGCAGACGGACTGAAACACACTGCTGAGGGCAGCAGCGGGGAGACAGGAGAGGTCTGCTGCGCCCTGTGGGTCCCCTCCCTGGCCGGCGGTAGGGATCGAACTTGTGCTGCAGTGGCTGTGGTTTGCTTCATAGCGCACTGCTTAACCTACTGCGCCACCAGGGAGGCCACATTTTACTTGTTTTTAAAGATTTTTTTTTAATGCATACAAGAGCAGGGGTATAGGCCAGAGGTGTGGGAGGTGAGAGGATTCAGCAGAGACTGAGTGGGGAGCAGAACAGGCAGATGGACTGAAACACACTGCTGAGGGGAGCGGTGGGGAGACAGGAGAGGTCTGCTGCGCCCTGTGGGTCCCCTCCCTGGCCGGCGGTAGGGATCGAACTCAGGCTGCAGGGGCTGCACTCAACCCCTTGTGCCACCAGGGAGGCCCCGAAATTATCTTTTAACTTCTCTTCGCTGTTTGTTTGTTTACCGTGGGGGATTTCATGCTGTGTACAGCAAATACTCTATGCCTGAGGCACACAATAGGTGCTGCGAGTATGTACTTTGCGTACAGGGCGAGCATACAGTATTTACTGGACAGAGCAGATGGCCTGCACGGATGCTTCCTGCACACAGTAGGTGCTCACCTCTCTGAGCACAGGGCGGGCCGCGCATGCATGCTCCCGCCCACAAGACGAGGCCTCCAGTACCTACTTCTGTCCACAGCAGGTATCCAGTACGCTTCCCTGTATAATAGTGCTCGATGCTTGCTGTACGTATTAGGCCCACCGCCCACTCGCTGCACACAGTAGGGGTGCATGCATCCTGTACACGCCGAACTCTAGCAGGCTCGCCATGCCGCCCTCGTGCTTGTAGTTTGGTTTTCACACGGAGAGCCATGCCTCGCCCCTCGGCAGTTTATCTTGGACTACAGTTTGGGGTGCGGGGCTCAGATGCCCCCTCCGCTGCGGGGCTGAGACCTCCTTCCAGGCCTGCCTGCCCCGCTCCAGGCCCCCTTTTGTTATTATCATTATTCATTTATTTGTTTACGTATATTTGATATACGTATATTTACGTATTATTTACGTACATCGATTGCGGTCCCCATGGAGTCCCCACCACCATGTCACCCGTGCACCGTCACCTCAGTCCTTGTGCTCTTCCTGCCTCATCCCAGTTCCTCCCCAACCCCCAAGGTGCCTTTGATTTGTCTTTTTGTTCTTGTGTTTTGTTTTTGTCATTGTTCTTTTCCTTGAGCCCCCCCCCCCTTTATATTCCTCCTGAAAGTGAAACCATCCGATATTTTTCTCTCGCCTTCTGACCTATTTCGCTGAGCATCTTCCCTTCTAGCCCCATCCGTGTTTCTGCAAATGACTCGTTCATCTTTTCTGGTTGCTGAGCAGTACTCCATTGTGGCACATGCACCACGTCTTCCTGATCCAGCGTCTGTCTTTGGGCATTTGGGTTGTTTCCAGGTCTTACCAATTATAAGTAGTGCTGCAGTGAATAGAGGGGTGCAGGTGTCCTTTGGGTAGACCCTGGCAGTGCATTGCTGGTCTCAGCCGCCCGTCTGGACCCCGACGCTCGTGCGGTGTCCCCTCCTGGACTCGCGCTGTCGCTGCCGCAGCGCGTCTGCACTAGCACCCAGCCACAGTTTGAGTCCTAGAGGTTCCGGAATATGCTTGACTTTCTTGGGGGACCCTCTTTTTCACGCGCTTCCTGCTATTTTCGGTCATTTACCTGAAGGCTTTGGGCTGGCCCCAGCTCCGAGAAAGCAGACCTGGCGGGTGTTCTCTGGGGGTCGCGCTGAGAGCGTGAGCGAAGAGGGAGCACCGGGGCCTGTGAGGCCCTTGCAGAGGACACACCGTGGACACGTCTCCCTTGGTGCTTTCGGAGCGTTGGAGCTTTTGCTTTATTTAGGTTGTTTGGACGTTTCTTGCTAACTTCATGCCAGGCCATTCCCTTGCTGGGTGCTGGGGCGACGGTCTTCATCCGTCGACTCTCCCCAGGCCCAAGGGAGGCGCGGTGGAAGCCAGCCAGCCTGACCCGCCGTCACGCTCGCCTCCTGTCCCACAGGAGATCGTCAACTTCAACTGCCGGAAGCTGGTGGCCTCCATGCCACTGTTCGCCAACGCTGACCCCAACTTCGTCACGGCCATGCTGACCAAACTCAAGTTCGAGGTCTTCCAGCCGGGCGACTACATCATCCGCGAGGGCACCATCGGCAAGAAGATGTACTTCATCCAGCACGGCGTGGTCAGCGTGCTCACCAAAGGCAACAAGGAGATGAAGTTGTCTGACGGCTCCTACTTTGGGGGTGAGCGTCCTGGGATGGGGTGGCGCTGGGCCAGCCGAACTCTGCCCAGAGGACGGGGCAGTGGGGCCCTGGCTCTCTGTGTGTGGGGCCCGGAGGTGCAGCGCTGCCCTGGGTGTCGGGGGCCCCCTAGGCGAAGGGGCCACATGGCAGGGCGAGGAGGCCGGACCTCAGTGGGCCACCGGGGCCCTAGGGGTATGTGGGGGTGGGCGCCCCAGCAGCTGAGGATGCCTCCCCTGCAGAGATCTGCCTGCTGACGCGAGGCCGGCGCACGGCCAGCGTGCGGGCTGACACCTACTGCCGCCTCTACTCGCTGAGCGTGGACAACTTCAACGAGGTGCTGGAGGAGTACCCCATGATGCGGAGGGCCTTCGAGACAGTCGCCATCGACCGCCTGGACCGCATTGGTGAGTGGTCCAGCCGCCAGACTTGGGAGGTCAGGCAGCGACAGCGCATGGCCTCCCTGGCCCATGCAATCCCAGCCAGATTCTCCTACTCCCTCCTGGCCAAACCCAGGGTCCCCAAGGGCAAGTGGGGAGGCATGTCCACTCGCGCAGCACTTCGCTCCCTAGCACCGGAGTGGAGTGGGCGGAGGCTGGCCCTGGGCACCCTCAGGAAGCTTGTGTCCCAGAAGGGATGTGGGAGTGGTGGGGCTCCCCCAAGAAGGGAATGCTGAGCGGAGACCAGCCAGCAGGTGCCCGAGCAGAAAGGAGGAAGAGGCATGGCCTGGAGTGCACGCGCAGTCCGGCCGAGCGGGAGGGACCGGAGCTGAGAGCCAGGACGGCGGAGGGAGGCTGGGAGGCAGGTGGGGGCCAGGTAGGCGGCTGGGGCCGTGGGGGAGGCGTTCAGGCTGTACATCAGGAGCGCAGGGAGTCGTGCGCCACTCCAGGCTGAGGGCCTCGGACCTGCAGTGGCAGGCCGGGAAGGAGGCGTGGCCTGGCCTGCGCGGTGGGGGCTCAGGCAGTGGCAGGGTCCCAGAAGGGTTGCAAGGGGAGCCCGCAGGGCCTGCTGACTGAACTTGAGGGTCAGAGAGCGGGCAGCCCTGGCGGCCCTGTGGAGTAAGACGCGTGGAGAGCAGTCTGGCGTGGACAGACGTTACAGGGAGGCGCCACGGACACAGGAAGCGCTTGGCGCGTTCCTGGCTTTGAATCTGCCGCTCACGGGCGCTCTGATACCAGACGTGGCGGGCACTAGGATGCTTTACTCAGCGTAGCAGGCGCATAGCCACCCTGACCGGTGGTGCGGTGCGGGCGTGGACCCTAAGGCGGGGAGCCGGGGCGCACGTGCTGCACTCAGCGCTCTACATGGGAGGTGCGCGTGCGCGCCGGCAGCGGACGGTCCACGCCCCCTTTGCGTACACAGCAGGTGCCCAGCGCCTACTTGGCAAGCGAGGTGGTGCTCAGGTTCTGCTCACGCCAGAGCTCACGCGTGTGCTGCGGACCGGGCGCTCGGACCATCCTGCACGCGAGGCATCCACACGTGCTTGTTACCTGCAGGGGGTGCACCTGCCTCCTGTACGCAGGCGGCACTCAGTACAAGCACGCGCGCACCCTGGCCAAAGAGCAGGCATCCAGTTCCCGCTTGCTGGCCTCGTCAGGCGCCCGCAGCGGAGGTGCGCAGAGGGCGGACCGCTCGCGGCATGGGGCCCCGCCGGGTGCCTGTGCTCCTGGGGTGCGAGCAGACAGCCCGCGGCAGCTCTGACCTTCCGCCTCTCCCCAGGCAAGAAGAACTCGATCCTGCTGCACAAGGTGCAGCACGACCTCAACTCAGGTGTGTTCAACAACCAGGAGAACGCCATCATCCAGGAGATCGTCAAGTACGACCGGGAGATGGTGCAGCAGGCGGAGCTCGGCCAGCGCGTCGGCCTCTTCCCGCCCCCGCCGCCGCCGCAGGTCACCTCGGCCATTGCCACGCTGCAGCAGGCCGTGGCCATGAGCTTCTGCCCACAGGTGGCGCGCCCGCTCGTGGGGCCTCTGGCACTGGGCTCGCCACGCCTCGTGCGCCGCCCTCCCCCCGGGCCCACGCCCGCTGCCCCTTCACCGGGAGCCCTGCCGGCCGCCAGTCCCCCGGGCGCACCTGCCAGCCCCCGGGGGCCGCGGACCTCGCCCTACGGCGGCAGGCCTAGCTCTCCGGCCGCGCCCCGCGCCGGGCCGGCATTACCTGCGCGCCGCCTGAGCCGAGCGTCGCGCCCACTGTCGGCCTCGCAGCCCTCGCTGCCCCACGGCGCGCCCGGTCCAGGTCCCACGGCCTCCGTGCGCCCGGCCAGCAGCTCCACGCCCCGCCTGGGGCCCACGCCTGCCACCCGGGCCACCGCGCCCAGCCCGGACCGCAGGGACTCGGCCTCCCCCGGCGCTGCCGGCGGCCTCGACCCCCTGGACTCTGCGCGCTCACGCCTCTCATCCAACTTGTGACGCTCGCCGTGCCGCCCCGTGGGCCGGGCGGGTCAGGGTGGAGGCCATCATTCAGACCAAAGCCATGCCACTGCGCGCCGCCCAGCCGCCACTGCCCGCCCAGAAGCCATAGAGGAGATGTAGGTAGCTGTAGTCCCGACGGGCGGGCCGGGTGGAGAGGCAGCCCCCTCAGCCCTGGCCGTCCCCCTCATTGCCCCGCGCCCGTCCACATCACCCCGGCCCCGCGGCGGCCTCGCACACACGAGGGGGCTCCCATCACCTCGGTGCCTGAGTTCCCCTGCGGGAAAACGGGGACCGGCCAGCTGAGGCAGTGGCTGTGGCGTCCTGCCCGCCCACCCCGTGGCTGTCCGCTGACCAGTTCCGGTTTTTAAGTGCAATACTTGGCCTGCCAGCTTCCGCTGCCCCGTTGCGCTCACGCAATAACTGGCCCGGCCCCTGTCCACACGCATCCCGCGGTGACCTTCCCGGAGCGGGCACACCAGCTCCCTTCAGCACTGGCACCCAGGGGTGTGGGGGCGAGGCAAGGGGTCCCGCCGCCGAGATGAATGTACTGACGAGCCGAGGCAGCAGCCCCCCACCATGCCGTCCACGCCCCATAACCCCCACATCCCCATTCCGCGCAATAAACAGCATTGGCGCCCAACCCGCCCGCATCTGGTTCTTGGCACCGCCCCGTGGCCGGCCGACACAGCGGTGGCCGGCCTCCCAGAAGGCAGAGGCTCCCGGGTAGCAACGGCTTTATTTACACTGTGGTACGGGGGCGGGGCGGGGCGGGGCCGCGGGCGGACTTCAGCTGAAGAAGTAGGTGGAGCGCTTCACCTGCTCCAGGTCCAGGGAGCCTGCGGAGGAGAAGAGCCGGCTGTGGACGCCTCCCCCCACCGCCGGGGCAGCACCGCCCTCCCCACCTCCGCCCCCCCACCCCCACCCCTACCTCTCTCGGGCACGGACAGCAGTGTGTCCTGCAGCTTGACCCGCAGGCCGTCCTTGGGGCTGCGGCGACAGGGGGCGGGTCAGGGCCAGGAGGAGCTGCGGCAGGGGGTGGGGAGGGGCGTCGGGGCGCGGGGAGGGGGGTTCACCTGGACGGGGGGCAGAACCGCTGCATCAGGAAGGCGGACAGGTCCTGCAGGATGGGGTGGCTGTGCAGGCGGAAGAACTGCTCCCGGCACACCTAGGGAGGGGGCGTGAGGAGCAGGGAGGTGTCACCATCCTTCCCTCTGGGAGGGGCCGCAGCAGGGGTGCAAGGGGAGGGTGCTGGTGCCAATCTGGACAGGGCAGTACCTGGTTCATGACGGGCACGTCGGCGGCGTGGGTCCAGAAGCAGTCGTGGACAGAGACGAAGGTCAGGCCTTTCCTACACAGGGGTGAGGCTCCTGTGAGGGGGGGCAGTCCCGCCCAAGAGACACCCCAAGCAATCCACAGCCCTCCTGCCCCTCAGCCCCACCTTGCTCTGCCTCCCCACCCTGCCCCCCAGTGCCCCCAGCCCACAGGGGCGGAGCCCTGCGATGCACAGGCGACCCTCAGCAGGTAGGCAGAGTTCTCACAGGGCCCCGCCCTTGCCACTCGGCTCAGCTTCCCAGACCCAGTCCGAGTGCTCAGGAAGCCAGAAGTGGGCTCTGAAGCCCGCTCCCCCGAGCCACGGCTCACCTGCCCCACCACCCCACTCGGCGGCCTGAGAGGCTCAGGGTGGGCGTCCCCACGCTTCTGCCTGCCCCCACCCAGGTCCACGCATCCATCGGGGAGCAACCCAGGACCGGCCACGCCCCACGTGCCACACTGGCCTGGCCCGGCTCACCCGGACAGAGCCCAGCCTTGCTCAGACCGCACCCCCACGGCCTCCGCACCAGACGCCCTGCCGCACAGGCTCGGGCCCTGGCCGCACGTGGGGCCCACGCTGAGGGGCGCGCCTGGCCCCACATCCTGACCCTCGCTGGCCCGGCACCCATCTCCCAGGTCCGTGCCCCGCTGGTGGCACCCAGCGGCCCGACTGCAGCAGGCCCCCACCGGTAGCAGTGCAGCGCGGTGAGCATCATGTGCGAGGAGTCCAGCGAGTGGATGAAGTTGGGCGGGAAGCCGTTCTTCTGCTTCAGCGTGTTGGGCCTTCTGGGGGGATAGGGAGCTGAGGGGCAGCTCGGGGCCAGGCGGTGCCCGGCCGGCCGCCCTCGCCCCACACTCACTGGCTGGTGTCGCCGCTGCTGCTCAGGGTGAGCGTCTGCATCCCACCGTTGACCTGGCGAGGGGAGCTGTGAGTCGCCTGCTGCGCGGGGTGGGGCAGGGCGGGGGAACGGGTGGGGCGGGCGGCGCATACCAAGACCTTGCAGTCCACGTGGTAGGGCTGGACAACGGGAACGCCCAGCGGGGTGACCCACTCCACAGCGGAGCCGGACTGCGAGATGAGCCGGGCGGCCTCGGTGAGCCAGTGCTGCGGGGAGGGCCTTGCTCAGTGGACTCTAGCGGGGCGCCGGGCCCCAGCCTGGAGCGCCGCACATACCTGGATGGCCCGGGAGCCCGAGAACATCTCCTGGAGGCTGCTGAACACCAGGCGCACGAGGTAGTGCGAGGCCTCCCACACGTACTCCTGGGGGAGACGGGCGTGGTCACGGGGCCACAGACCCGGACAGCCGGCAAGGGCTCAGGGACCACTCTGATGGCGGCCCCTGAGGGGCCTGTGGGCGTGGCCTAACCAGCCTGCCTGGGGGTTCCGAGCCCCACCCCATTTTTCAAACAGAGAGAATGAGACCCAGGCCCCAGAATCCCCGCCCCAAGCGCGGCCTGTGACAGGGCTGCGGGCCGGGGCAGGGTGGCGCGCGCACCTGGGGGAAGTCGTCTAGCTCCCGGAGGCGCTTCTCGATCTGCAGGCGGCCCCCGTAGCGGGTGACCCCGTACACCACAGTCATCACCGTCTGCTTGACCACCTTCCGGCTGACGAAGCCCTCCAGCACCTGGGCCACCTGCACGCCCTGCTCGGCGTCCTGTCTGCGGAACACCTCCACCTGGGCGGGCTCGGGGTCAGGCCTGGGCACGCACCCTCGCAGTGCCCCCTCGTCACCTCCCCTGGGACGCCCACCCTGACCGCCCTGGTTCACCGCGTCGGAGGACAGAGACCCCAGGGGCTCTGGGGAAAGGGGCCGTGACGCCCACCTGCGCAGCCACCCCACTGTACACGTCCTGCGGCAGGTCCGAGGGCAGCAGGTTGACGGCCGCGGCGCCCACGCTGTCGCGGCCCAGGGCGGCGTAGTGCTGCAGGCCGTTGCAGGAGCCGTCCTGGGACGAGGTGGGCGGGGTCATCAGCAGGGCTGGGGAGCAGGGAAGGCAGCCCCAGGCAACGAGCGCCCCCAGCCACCTGCCAGCCCCCTACTGGGGCGGCGTGCTGCTCCGCCACAAGGGCCTGCTGGGAGCCGAGACGCAGGGACGCAGGGTCCCCACAGGGACCCGTCCACGCAGACCGGGACTTGCAGAGCTGGACACACTGTCCCTGGGACCTCAGACCCGAGACGCCTGCAGTGAAGCTGCCCCGCCGGGCACACCTGACAGCAAGGCACCGCCAGCTCACCTGGTGAATGGGGAAGTGGGAGACGTAGGCGGCGGGGTCGGGGGAACGCACGGCCCGCGCGATCTCCATGCAGCAGGCCAGCGCCTGCCAGGGCTCGTCCACCTCCATCCACCACTTCCGGCCCTGGAGAGAGAGGGCGGGTGCTGGCTGGGCCTGGTCTGGGTCCCCAGCCCGGGGGGGCAAGAGGCTGGGACGGCAGGAAGGACAGGGGTCAAGGCAGGGGCGGCCGTGGGCGCATCCTGACCGGGCAGGACGGGGGAGCCCAGGAGGGCGCCGCCGGGGGTGTGGCAGGGCTGACGGGCCAGGCAGGGGCAGCAAACGACTCGCCAGCCATCTGCCGAGGGGTGCAGTGCCAAGTGAGGGGCAGAAGGATGTCAAGGGGTGCTAAGGCGCTGGGCCAGAGCGGGCACAGGCCGGGAGGGCCCCGCGCCAGGGGCCTGGCGCCGCTACCGTCATGGGCCGGTCAGCAGAGTCCAGGATGTCATCCATGCGCTCGTCGGCGAAGGCCAGGCGCCCCTGCAGCGAGTCGTGCTTCTTGAGCCCGGTCAGGTTCACCAGGTGGATCTTGAGCCAATCGAGGCCGTGGGGCCCGAGCGGGCGGCCCTCGGCAAACTCCAGCAGAGCGCGTGCCAGGTCGCTGCCCAGGTGGTTGAAGTGCGGGGGACAGGGGTAGGTGCGGCCCCTAAAGTCCATGTTGTGGGGCAGCCAGAAGATGTGATTCCGCAGGTGCTGGGCCAGCGAGAGGCGGTACAGCGCGTCCGCCCGCAGGCTGTGCATCTCCCGGGTCACCTTCAGGCAGCGGGCCAGCTCCCGGCGCACCTCGGCCTTGCGGGCAGGTGGGGTGTCGGGAGGCAAGCGGGTGGAGGGCGGCTGGGGCGCCTCGGAGATAGGGGCTGGCACCCCCAGGCGGGGGCAGCCCTTGTCGGTGAAGAGCTGCAGCACCAGGTCCAGCACGGTCCCGTTGACGCGCCAGGCGCAGTTGCCCAGCTGGGTGAGGGCGTCCAGCGCGCCGTGAAGGCTGGGGGGCGGGCAGCTGTCCAGCAGGCGCTGGTGCTGGGTGGTGCCCTCCATGGAGCGCATGAGCTTGGTGGGGCTCAGCAGGAAGGCGCCCGAATGCGGTGACATCCAGGGCAGCGGCGGGCACAGCATGGGCATCTCATTGGCTTCGAAGGTCAGCGTGCGCTCGGCGGCAGCCTCCACCAGCTGCATGAAGGCTGGGTGCGGCTTCAGGATCCCGATCTGCAGCGGGAAGGCGGGGGTCAAGGGGGCAACGCCCCAGCAGACAGCAGGCGGGGAAGCCCACCTCCCGCCCCCCCGAAAGGCGGCCGGTCCCCGCACCCACCTGGCGGTAGCTCCGGAAGGAGTACGCGTGGTAGAGAACAGGGATGTTCCTCGGGTCGCCCCGCGGCGTGGCCAGGCTGTTGGGCATCTCTATGGTCTTCACCAGCACCTCCGCCAGCTGCTTGCCCAGCTGCACCAGCACCGGCAGGGGCCAGGGCTGCTCATGGGGGGCACCGGGCAGCCCCAGCGACTCCCAGTGCTGCCGTGGTAGGCAGGGTGTCTCCACCTGTGGGCAGCAGCCAGGTCAGGGCTGGGTTGGGTGCCCCCGCCACCCCCACAGGAAGGGAGACTGTTATCTGTTGCTAAGGAAGAAGAAACCAAGGCTGGGGGCAGACTGGAAGTGGTAGGACTGGGGGGGGTTGGAGATTCAGACGCCCCCGGAGGGCAGCGGGGATAGACCTCCTCGGGCCTCCCTTTCCCCACTGGGAGCCCCAGCCCCAGGGCACTCCTCGGCCGGGCCTCACCTGGGTGTCGGCAGCCAGCAGGCGCAGGTACTCGTAGTAGCGCTGCTCCAGCACTTTCACCTGGTTGTTGAGCCGCTTCCTCTGCACCGTGTAGCGGTTGAAGACGCGCATGCCCAGCTCTTGCGCCACGGACAGCAAGGACTCCCCGTGCGGGGACAGCGTCTGCAGGGTCTGGGGGTGGTGTGGTAAGTCCCCCGCCAGCCCTGCCGCCCGCCCTGCCCGCCCTTGCCCCCACGCACCTGCAGCAGCAGCTGCACCAGGTCCTGCTCGCTGAGCAGGCACAGGTAAGGGAAGACGGAGGGGAAGCCTTCGTGGGCAGCGCGGGCCTCTCGGACCTTGGCCGCCTGCAGGGCCTGGGTCAGCGCCATCTGCCACTGGGCACGCAGCCCCGCCAGGATCTTGCGCTGCAGGAAAGAGGGAGGCATGGTGGCTCCCATCTCGGGACCCGGCGGGGCTCCAGAGGCCACAGGAGGACTCGCCCAGGTCGGGCTTGTGAGGTGCTCAAGGCACTGCAGGGGCCCCGCCCCCAGCGTGGGCACACCAGGAAGGAAGCCCTTCCCGGAGCGGGGCACAGCAGGTAGGCCCGGGGCCCCGGACTTGCGAGCCTCCCCACAGCCCACCAGAGTCCTCACCGCACGCAGGACCTCCCCAGTCTCCTGCGGCGCTTTGTCCACGGACGGCACGTGGACGACAGTGGCCAGCTCGACATGCAGCTGCTTGTGGAAGAGCTCCTGCAGCGTGCTCAGGGGCAGGTGCAGCCTGGGGTAGGACGCGGGCAGCTCCTGCGCAGGCACAGCGGCGGCGTCAGAGCTGCAGCCACTGGGGGCAGGCCGACCGGCTGAGCCCCGGCGAGAGGAGCCACTGTCTGCCGCCTGCCGGGGCCTTCCCAGGCCCCCACCCCCAGCCCAACGGGTCATCCGTTCCCCAAGTCTCCTGGACGCGGCTGGCGCCAGCGTGAGAGCAGGGCAGAGTTGCCTGTGGAAGAGCTGCCAGGACGGAGCCCGGCCTGGGGCGGCAGCAGCAGAGACCAGGGCCGGGGCAGCCAGGAGGGCTACCGGAGCCCCTGGGTCCCGGCTCCATTTTAGACTTGGAGTTGTGTGAACACGTGACCTACCCACAAACAGACCAATTATAAACCAAAATAGCCACTAACACCCAAAACACAGAACATCAAAGACCCGTCGGAACATCAGAGACACGTCTAGGACAGGCGCAGCCACAGAGGGTGGGTTCGTGGTGCTGGGGGCTGGGAGGGTGCAGGTTACTACTAACGGGAACAAGGCTTCTTTTTTGGGGGTGGAATACTCTGGAATCAGATAAAGGTGACTAGCCTAAAAAAACACGGAATTATACCTTAAATTATGCCCCCAAAACAAACCAAACCCCCCCAGTAGCACTGAATGGTTCCACCCAGCCCTCAGCTTCTGTGCCTTGGGGCAGTGCATGCTGGGTCTTGCCTGGCCTCGTCCCCCTGCTGCGTGGCTGTCAGCTCAGGGGCTCACGCAGGGCCTGCCGACAGCTCACTCTCCCAGCGAAACTGACCCCAGCTGGCCGCGGCAGCACAGCCTTTGCTCCGCCGGCGCTTCACGGCTCAACCTCAGGGTCAACCCCTCCCGATGCTGGGACACGACCCCAGGCTGGGCTGGGCTCACCTTGGCATAGATGTCCGACAGCAGCGGAGAGCTGCTGATCTGGGGCTCGGGGGGCGCCGGGGGCGGGGGCTGGAAGGAGGGCTGGACTTTGCGCACGGCCTTCAGGAGGGCGGCCCTCTCGTCAGAGCCCAGCGGCACGGTGAAGAGGTCTTGCACCTGCAGCCCATCCTGGGCCATCTGCTTCAGACACCTGCGGGCGGACACGTGAGGGCAGCAGCCCCACCCCGGAGAGGGACCCGCAGGCCCAGCACCGGGCGGCCGCGGGAGGAACACCGACACCCACCTTTTGATAGTGCGGGCGTCCTTGTCCAGCTGGCCCATGCACTGCAGGGCGGCCGCGTAGGACAGCAGGTCCGGGGTGAGGCCGGCGTCCTTCATCATGTAGAACACGAAGACCAGCTCCTTGAAGGAGCCCTGGGGAGACAAGCCAGGTGAGAGGTGAGGAAGGGCCGCCCGGTCCCTACCTGCAGCCATTACAGGGGCAGGAGGCCGCCAGTGGGGAGTGGGGAGCTCGGCGGACACCGATGTCTGTGGGGGAGAAACCCTGGCGCGGGGCCACCGGGAGGCCAGGTTCCGGGAGGAAGTGTGTGGCTGCTTCTGTTTTACGGGTAAGAGCACGCGTGACCCTCTTCAGAGCCGGCTGGGCGACCCCTCCGCGCCGGACAGTTCGAGCCTGCCCCTGGGCCTGCGTGCGGGCCCCGACCCTGGTCTCCAGCTTCTCTCCCGCCACCGTCCCCACCTCTAGCCCTGCGCAGGGCCACACGCTTCTCTCCCCGGTCTCCCCAGGGAGCGGCTTGGGTGGGCAGTGTCTCCTGTCCCCACCAGGTGCCCCGGGCAGCCTCCTGCTCAGGGGCTCCAAATGCAGCTGCCCCTCGTGTGGAGCCTGTGCCCACCTCGGACACGGTGAGGTCCCCTGGTCGGCAAGCGCCATGGCCTTCCGGAGGAAGACCCACCCCCACCAAGGTCCTGCTGTGCGTCCAGATGTGCTTGGGCCTCGGGGACCCAGGCCAGCACACTGGGCTCGGGATGACTCGCCAGTTGGAAGGTCACTAATCACACCAGGTCGTTTCACTCACATTGAACGAGATAGCCAGCTCTTCAGCTGCAGCAGCCGCGGCTCAAGCGTGCAGCAGCTGGTACAGGCGAATATTCTAGACACGAGAGCTGTTCTTCACTAAAACAAGCATGTCTGCCCCTTCGAAAGGCTATTTTAGTCACCTCACCGACTGTGAGATTCACCTACTCTCACTCTTCCTTAAACACATCTGTGGAGTGAGTTTAAGGCCTAAAATTAGGCTCCTCCCAGGAGCCTGCGACTTCCCCTCTTCACAGATGGGCCCGAGGCTCAGAGGTGCTCACGGCGCGGCCCCGACAGGGTGGACGAGACCCGGGAGGCGGCCCAGCTGCTCGGCGCGCACCGGCTGCTGGAAGCTGAGGGAGCGTGGCGCCACACGCCCCGGCCGCGGACGACAGCGCAGCGCCGCGCAGGCCGGCTGCGTCGCCGGGATTCGAGCCCGCCAGCACTCGGGACGGGCCTTCTGTGAAGACGGGGTCTTTGCAGGCGTGTCAGTTAAAGCAAGGGTCCCACAAGCCAGCCACGTGAGGGCCAAGGCAGAGATGAGGGAAGTGTGGCCGCGGCAGACACCGCCCCTGCCCTTGGAGCTGGGGGAGGCAGAAAGGACCTGCCCCGGAGCCTGGGCAGGAGGGCGGCCCCGCCAGACCCTGCACATAGACACATGGTCTCGGGCCTCAGAGGGACTAAGTCTTATTCTGAGGTGCAGGCGTGCGGGAGTCACGAGAACCCCAGGAGACTCAGACAAAAGCTGACCGCAGAAACGTCCTAGCCAGGGAAAAAGACACAACTCGCAGACTGACCACAGGCCTGAGCCAGACCGCAGGGAGGGGCTGGGAGGGGGTCAAACGGGCAGAAGAGCACGAGGGACTGTGGTCATGGCTCACGGCGCTACGGTCGAGGAAGAACCATGGGAACAACACCGAGAAATCAAAGACTGTCCAAACTTAACAAAGATAGAAGGAGAAAAACAAACCTGAAATTAAAAAAGGGCCTCCCCATGGGGGCTCGGAGGCTGCGGCCCCGACTGGGAGTGCGGCTCTCTGGCCTTCACTAGCCCCAGAACGCGGCGTCCCCCCCGCAGGGTGAGCACAGACCGGAGAAGCCCCCCTCGTCCACGACTCAGGCATTTCCACTGGGCCCTGCAGCTTCACGCCACAGCACAGCACATCAAATCCTCCGCCACAACTTCTCTCAACTTCCCAGTCTGCGAAGTGCTACCTGGCTGCTTCCTTCACCACCGAGTGCCAGACAGCCCCACGCTGCTGTGCATTCTCATGGGAAGGGAGACTGTCGAAGAACATTTTTCCTTTATAAGGGCGTGCAGTTAACACTCTACTAAACAACCACGGCACTAAGGATGATTTGCTGGGGAAACCAGAAAATGCTGACAGGGATGAAAACATTCCAGACGCAGCTACATCAGTGCGCGGAGGGAAATTCATTGCTCTGTGTCCCCATGTTTGAGATGGATCTCAAACATACCCAACCTCCCACCTTCAGAAACTAGAATGAAACTACACCAGCGGCGCCTCTGCCCCTACACTGAGGGGCTGTCCTGGTGCCGGACATGCCCCGATCACACAAGTCCGAAGTCCTGGCCAGATGAAACGAGAGGAAACGCACGAAAACGTTAGCTGAGCCTCTTCCTTTGTTCGGGAACATTTAAAAAAAAACCCGAGGGCCACGTGTAATTTGTATTTGATAAACTTAAAGTTACTACTAAAAGAGTAAAATTCAAAGGCCTTCGGCTCTGAAGCTGAGACGAGGATCCAAACCTAAAGGCGGCTCTGGGTGACTGGAGGCCACGGCGAGGTGGTCGGCGGGGCCGCGCTCCCCAGGGTCCATCCACTCACCTGCCGCGCCCAGCCCAGCATGACGGTGTTGTACATGGCCAGCGTCAGCAGCCGCGGGTGCCGGGACTTGCCGTGCTGCACAGCCAGCACGTGGTGCGCGAGGGGCAGGTGGCCCGAGAGCAGGCAGCACTCGAAGAAGGACAGCAGCCGGTGCTGCTGTGACTCCAGCCTCGCCAGCACGGCCGCATCTGCCGGGTCCTCCTCTGCCTCCTGGCTTAGCTTCCGTGGCGCGTCCTGCAGCAGCTGCGCCAGCTGCTCCTCCCAGGGGCTGCCGGGGCCCTCGCTCACCCAGCGCTGCAGGCAGTTGGACAGCTTCTTGTCCTGCAGCCGGGGCTTCATGCGCAGGTGCAGCCCGGGGAGCAGCGGCATGGCCTGACCCTGAAGCCTGCTGCTCATCTGCTTCTCGTGATTCTGCTTCTCCCTGTCCAGCTTCCGCGCCCAGCGGCCATTGAGTCCCTGGGCAGCAGCCCCGGCTCCCAGCGGGGTCTTCCTGGAGGCCTGGAGGACGCTGCCCTCTGGGAGTCGCGCCACATCCACCCTCTTCACCGTCTTCTCCGACACACACTCAGCCTGCAGCTGCCGCACCCGGGCCTCGAGCACTACAGGGACAAAGGACACAATGTCAGAGGGACCCCACTCACCACCAGTCCCTCCAGACCCCACCATGAGCAAATGTGGGAGGTGGAGGAGGCAGCCTCACCAGACTCCAGTATTCGCTGACAATTCCCTAAAGTCCCCACTCGCCCACTAGTTAGCACCTCTCCACCCACACCTCTCAACGTCCCAAACAAGTCCTGGTGTCCCCCCAAATCCACTCCTCCATATCCGCTTGTCACAGCAGCTCTGTCCTTCCAAGTGCTGAACGCTCCCCCACCCCAGGGCATGCCCTCAAGTGTACCCAGATGCCCCACCGCCAGACCTCATCGCCCCAGCTCCCAGCTCAGCCTCAGGGCCTGGGCAGGTGCTGCCCTGCTGCCTGGAGGAGTTTCCTCCCACAGGCACATCACAGCCGTCCTGCACCCCAGGGCGCCACCAGCACCGCACACGCACTTGGGGGCCATTACAAACAGCACAGTCACCCACAAAACACAAAAGACGTGGTACTAACTGGGGCCTGGCAACAGTCTGAGCAGAACCCAAAAGGAGAGTGAGTCTTCTTTGACCTCAGCTGGAAATCCGCCCTTTGGGCAGCAGATCTGAAAGTGCCCTGAGCATCGATTTGGATCGATTTTAGCTTCAACCAAACCCACCAAAAGGAGAATGGGCTGCCTGGCTTGTGCCTGTGCCTCTAGCTGAGAAGAGACCTCAGCTGGCCTCACGCCCACCCAAGGGCTCAGCACAGGGCAGGTACGGGGTTGCTGAACCCGGCCCTTAGAGGTCCAGCACCAGGGGGAACCAAAATATTTGGGAGGGACCTTTGGAATGTGATGTGTCAAGAGGGAAGCACAGCAGACGTGACAGGGAGCAGGGCCGTGGGCACAGGTTGTCCCCCAGCCTTCCCCAAGGTTGTGACACCTGAGCGAGCTGACCTGATAGCTGAGAAGGCACCAGCTCTAGAAACAAGCAGGGGCCGGCCTAAGAGGCCACAGCTCCTCCCGGTGGAGCAACAAAGACCACAGGCGCTGTGTCCCTTGGCAGGGGCATCAGAGGCAATAGCTGGAGGATTTCTGGCGACAGTGACACCATGTGATTTAGATTTCTAGAACCTTCCTCCAGTTGAATGATGTATCTAGGTTTTGCATTAAAACAATTAGATGGCAAAGAAAAGAAATGCTGCTGCTGAAACCAGGGGACTTGTGTTTTTACTTCTGTATCGTTGCAATTTTCTGAAAGAAACTTTATTTTCTAAGGGCTCACCAGCCCACCGCACCTTTGCTGCAGATGCAGAGGGAAATCATGTGGGAAAGAGAAAATGGCAGGAAGGAAAGGACCAATGCCCTACCTCCTTCAGGCCGCCGGCTGGTGCGGTCAGCAGGACTACGCCATCCTTTACAAAGATGGGAGGCCAGAAACTGTACCCCATCAGGCACTCAAACCCAAGAGCCCATGGGGCAGGGGCAAGTGAGTCAGTGCAGGGCTCAAATCTCAGCTCTGCATGTGCAGCTGCCTGTGGCTTTACACTAGTCTGTCCAGCCATAATTCTGGGTCTCAACTACCCGGAAGTTGAGAGAACATGGTGGGTTTGGGTGGAGCTAAAAGGGTTCCCAGCCTACATCATGCAGCAGGGGCTCAGCACCCAGCAGTAAGTAGGTCACACACTTCTGGCCTCATCTCAGCAGGCCGTCTTGACCACCACCAGCAGAAACAGCATGAAGTTACTCCGTTTTACAGACAACACCTGCAGTGAGGAGTGATCCCCAGCAGAGTGGTTGGCTGACAGGGGACAGTGAGGAAGAGGTTTCAGGTCCAGACCCTGAGGGATCAGCTTACCCTCCAGGAGCTCTGCATGGCCCCAGTCCTTCCTGGTGTCTTGCTCACAAGGATGGGCGGAGGAATTATTTCTTCGGCCACAGAAACTGCGGAGAGACCCTGAGGAAGAGATGAGGTTGCAGGCCCCTGGCATGGGAAGGGTTGGGGGCGGTACTCACGGGTAAAAGTCGCTGAATCCAGAAGCAAAGGAGCCCTGAATTCGATGGAAAACGTCAAAGGTCACGGGACTCTCATTGCAAGAAACCAAGAGCTCAAAAGTGGGGGCGGGGGTCACTACATAGTAATAATATTGGGGCGTGGGGTCGGGCAGAAAAAGTTTCTCAAACTAAAGGTACAGAGAGCTTAAAGATCAAGAGCCCTGAATGCCAGGAGCAGAAGAAGCCAAGAATCAAAGGTCGAAATGCTCTAGAGCCCCGCCGACAGAGCAAGTGAGTCAAGGGCAAGTGAAAACGGGGAGTCTGTGGGTCCCCAAGAAACACAGAACGGCAAGGCTCGGGGACAGCTGGATCCCGGGGGCCGAAGAGTCAAAGGTCACCGTCCCGGCGTCGGCACTGGGACGGGCGGGGAGGGGGTGGGCGGAGGGAGAGGGGACGGGCTGCGACGTCACCCCCGGCCCCTCCCGCGTTACCTTCCTCCGCCGGGAGTCCGGGGCGGCCCACAGGCCGCAGGGCCCACCCGAGCCCCGCCGCGCCGCGGCCCCAGCGCAGCGCCGACATGCCACACGCGGACCCGGCGCCGACCGCACCGCGCCTGCGCCGCCTGCCGGGCGTTGTAGTTCCTTGTCTGACGGCAGCCGCGAAGGGACAGCGCGGGCAGCCTCGTGCATCGGAACTACAACTCCCAGCGGGCAGCGGTGCCCCGGCGTCCTATCCGGAGGGGCGGGATGACTGGGCAATGCCGGGAGTACGTCTAAGCAGGTCTTTGGGAGGACCCAGTCCTGGGTTTTTGGTTTTCTCAAGGACGTGTTCCACTATTTAGAGGTTCTTGTCGCGATCTTCTTTGAGCCAACGACTACTCGGAGCAGAAACTAGTTTACTGTGAGGGAAACAGGCTCAAAAGGGCAATGAAGGTACCCACTATACACGGTATGAGCATTAGAGAGACTGGAATGAGAGCCCAGATGTGCCTGACTCCCGTACAGATGTGCTTCGGACATTTCTTTCGTATGCTCTTCCGTCTCAGCTTATCCACTTTGCCCAAGCCCCCAAGGTCAGGGGCAGAGTAGGGCAAGAACTAACCTACTAAGCTGAGGGAATGATTGAGACGAGCCCACAAGCCTGGAAATTCCCAGCCTGGCCTCCAAGGGGCTCCCACTCAAAGGTAAGCAGGAATCACACTAGGAAGTGTGGCCATCTGCAATGATAGCTGGGGAAACTGAGGCAGAGGGACGAAAGCACCTGGTCTGGGACCAGCTGGACGTAAATGGGTGAAAATGAGAATATCTTGACTAACTCTCAGGCCGAGATCATAACAAGTGCAAAGGCCTGGAGACAGGAACAAGCAGGGGTAGTTGGGAGAACTTGAGCAGAGTGGGCAATGGGGAGAGGAGCAGAGGCAAAACTGGAGGTTGCTCGAGGCCCAGATTCCAGGGTCTTAGTGTTACGGGGCAGGGAGAGGGGCACCCCAGAACCCCCAAACTTGCTTTTTTAAAATGGGTTTTGCCATCTGCCGCATCAAGACAAACATAAGGTTTTTAATGGAAAGGAACTTTAATACAATTGGGGAATAACACAGAAAGGACAAAGAATGCAGTTACTAAGTTAAGCATTTAAAGTTACCCTCCTTGAGGGTAAAAGTCCAGCCAAATAGGATTGGCCCAAAGCAAGACCCAAAAGCCTGCCACAAGTCGGAAGGACCTTTCAGTAGAGACCCATAGAAAAGGGTCAGAAAGAGTCAGACAAATCTGGGAGGAAAAGAGTAAAATTAAAATTAAGATGAAAGCTGCCATTGTTAGCTCCCCACAGGTGTCTCACCCACATCTGTTCCAAGCAGTTTAAGACCAGAAAGCAAGCGTAGCTTTTTTACATGTCCCTCTGCTCCATGTGCCTCCTCCATGTCCCTTTGCTGCTTTCCATCCTGTTTCTTTCTTCCTCCCCTCCTCTCTTCTCTCTCCAACATCTTCTTATCCCTGCTCAGCTCCACCCACTTAGGGTGGAACCGGGATTTTGGAACTTCCCCCTTTCCTGGGGACCACCCTGTTACATTAGGGATCAAGGCTCAAGCTGCCATCCATTCTCAGAGGCTCAGATTTTGGTTTCTTCAGTAGCTCAGACCTTTTTGCTAGAAGGACCAGACTCCTGGGCCTGTCAGACTCTTGACAGCACATTCCAGACACAGCTGCCCACGCAAGCATTGTGATACCACTGGCTAGGAATGTTTTCAACAGGCTGCAGCACCCTGCAGAACCCGCCCCAGCCCACCCCAGGATTCCCTGGGGCCTGTGACCTCACCCTGACTCACACCTGGGGTTGCCTTCCTGACCTGGGGGCTGAACCAGCTGGGCCTGGCCCCCAAGACCCAGAGATACCCCTTACACCCACCCGACTGGAAAAGCCAGGAACCTGAGCTGTAAGTCAAGACTTCTAAATTCTTATGCCTCAGTTTCCACTTCAATTCAGTGGTACATCATATGACTAAACCCTAGGGTTGGTTCTTGGACCTTAGCAATGAGAAAGCTGTTCTTTTAATTCCCACTCAAGCCTCTTGAACATCACGGAAGGACTCACACAGTGCCTGCATCGACCTCCTTGTCTCAGCTTCCTTTTCACCTGAGAATTTGTCACCTTGTTCTCTTTTCATTGTATCTCTTTTTTTTATTGTATTTTTTATGGCTTATTGTCAACGTGTCAAAATATGACACTGGTTTCCAATTCCTGATAGTGGTGTCAAGTTTCCTTGTAAAACTTAAGCAAGAAAATTTTAATACACAAGACAGAGAAAGACACAAGTAATTAAATGGGAACCATGGCATCAAGGGTCTGGAAATTTGGGCAACGCTTTGTTTCAGAAAATGTTCACCTATGTTGGGCTTTCGCACAGAATGTCTAGTCCAAATTGCGTCATATTCGAATAAGCTGAGTTGTGGGACATTTGATGGGATTTCAGAAGTTTGCACTGAGAAAGGCAAGAGGAGGCAGGATCTCTGGATGGAGGGAGGTGGATGGAGATACTTGATACTTGCGGTTGCTCTATGAAGTACCACAAACTTGGTGCTTGACCAAACAAAATTCATGTTCGTGCATTTCTAGATACTAGACGTCCAGCGCCAGACACCAGACGTCAACTCCACAAGGTGTGGCAATTCGTCCCCCCAGCGCTCAGGGATAGAGCCTTTCTGCCTCTTTCCAAGTGTCCTTGCACGTGTGATCAGAAGCTCCCAATGGCGGAATTAGTCCACAGCAGATGGGACGTGAAATGATGTATAGGGAATAGTCAACAGTGCCTCAAAAGGTTAAGCATGGAGTTACCATGTGATGAGATAATTTCATCCCTAGTTCTGTACCCAGGTGAAATGAACCGCGCACCTATAGAAAAACAAAATAGGCACATTTACATCCACAACTCGTAACAGCAGGAATAGAAACAACCCTATTCATCAGTGAGTGAATGGGTAAACAAACGTAGTCCATCCACACACTGGGCATCACACACTTAGCCACGAAAAAGAAAGGAAATTGACACACACTATAATGTGGAGGGGCCTTTAAAACACAACACTGAGGAGACAAAGCCAGACACACAAGGCCATGTGGTGTCCACTGATGAGAAGAATGTCCAGACAGGCACAGCCACAGAGAATGGGTGCATAGCGACACTGGGAGAGGGAGACAAGGGAAGCTTCTGATAGAAATGAAGCATCCTTTGGGGGTAATGAAATATTCTAGAATTAGGTAGTGGTGGTAGTCATACAAATTTGAAAATACTGAGAACGCTGAGTGTTACACTTTATCTTTTTTAAAGATTTATTTATTTATGCATATAAGAACTGGGGTACAGGCCAGAGTCCAGGGAGGTGAGAGGATTCACCAGAGACAGAGTGGGGAGCAGGACAGGCAGATTGAAACACACTGCTGAGGGGAGCAGCGGGCGAGGCAGGAGAGGTCTGCTGCGCCCTGTGGGTCCGCTCCCTGGCTAGGGATTGAACTCGTGCTGCAGTGGCTGCGGTTTGCTTCATAGTGCGTTACTCAACCCGCTGCGCCACCAGGAAGGCCCGAATGTTACACTTTAAATGGGTGAAATGTGTGATGTGTCAGTTCTAGCTCAATGGAGCTGTTTGTAAACTCCAACAACAGGGCCAGTTCCTGGCTTTGGTCCAATCCCATCACCAGGGGACCTGAAGATGACTCTTCTGGGGGGACAGGTGGGAATGCTCAAGGAAGGGAAGACCCAGAAGGCCCGTCTGCGTACTGTGCTCCCTGCCACATCCCCTGTGTGCCATGCTATGCCGATCACCCTCCGGGGCCAAGGAAAGGGAATCAGAAGTCCCCAGAGCCACCAGTAAGGCATCCTGTGTCCAGCCAGACTGACTACCCTCCCAGCACTTAGGGTGGCTCTCACCTGGACTTCACGCTGGTGCTACTTAAGGGTGCTGCTGCCTGGGGCCAAGCTGCAGACTGCTCAGAGAAGAGGGGCGGGGGCTAGGCGGCCTGAGATGCAGCCTGTGCGGAGCCTCTTGGGCCTCAGTTTTCCTGCCTATTTATTCGCTGTGCTCTCAGCTCAGATGGCTCCAGTGGGACCATGGTGTGTCTGTGACTGATGAGCAGGTGTGGGCATGAAGGGGCCACCTCACCCGTGGCCATGAGTGTGCCTGTGGAGGCCCAGGCTGGTCTGCCGATCAAGGCTGCCATTGTGTTCCCATCAGCTGGACGTGCCCTCATGTCCATCCTAGAATGAGCCACTGTTCCCAGGAGCCCAACTGCCCAAATGCTGTGCCTGCTGTGCCCCAGCCATTTCCTGCTCCACCACCTCCAGGTTTCCTCAGCCCACCCCTCAGTGAAGACCCTGCCCCGGGGCTGTCTCTGAGTACGCTCTAGTGCAGCCCAGTCGCACCTGCCATGCCCTATCCACAGGCCTGGCTCGGGACTGGACGCTGGACCGCAGCTTCCATCTCGACCTCTGATGCCTATCCCACCCCCTTTCCGTCTGTCCTTGTCTCACTCTATTCCTCTCTCATTTCTGTCTACCTCTATCTCTGCCTCTCTGTCTCTTTGTCTCTGTCGCGCATCTCTATCTCCGTGTCTCTCATCTGTGTCTCTGATTTCTGTCTCTGTCTGTCTCTGCCACTGTGTCTATGTCTCTGTCTATCTCTGGCTGCCTCAATTTCTCTTTCTGTCTCCCTCCATGTCTCTGTCCCAGCCTCTCTCACACTTACACCCCCGCAGACCCTGCAGGCCAACCCGGTGATTCACCGACAGGCACCGCCCTCCCCACCCTGCCCCGCAAGACAAACAAACACGCGTGGAGGCTGGAGAGTATTTTCCTGAATGGGCCCCGCCCAGCACACTGACCCCGCCCCGATGCCTCGAAGCTCCGCCCCTACAGCGCTGTCTTCGCTTTCGAGGCGCGCCATTGGCCTGTTCCCGACACTTCATTGGTCGACCCTCGGGTCCAGCCCCGCCCTGCATTCTGGCCCGCCTCTAGCCGCGCTGGCCCCACCCCCGAGGCTTCCTATTGGCCCGCGAGGGGCGGCCCGGGTCGGACGCTCCGCCCTCCCCGCCAAGGCAGAGCTGCCGACTCGCGCTGGGAGGGAGGCAAGAGCCGGCGGCGAGCGGGACGCGGGCCATGCGCGGTCGCCTGTGGCTGGGCCTAGCGTGGCTGCTGCTGGCACGGGCGCCCAGCGCCGCGGGGACCCCAAGCTGTCCGCGGAGGCCGCGCAGCTACCCACACCTGGAGGGCGACGTGCGCTGGCGGCGCCTCTTCTCCTCCACCCACTTTTTCCTGTGCGTAGACCCCAGCGGTCGAGTGCAGGGCACCCGCTGGCGCCACAGCCCTGACAGTGAGTATGCCAGGGGCCACGGGGCGCAGGCGTCGGAGTGGGGAACGATCGCAAGGGAGCTGGGCCTCTCTCACGCGGGGAAGCATCAGCCAGGTAAATTCCTACCTGGGGCCTCAGTTTCCTCAGCTGTAGGATGGGCCCAGCCCACCTCTGAGGGTTGGACAGAGGGCGGGGTCACAGAGGGGGCACCAGCCCCGCGGCACAGCAGCAGAGAATGGGCTTTGGGGAGTAATCTTGGGCTTGGGTGTCTCTGGGCCACTCACAGGGGACACCCGTATTCTGGGAAGGACCTGAGCTCTGCAGGTCCCACACCACAAACCAAACTCTCCTGCCTAAGCTGGGGACCACTCTTCCTCCCGACACCTGCTTGGCTGATGCGGAAACAGAAGCACAAGGAGGGGAAGTGAACTGTCCAGGGTCACACTGCCAGGGGTGGCTGGAGCTGTGACGCCATGAGCCCCAGAACCTCATCAAGCTGGAGCCACTGTCCCTGCTGCCCCACCCAGCAAACAGTAGGCGCTTATTAAATGTATGAGGCAAGAAGAGACGCGGGGACAAAAAGGAGGTTGGGTGGCAGCTGGGAGACCAGGGTCATCATGACCCATCTCAGTCTCCCCGCAGTTCTGAGGCTGGGCCAGAGGAGCTGGGGAGGCCAAGCTAATGGCTGGCCACTGCCTGAATCACCACCATTAGGACGGATAATCACCCCTGCCTCCCCGGCTGCTTTCATCTGGCGCTCCCAAGGCCCTCATTAGCTCACCCGATGAGGACAATGGCAGGTGACTGGCCAGGCCGGTCCATAGGTTGTGGGCTTGGCTGGCCAGGCAGGATGGCCTCAGGCTGGGGGTGAGGCCTGGCTCTGCTGGGTGACCAGGGCAGGTCACTGTGTCTCTGAACCTTGGTCTCCCTGTCTGAGCAGCAGTGGGGGCGACAAACGATGGGTGGATCAGGGCAGGGAGGGGGTTAGAGTTCTCGCTCTTTCATGCAATCATTGGCTGTGGACCGGGCATCTTTTGTATGCTGTGCGGGGCATGGAGACGCCACAGTGCTTGAGACAGCCCCCCGGGGCTCCCAGACAGAGGGTGAGTGTTAGACAAGTGAACAAGTAGCGTAATTCCAGTAGGGGCACGTGGGGTGCAGAGGAAATGAAATGGCGACAAATGGGAGGTGACTGGAACTACCTGGAAGGGTCAAGGGCCTCTCCAAGGAGGAGGCTTGAGCCGGGCCCGTCTGTGGAGTAGCTGGGTGCTTGGCCAAGGGAATAGCAGGTGTAAAGACCCAGAGGGCCTGGGGGGAGCTCCCCATCGCCTCAGGCAGCAAGTCCGAGCGGAAGACCAGATGCAGCTCCAGCGCCCAGGTGGGGCTGAGGGTATGGGCAGTGGCTCGTCCCCCAGCCATACTTCTCTGAACAGGAAACACCAATGCTGAAGGGTGGAGCTCGCCTCGGGTCACCCACCGAAGGTTGGGACCCAGGACTGGCTCTGCCATGCCCGTGGCTCATGTCCCCCGGGCCGTGCGCAGCTGGCACCTTGCCCCAGGGTAGCGGGGCAGAGCGCAGTGCGCCACATAGCCTGGCTCCAGCGTGTTCGCTGGTCTCAGCAGCCCGAAGGCACTGGGCTGTGAACGCCCTGTCCACTGCCAGGCCGTGTTCTCTGGCTGTACCTCCTGCCTGGAGCTCCATCTCCTTGCCGCACGAGACAGATGTGACATTGTCAGGGAGGCCCGGGGGTGGCTGCCCACGGCATCACGGCCACAGCTGGGTCCGCGTCGACTTTGCGCTGCTCACCCTTACTGGTGTCAGCAGCTCGCCTGGTAGGCACCTGCTGCCTATGGCTTGGTCTCCCCGCCCGACTTCACCCAGACCCTCTTCTGGTCCGGAACTTGCTGCGGCTCCCCAGTGTCCCTCCAGGAAAGGCTAGAGCCCTCCCATCCCCATCACATCCCACGTCCCCAAGGCAGCTCCAGGTGGGGCCCTTGTGGTCCCAGGTGTGTCTCCACACCCAGTGCAGGGCCAGTGCACAGCGGATACTTGGGAATGATACGGGGAAGGAGGGAGAGGAGAGAGGGAGGGAGAGAGGCAGGAAGCAGGCAAGCAGGTGCGCAGGTGGCGGGCCACAGCCTTGACTTAACCTCTCCCCCAGGTATCATTGAGATCCGCTCGATCCAGGTGGGTGTTGTGGTCCTCAAGGCAGTGCACACCGGCTTCTACGTGGCCATGAACCGCCGGGGCCACCTCTACGGGTCGGTGAGTGTGGGGGCACGGGCGGGCATGTGAGCTGAGTGCCTGGGGATGGACGTGGGTGGGCAGCGTCCAGGCCTAGGCAGGTGCGCGGGCAGTGGGGGGCCTGGGGTGGATGAGGGTAGGCAGGGTCCGGCAGAGGGCAGACTGCTGGCGGGCGGGTCTGGAGGCTGCCTCACCTGCCCGTGCCCCCGCAGCGCGTCTACACCGTGCACTGCAGGTTCCGGGAGCGCATCGAGGAGAACGGCTTCAACACCTATGCCTCGCTGCGCTGGCGGCGCCGTGGCCGGCCCATGTTCCTGGCACTGGACAGGAGAGGCACCCCGCGGTGGGGCGGCCGGACTCACCAGCACCACCTGTCCACCCACTTCCTGCCGGTGCTGGTTTCTTGAGGTCCCAAGGGGCTGCAAGCAGTGGCTGGGTAGAGATTCTGGAAGATGCCAGGGCCAGGCGGCCAGGCGCTGGAGGCTGGAGGTGGTCCAGGCGACGGCCGCCCACCTGTCTGGTCTCTGGTTCATTTCACAAGCAGAGTGCCTTCTGCGTGGAGGGCTCTGGGGACACCCCACGACACCCCCAGCCATGGTCTGGCGCTTGGCAAGCCCCCATCTGAGTGTGTGTGGACACGGCCTGAACCAGGGCCCATCTCTGGCTGGAGGTCTGAGGCTGGTCCAGGCTGGGGCACAACCAGGGCACAGACTGGGAGACGGGCACCTTTTAGAGTGTTTGAGGCAACAAGAGTTGGGGGAGGCTGGGATGGAGCAACAGGGGATGAAGTCAGGGATCTGGGGGCTAGGGGTGAAAGTGGTGTGAACAAAGCAGGTGTAACAGACCCTGGTCCCAGGACCTGGGAAGTGTCACCTCAGCGGTGAAGGAACTGCAGGTGGGATGGAGCTGAGGACTCTGGGAAGGGGCAGGCTCTGGATTCCGATCCCCACAGGAGGGGAGAGGAAGCTGAAGACGACAGAGGGTGCGTGCCCAAGATATGGCGCCTGCTCCAGCTGGAATAGGGAGGTGGGTGCCCTCAGAGCTCGGAGCCACCGCCACTCCTGGGTGGCCCTGTGACCGCCAGGGCCATGACGTCCTAGGGCCCAGGCCCCGCTGGGCGGCAGCCACGGGAGCACAGGTGTGACGCAGCCTCGCAGGCCGCAGCCCATGGGGCGGAGCGGGCGCCGTGCAGAAGAGGGGCTCTGCCCAGCTCAGAGCTTCGCGGGTCTCCTGGGGTGTGGCTCAGCAGCCCAGGATCAGCAAGCAGGCGCTTCTCCGGCGCGTCTACACTGGCTGGTGCCGACCTGGGAATCTTCAGGAACTAAGAAACCTCGCTGCCCAGCGCCAGCCCCGGGCTGCCCTCCTGGCACCGCTGGCCCACCCGGCGCTTCAGCGCAGCGCCTTCCGTGGCTGCCACGTGTTGCGGAGGTCGGGGGTCCGGATGAATCTGACAGCGCAGCCCAGAGCGGCAGCTGGGTGGGTGCCACACGCGCCCCGACATGCTCAGCGCAGAAGGAAAACGCCAACCACCTGCTTCTTTCTAAGTAGGTGTATTTTTAAATAGCTTTCAAGATACACATATTTTTTTCCTTTAAAAAACGTCTGTCGAGCAGTTTTGTCCCTGGTTTTGCTGGTCTTCCTCGTGGTCCGGGGCAACCGTGCTGGGGCCGGAGGGGCGGGGACCGCCAGGGCGCCGTGAGGAGCTGCCCCACCCACAGATCATGCACGGCGCATGTGAGCTAAACGTCCATTTATTTCAAAGCAGTAATAATTTAAAGTTATAAAAACCTTTCCACCATTGAACACGTGGAGGGAGAGGTTAGAGACAAATGGGGCGGCAGGAGCCGGTGACCCCGGTGCCACAGCTGGGTCCCAGCGCGGACGTCCGTTGGAAGCCGAGTACCAAGCTCCCTCTGCACCCGAGGCGGCGGGTCCTCCAGCCTCTGCCCGTGGCCATGGCATGGCCAGGCACGAAGTCCATGGTGCGGTGGCACGGGAGCCACAGGCAGGCGGGCCGTGGTGCCCCGACCCTGGCACCCTGCCCACACCGGGCTGTGCTGGGCTCACTCTGGGGCCTCGGGGCTCAGGAGCTGCTGGCTGGGTTCTCGTTGCTGGGCGAGCTGGATGAGCTGGATGAGGAGGAAGAGGGGAAGCTCATGCCGGTCAGGCCAGGAGGATTGGTGGCCGTGTTCTGTCCCGTGAGGCTCTTCCGGCAGACGGGACAGCTGTCGTGCTTGAGGGGGAGAGGGAAGTTCAGCAGCAGGGGCGGGGTAGGGGGCAGGGCGCCGCCCGGCCTGCCTCCGCTTACCTGCTCCAGCCAGGGCACGATGCAGCCGTCGTGGAACAGGTGGTTGCAGGGCAGCTGCCGCACGCGCTCGCCCAGCCCGTAGTCGTCCTTGCACACGGGGCACTCCAGCCCGGAGCCTGCGGGACAGCTGCTCAGAGCAGAGCCCGGCGCAGGGCTGCACGGGCACGCCAGCCCGGCCCCGCGGGGTCCCTACAGGGGAGGGGTTCTGCACAGCTCCGACCAACGGCCACCCCTCTGGGGAGTCTGCTGTTGCGCCACAGCACAGGGGGACATATGTCCCGGGGACAGAGGGGACAGGCTGGGAGGCCCTCCTTCACGCAGACCTTCCTCCGTGGAAGGAAAAACAGCTGGAAGCCGAGTGGCCAGGGGCGCGTACCTACGTGTTCCTCAGTGACAGGGATGGTGGGAAGGGCCTGGATTTTCTCTTTGTCTGCGGGCGGGGGCCCTGTGTTTTCAAACTGATTGAGGAGCTGAAAGACAAGAGGCCGGAGTGCTGGGGCTGGGGATGTGGGTGTGCCCTGGCCCACAGGGCTCAGAAACACACAGGCCCGGGTCACCTGCAGAGGCCCAGAAGCTGCACTTGTCCTGGTCACCGCAACCCCCTCCCTGGGATCCATGTCAGCCAACAGACAAGGCCCAGCCGTGGTTCTCACTCATCTGTCAGCACTGAGCAGCAGGTGGGCTGGGCCCTGCTCGCACACCCCCTCCCAGGGTCTCCCACATCTCCGAGAGACTGGAGGCCCCCCCTGAGTCTGCACACCAGCTAAGGGCTCCGAGTGAGACACCCCGAGGGCTTGAGCCAAGAGGCCGGGATGGAGACCCCGGAGGGGCCAGGGCCAAACACGCAGTGCTTTCTGGGGCGGGTTCCGAGATGCCCTGCGGCACAGGGACGTGAGGGAGCGCGCGCCTGCTCTGGGCAGGGCCCGTCCGAGCGCTGCTCCCTCAGGAGGAAGGGGCCCACTGCCGGCCGCGGGGGGCCGCCCGTACCTGCGTGATGATGGCGTCGAGGCCGTTGGCCCCCCAGGCGTAGTCCATCGGGTTTGAGTGCAGGACGCCCCTGGGCAGAGAGGGCCGGTTCAAGTGGCAGAGGGGCTGGGCAGGGTGCAGGGGCGAGGAGAGCACCCACCTACTCACCAGGGGCCCAGGCCGAGACTGGGGATGGTGGCGGGGGTGATGATGCCGTTCACCAGCTGCTGGATGATCCTGCAACAGGGAGGCCAGTCAGCCCCGGCTCACACCGCCACCCACCCGACTTCTGACTCAGCTGTTAAAGGTCCGCCGTCAGGGGACGCACGGCCCAGCCACCCCCTCCGCAGGGCTCTGGGCCCCGTCACACGTGGAGCAAGGCGCCTTCACTCTGGCTGTGAGTTGAGGCTGGGTGGGAGCCCCAACACGAGACCGGGGGTCACGTCAGGAGTCCTGAGGACACGGCATCCCATGCGGAGCCGGCTCCAAGCATCCTCGGAGCCGCACTAAGGGGCGCCAGCGCATCCCCGTGCAGCCAAGCCGGCTCCAGAGCCGGGAGGCCCGGCCTGACTCCAGGCGTGGGGCAGGGTCTCAGGGCACCACTGCTTCCGCCTCTCCTTCCTCCTCTGCACTGTGCTCAGGCCAAAAACAAGCTTTTCAGGGGCCAGCCCACACCTGAGGGCCTGTGGCCAGGAGGGCACCTGGCTCTGCTGAGGGCAGCCTGCTTCCTGGGGACCCGAGCTGCAACCAGCCATGTCTGCGCGGAGAACCCAAAGGACCGGGGGCGCGGTGAATGGGAAACTCCCTCCAGTCCTCATCGCACGTTGTGGGTGCGGGCGGTTCTGCCCGAGAGCACTGGGAAACCACCTGCCCCACAGACCTGCCCAGGGGCAGCACCCAACTGGTGTGGCCACAGAACCTCCTGGAAGGGCAGATGGGTGCTCCGAGCAGGAGCGTGTGCCCGCCTGCCTCCCGCCCTGCCCCAGCCCCTCACCCTTCCAGTGTGGGGACGCCTTCGTGCCGGCCGGTGGCCCGCCGCGCGGTGAGGCGTGCACGGGGCTGCCGGGCGCCGTAGCGGTGCCGGGAGTGCTGCTCTCGCTCGCGCCGGCTCTCGGGATCTCTGCCATCGTCGGCCTGTGCTCCAGAGGGGAACGTGGGGATCTCAAAGCTGTCATCAAAGATGCCGAAAGCAAACTGCCCGTAGCCCTGTGGCAGCGCAAACAGGTGCTGGTCGACATTCTGCAGGAGGAGGGCAGGAACTCCAAGTTGCCAGCTGGTCCCAGCCCTGCTTTTCCCAGAAGGCTGCGGGCCCGGGCAGGAGACACCAGCGGAAGCCCAGTGTGTGCGTGGGATGTGGGTCGGTGACTACGAGGAGGGTGGGAGGGCCCGGCCACCCGCCTCTCCCTCGAGGTGGGCGCTGCCTGTGGGACGTGGTAGTGGGACGGGACTGCTCACCTCGAAGGGCTGCCTGCTCTGGTCTGTGGGGGCTGTAGAGGGGGCGGAGCCGTTCTCTGTGCTCCTGGGAGGACACAGTGTGGTCAGGTCAACATGGGAGCCGTGCCGTCACCCACAACGCCTAGGCCCTGCCTCCAAGCACCCAGGCCCTGGACCAAGGGACCGTGTTACCTGGTCTCTTCAGGAAGCTCCTCGATAAAGCCGGACTCACATCGTGGACAGATGTAATCCTGTGGGAGGAGAAAATCAGTCAGCCTGATCTCAGGAGACCTGGCCCCCACGTGGGCTGCACTGCTGGGCTCGCTGGACCCCTCTGTCAGGCCACACAAGCAGCGGAGGACGGGGCAAAGCCCGAGGTGGCTGTCACCATTCTGTGACTTGCTGGGGTCTACATCAGACCCACGAACCAGGTGGCCCGGCACCCACAGCACAAGCCCGTGAGCCAAGCCGCTGGGCCAGCTTCTCTCACAGGCGAGCCCTCAGCGCCTGAGTCACCCCCACACCCCGCGCTCCAGTCAACAGCCTCTGCACGCACAGCCACAGAGCTCAGGGCCTCCTCGGACCACACCAGCTGACAAAGGCTCAGCCTGCGCCTGGACAGGTGGGCCCCTGAAAGGGTCCAGTGAGCGGGAGCCCGCTGAGGACGGGCCTCGGGGCAGCCCCAGCCCCAGAGGCCCACACAGCACCTCTGAACTATCCCGCAGCCCCAGCACAGCCTGCAACCCCTGAAAGCAGCCCAGGCCGTGGCCGTGTCATCGGGCGTGTAGGTGGAGGCCTGCCCGGCCCCCCACTGCCACCCCCGGCCACACGGTCACGGGCAGAGTGAAGACAGCAGCGAGGCTGACCTCAAGCCCTGAGTGCCACACCCCGGGCGATCTCAGAGCGTGAGGGCACCAGGGCACCACTGACACGCCTCCCTCCCCACCGCGAGCAAAGGCAGGGCCGGGACCCGACGACACCCCGAGCGGGGTGGGTGGCCGGCCTCTCTGCACAGGCTGCAGGGACTGTGACCAGAGTGTCCAACGAAGACAAACCACCCAACTGAAAAGTGGCCGAAGGGTCAGAGTAGACTTTTCCCCGAAAAAAATCCACAAATGGCCAACTGCAGGGCAGATGCACCGGGCTGCAGGGAAGGCAGGTGGACCCTGCCGGCAGGGCAGCGGCTAAGACCGCGGTGGGGACGTGGAAGGGGGAGAGCTGAACTGTCACTCGAAAAACCACTCACCACACAACCGAGTGATTCTGTGCCCAGATATGTACCCGAGGCGCGAAAACCTGTGCCCACAGACCCCGAGCTGGCAGTGCCGGCGCGCAGGCCGTGAGCACCAAGAGGAGGAACCACCCAAATCTGTTAGCAGGAGAAGGACACACACGTGCCCGCCCACGGGAACACCGCTCATCCCTGGAAAGGAGGGCAGCTGTGACCCTCGCTACCACGTGGCACTCAAGCAGACGCAGACACACAAGGCCACAGCGTGAGTCCACTGATGTGCAATGTCCGGGGCAGGCCCAGCCAGAGAGAGCGGGTTCGTGGTACTGAGGACCGCGGACGGGGACGACAGCTGACGGGGCCAGGGCTTCCTTTCATAGGCGACAGAACATTCTGGAACTAGAGATGGCGGACAGTCACACCTGAAAGGGCAGCCTGGGTCTCAGTAACGCTGGGAAGGACGGCAGTGACGTCAGCAGCTCTCTGCATGGTGATGCGACAGTCACTGCTGGCATGAGACTCCCAGGGGCCTACGGGCGTCACCCCATGAAGCCTACCCCCATCTGCCCGCCGCTGGGACCGCACCCAGTGCCGTCATCTGCAGCCAGGGAAGGGGCTCTCAGCAGCAGCCACGAGAGTGGGCTGCAGGCAAGCATGCATGGCTACGATCCGGATGCCCTCAGCACAGTTGCAGCAAGGATTCTCCCCAAATCCTGGTGGAGCCCCGACGCCAGCTGTCCCGTCCCCCACCCAGAGAAGGGTCATACGCACGCCCACCCTCTCCAGCCAGGCTGGACCAGGACTGGCACAAGGCGCCCACTCCTAGCAGTACCAGCCAGCCTCCGCCCTCCGCTGCCGAGCCTCCTCGCCCCTGTGCTGAGGCTTGCTCCACACCTCGGCGCCCCCTGCTCAGTCTGCCTCAATCTCACCCTGCCATGGCACCAGTGGGGGCCAGCGTCGCACATAGCACGCCCCCCGCCCTGTCGGGCTGCCCAAAGCCTCAGGGGCTCCGCCAACCGGGCCTGTACGCCACCCCTGCCGAAGTCTTATTCCCCAGGTATCTACCTGCTCGCCCCTCGCAGGAGTCAGGTCTGCTCAAACGTCACCTCCAGGCTGCAAGCCTCGGTCTCCCCACCTGTGAACGGAGGACGGCCTCAACACCCGGGGTGCTGGCATCTGGCAGGGAACCCACCCTCGCTGCCTCTCCTGCCGCACGGGGGCGCCCGCTGATGGGCTGGCACCAAGCCCTACCCGAAGGCAGCTCCCTGTGAATGAACTACTTCTCCCCTTGAAGGAGGGACGGTGGAGAAGACTACACCAGCACTGTCACCATGGCAACAGCGGCAGCTAGACCACCAAAGTTGGGGACCCACTCTGTGTCAGCGATGTGGGGGTTCTGCAGGAGTGATCTGCCAGCTGGGACAGCATTTGGGGTGCCACACGTGCTTCATTTAGAGGCTACTCCACACACACAGCGGCTGCCAGCTCGTCCGCAGCAGCGGAAGTGGAAGGGGACCAGGCCCCCGCCAGGAGAGGCAGTGCTCCGGACGGGCCCCGGCAGGTCTGCGCCGGTGCGCCAGGCCCAGACGCTGACCCAGACGCAGACCGGCGCGAACCCAGCCCCCATGCTCCCGCCCACACCCCACCAGCTCAGGGCCAGGGCCTGGGGCAGCTCACCACTCCTTCTGCCCCACGAAGTCCTACCGAGAGGGCACAGGACAGAGACAAGCCCAGACTTACGGGACCACTGACTCGTTCCACCTTCACTCCCATCCCTCCGTCTGTCCGAGGATCCTGAGCACACCGCGAGGTCAGGCCCTAACCTAGGCCACGCCAGACCTGACACTGCTGAGGCTGTTGCCTGCGCGCGCACACACACACACATGCACACACGTGTGTGGTCTCAACACAGGGAACCGAGCCCGACCTTCCTTCATCTCCCCAGGCCGTGCAGGGACGGCACCTTGTTCAGCCTCCAAGGGCGCCAGCCGGAGATCATGATGGGAGACTGAGCCATCCTGCCTCTGGGGCTGGGGGCTGGGAGCTGTGGCCCACACCTCCGGGCTCCCTGGATAACACGGGGCTGATCTCAGCTCCAGGACAGGCCCCCAGTTATGCTCCCGGAGCCCAGCTTCTGAGGCTGTGTGAGGGGCTTACAAATGGGGCAGGGTCTCACGGCCACATGCGACATCCAGCAAGGAAGAGGCCAGAGGTCCAGGGCCGCTGCAGGACGCTGGACGTCATCCTGGTGAGAACTGGGAGCCAGGGCTCTTCAAGGGCCCTCTAGGGGTGAGGACAGAGGACAGGGTGAATGAGGTGTGCGGGAGCAAGGGCAAAAGGAGGCCCACCGCGAGACTCCTTTTTCCCAACAGCACTAGCAGCGGCTACTCAACCCCGCCAGGCACGCGGGGGTGCCTCCACCAGGGGTGCCTCTAGCCACCCAGGTGCTCCTTGGCAGCTCGTTCACCCCGGGAAGCTGGGAAGACACACGCACACACCCTGCAGCCACGCCACTTAAGCCATCCGGTCCACCACATTCTCAGGACACCGGCATGGGGGAGAATCAAGTCTGGACCTGTGCACCGGCCTCCCGGCCAGCAAGCCTGTCTGGTTCCTGCGGCCACATGCCTGCCTCAGGAGGGCCCCGCCCCCAGGACGCATGGATGCTCCTCACCACCAAGCCCCATGGTGGTCAGGCCCCAGTGGCGCACCGCTCCCCGCCAGGACCCTACCACGAGTCACACAGAGACGCACATATTCTGGGAGACATGCCCCCAAGAGAACCCCTCTCTCCAAACCCACTTAACAGGAAGAGGAAGTATCTGGGACACACAGGGAACAGGTAGAGCCCGTCTGACGGGGGACTAAGAACAAGACTCATTTCAGGGGTGAGGAGTAGCCAGTCTTTCTTAAATCTCTCGTCTGTCAGTCTCTCTCTCTCTCTCTCTCTCTCTCTCTCACACACACACACACACACACACACACACAGAGCACCAGATGTGCCCTTACTTCCAGTAACCCTATCCACTGGGCCTGGCTCCTGCTGCAAACCCACAGACAGGCCCCAGCCCCTCGTTTGGTCTCATGGAATTTACCAACATTCCTGACTAACCATTTGCCAGCAGCATGTTCCTGGTTAGTGCCCTGAGCAGCCTGAGGACAAAAGTCACAGCCGCCTTGTCACCGCTGGATTCTCCACTAGGAAGGCCTCGCTAACCCAGGAACAATCCTACAAACCAGGACTGTCCTGGTCCAAGGTTACAAGGCCAGGAAATGGCCACAGGACACCAGGACCCAGGCGCGTGGGGCCACGCTGCCTGCGGCCACGGGCCCTGGGCTCCCCTAAGGCTCTAGCGAGGCCAGCAGCTCTGGGGTGAGCCTGAGACCTCAAGGCCTGTCCTGGGGTTTACTATCAGCCTTGCGGGGCTGCAGGCAAATAACCAGGCCGGTAGGCCCTGGGAGACCTGTCCTTCCTGCCACCCTGAGAAAGACCGAGTTGGGGCACACGCGAGCAGGAGGGAGAAGTCCGGGAGGACTTCCGGGAGGCAGGAGGGGGGCAGCCCAGTTCCTGGAGGACAGCAGGCCGGAGGTGGTTTTGTTTTCCCTTAACCTAGGAGGGGCAAGTCCCTGCTCTTTCTCTCCTTCCAGGCCTAGACCCCAAGCTGTCCTTCCCGGGTGATACCAAGACCCCTCCTTGCCCCTCCCGGGGAACCCCACTGCGGGAAAGGCAGGACGGAAAACCTGCCTCTGAGTCAGAACAGCCCCTACCACACCAACTGGGTGACCGCGGGGAGAGCACCCAGCAGGCGATCACCGTGCGCGCGGGGGTTCAGAGCCGAAACCTCCCCCTTCCCGCTCCGCGCGAGGCGGCGGGGCCGCCGTGGGCTTCCGCTCCTCCATCCGCGGAGGGAGACGGGGCCGGGCGGGGCCGAGGACGGGGACGTCCTGCAAAACTACCTGCAGCAAGCACCCCCTTCGCACGACGCGGCGCCATCAGACCGGATGAGGAGACACAGCCCGCGAGGGCAGCGGGTAGCGCGGCCGTCGGCGGCCCCCAACCGCGGCCCAGGCGGCGAGGGCTCCGAGGGAGGCGCTGGCACGCGGGCTCGGGTCCGGGAAGGGGCGGCCACGCGGCCCTGCAGTATCAGTTTCCCGGCCGGGCACCGCGCGGCCTCACCGAGCGCAGACCCCGCGGCCGGAGTTCTGCGCGGAGGTCGGAGTGGACGCGCCGGCCTCAGTTTCCCCGTCGGGCCGCGGACGGCTGGCGCGGCCTCGCCAGGGCCCCAGGAAGGAGCCCGCCCGCCCGCCCGGCCCGGGCCTCACCGGCAGGCGCGGCACGATCTCGACCGAGCAGCAGTGGCAGAAGTAGCGTCCGGGCTGCGGCGACGCCTCGGCCATGGCCGCCGCCGCCGCCGCCTACTCCGCGCCGCCGCCCCCCGCGCGGCGCCCGCCGCCGGCCGTTTGCTGCTCCCTCGCGGGTCGACGCACCCGCGCACGCCACGCATGGCACGCACGGCGTGGGCGGGGCATCGGGAGCGGGGCTGGGGCGATGGTGGCCGCTGAGGGACAAACGAAACGAGAACGCAGGGTGCTGGGCAAGGGGCGGAGGAAACTGAGAGGCGGGGCCTGAACGGGAGGGGCCGAGTCTCCTTGGCAACCGAGCTGGAAGCGAACACCTTGGGTCCCAGAAGGTTGAGCCAGAGCTTGACACCCTAGGGTGACCTTGACTCTGCCTGGGGAGACCGACAAGGCTTCCTAGGAGAGGGGATATTGGAGCCTGGGCTTTGCGGAATGAATAGGAGTTTGGCTTCCCGAAGAAAGGGGTATTAAGTCCAGGGTGCCGAGAAATTAAAATGTGGATATTGTTTACAAACGGCCTTGAATGCCATGAGGCCAGGGATGGGGACTTGTCTGCCAACCACCATCTTGTTCCCCTCAAGATTCAGGGATTAGCCTAAACCATTCCTGCCATTAGAGGGCGCGCCAGTCCCATTACTAGGAATCCAGTGACACTCAGATCTTCATTGGTTTGTGTTTTTGTTTCTTTTTGTTTGCATTTCTGTTTTTGATTTTGTTGTTTTGGGTTGCGTTTTCATGTACTTTTCACTTTTCAATTCCTATATTTTGGTCTGTGGTATAGCTATGCTTTTTTTTTTTTAACTTATTGTGGCTGTTTAGTGGCTTGAGCACCTACCAAGAGGAGCTGAAGCTGAGTTATGTTCAAAGGACCTTTAATATACGTGGTTCTCGAACCGTCCACACGCAGACCAGGCCCGATAAACGGCTGCCACAAAACCTCCGTCGCCCCTATGCCACCTGCCGGAGGCAGCCCCGATCGTGTCGGAGATCAAGTTTGATTCCTCACTGGCTTAGGAGTCCCTCAAAAGTAAGGTGCTTAGAGCAGGTTAGAACGCGACAGAAGCACCTCCGTTCTCTCTCCTGATCAATGTCTTCCGAGTGCTGCTGACTTTATTAAAGTAATTTCTAACCTGTGAAAAGTTTCACAAACAGTCCAAGGTGCCCTGTGTGTCCTAGACGCAAAATACCAGCTGTTAAAATTTTGCCACTTTTATCCTCGATGTATCTGTGTGGAATTTGGGGGCAAAGTTGCTGCTGCCATGTCCTTTGACCCCCAACATGCTTGAAGTAGTCCATAAAACCGGTTGCTGTCCTGCCTGAGTGCAGCAGCACATTCACCACACCGGGTAATGAGCACCGGCGGACACCACCTGCACAGCCCTATCCCCGCGGGATTCTTCACCGCTGTGCTGTCATCCTGGTTCCGCATCCTGTTGTCCCCTTGATCCTTTTCACCAGGGACATTCCTAACCTTGAGCTTGATTAGGTCCATGGAATTATGGAATCCCCGTGCCTTTCCTCCCATTCACAGTGCTGTCCCTGAGAACACACCGGACCCAAGCAAACACAAGCTGGACTGAAGAACGTATGACAGAATGAAATGAGCCCCACTCACCCACCGCCGGACCCTCGCTACATGAGACAGGGACAGCCGGAGAAGCCCACGGCGGGGCCTGTGCCGCAAGAGAAGCCACAGCTCGCTGTGACATCCCGGGAAAACCAACCCCATGTGCTGGGGTGGCTGGTAACGAAAGCAAGCTGAGGCTGCCGTGGATTGGACATGCGCTTCCCCACACACGTCCACTCTCCTCAGTCAGCCTTGGCAGGAGGGATTGTTCAGAATGGCTATTCAGAGATGGGGCAACAGACCAGGGAGGAATTATTTTCCCAAGATGACTGCTTCAGGGCTTGACCAAGGCTGCCTCCTGGAAGAGGAGGGAAGGGTCCTGGCAGGTCCTGGCTGTTACAGCAGCAAATAGGAAACTAATACTATAGAGTCACTTCCAGCTGGGGTCAACCTGGGTGTCTGAGCTTCCTCCCCGTTCTGCTACACAAGCAGGACACTGAGGCGGTGCCCTGACCAATGACTAGTGAAAGGAGTGACCCTCTTCAGACAATGAGGATTTACCCCTGGGTGGAGAAAGGTGGCAGAGACATGCTTTCTGTTACCCAGGTGGCCACTTAGGCCTGCGCAAAATCAAAATGTGGTCCCTTTGTAAGGCGGGGAATGGGGTGGGAATACTTCGGGTCACCTGGAAGAGTTCTTGTGGAAGGGTAGAACTTGAGCAGGAAGGAGCTGGAGCTCAGAGTGGCAAGCCTGGACTCCACCCGTGGCCACAGGGAGCCATAGATGGTGTCTGAGCAGGGAGGGCATATGGACAGGGCTTGTAAGGCCATCTGCCAGGCCCAGTCTTCAGACACTGCCTGGTCAGCGTCACATGCCCATCAGCATCACATCCCTGACAAGACCTTGTCTCCTGAAGGCCTGAAGTTTTCAGATTCTGGTGCAAAAGCTGCAGATGCTATATTGACACATGGAGTCTTATAAATTTTGGCTTGAGGAACATGGGAACAGTGGCCCTACGTATCCAAGAGCCACATCTTCACGGCAGAAACTGGCACGTCAGGGCCTCCTTGGTGGTGCAAGGGGTTAAGCACCACACTATGAAGCATTCGCAGCCACTGTACCACAAGTTCGATCCCGGCCAGGGAGCTGACCCATATGGCATGGCAGACCTCTCCTACCTGCCGCTGCTCCCCTCAGCAGTGGGTTTCCGTCAATCTGCCTGTTCTGCTCCCCAGTCTGACTCTGGTAGATTGTCTCACTCCCCCCCCCACAACTCTGGCCTGTACCCCAGTTCTTTTATGCATCAATAAATACACCTTTAAAAAAAAAAGAAATTGACACATCAGGTATGTGTAATTCCTACAACCCCTGCAGAACTCGCTGATCTGGGTCCTAGAGACTCTGCTTAATGAGATATGCATGGGTTATCGAAAGCTGGTTTTTGTCTACTGCAAGTGACAGAAACGCAGCTTAAAGCCACTTCATTTGGGCCTCCCTGGTGGCGCAGGAGTTAAAGTCTCAACATTACCAAGCTATTGACAGCCACTGCAGCACAATTTCGATCCTCGGCCAGGGAGCTGACCCACAGGGCGCAGCAGACCTCTCTCTCCTGTCTCCCTGCTGCTCCCCACAGCAGCGTATTTCAGTGGATCCACCTGTTCTGCTCCCAGCTCTGCCTCTGGTGCATCCTCTCACTCTCTGCACCTCAGCTCTTGTGTACATGAATACAATAAATCTTTTTTAAAAAAATAAATAAAGCCACTTCATTTTTGGGGGGAGGAGTTCAGGTAGGGCTGGATACAGGACCTCTCTATCAGCTAGGACTTGCTGCTCCCCTTGGGGCTCACTGTCACAGGCCCGTTCGCCTCCAACTCAGGCAGTAAATGCATATTCCTTTTCCAGCAAGTCTCAGAACTGCTACTGACTTGCTGAATGTCGATGATCCTAATTGGTTGGGCCCGTGTCAGGGCTCACCCCGGGGTCATTGGGGCACGGAGTGCAGAGGAAAAGCCGGTGCTGGAGGAAGAAGGTGTCAGCCGCAGCCTGGGGACCAACCCTCAATGTCCAGTCCAGATAAGGGCGGGCCCTGTCCCACGGCTCAGCACACAGGCCCTGGAATCTTGCTCACCTGGTTCTGATTTCAATCTTAACCCAGAGGGCTTTGTGATGTGACAAATCAGTTTTCCCCCTCCAGCCTCGGCTGACCCCTCTGCAGAACAGGTGCCCGCCTCGCAGCGTCCTGTTTCTAAGCCTCACCGTGCCCCTGCCCTGCACGTCCCGTTGTTAATCACAGAATCTGTGTTGCATCTCACACCCTTCTCTGCTCCAGTCTCTCCCTGGCACCCGCTTGGAATGTGCAGGCTACTGAGACCTGTGCCCGTTGTACAGATGGGAAGACAGAGACAGAACAAATGGGGCCTGGCCAGGTGGCAGAACCTACATTGGGCGGCCCCAGGTGCTTCCTTCTCCCTCCAGACCGCTAAGTCGCCTCCCAGAAAGCCCATGACCCCTTGCTCCAGGGGCCCATATCTCTGCCTGTCTCCCCGCTTGTGTTCAGACCCCACAGGTGGGCCGTGCTCCCAGTGTCTGCCGCCGCCGCTGCCGCAACAAATTCTCATAGATTTGGAGGCTTCAGACAGCTTTTTTCTCTGATAGCTAAGGACGCGAGAACCCCACGCCGATCTTGCTGCATTAAGACCAAGGTACCGCAGAGCTGCTTTGCTTTCTGGAGGCGCCCGTGGGGGCTGGGGTGGGGTGGGAGGGTGTTCCAGCTTCTTGAGGCTGCCCACATCCCCTGGCTGCAAGTCCCCTCCTGTCTTCAGAGCTGGTGATGGGGGTCCTCCTGCCGTGGCTCTGACCACAGAGGGAAGGAAGTGGGCTCAGCGTTTAAGGATCCCGTGATACCACTGGGCCCATGCGGATAATCCGGATCCTCTCCCCACCCACAGGGACTTAAAAAAAAAAAAAAGATTTATTTATACATAGAAGAACTGGGGTACAGGCCAGAATAGAAGAACTGGGGTACAGGTGAGGCAGAAGAGGTCCACTGCACCATGTGGGTCACCCCCCTGGCCAGTGGCAGGGATCAAACTCGTGCTGCAGTGGCTGCGATTTGCTTCATAATGCATTGCTTAACCCACTGCGCCACCAGGGAGGTCCCTGGAGCTGAGTCTTGTTTGAGGTTACCTGGAACCTGCTGGGAAGAAGCCCAGGCTGGAGCAGGAGGCGCTGGCAGCGGGCTTCAGTCTGAGCCCGTGCTGGGCCATCTATGACCCTTTGGCTTGCACAGCCCGGGACTGGGCGGCCGAGCCACCCTGGGGTCAGGTCTCGGCCAAGGCTGCGCTGACCAGCCCACACACCCTTGTCGAGAACACAGGGTCCCACGTGCCCCACACCCCAGCCAGGGAGAATCTCCTGGAGCTGTCAGAGGCCAAGGTCAGGTCGAGCCAGCCGGGCCTCCCCCTTCAGTGCCACCAGACAGGAACGTGGCCCGTGGCCTCCACTAGGGGACAGAGTCAGGGCAAGAGCCGAGGAGGAGGAAGGGGTGGCTGGGGCGCAGGCCATGGCTGGGCTCGTGCACGCAGAGGGCTATGCTGTGGCTGCTGGTGCTCAGTGTCCACACCTAAGGGGAACAGCTGAGGGGGTGGGGGGCCCACAGGTGCCCCTGGAAATACCCAGCTGCTCTCAACCACCTCACCTTTTTTATTTTCTTAAAGCATTTCTCACTCTTTGAAGTTCTTTATTAATGCATTGTCTATGTATTAACCTGTGCTTTGCGGCCCCAATGAAGCATGAGCTTGGTGAGGATGGGCTGGGCTCTGCCTTGGTTGCCATGGAAGCCCAGCACAGGAGATGGTCACTAATTGTGTTTATTTATTTATTTCTTAGAGATTTATTTATTTATGCATATAAGAGCTGGGGTACAGGCCAGAGGTGCAGGGGGTGAGAGGATCTACCAGAGACAGAGTGGGGAGCGGAACAGGCAGATTCACTGAAACACACTGCTGAGGGGAGCAGCGGGGAGACAGGAGAGGTCTGCTGTGCCCTGTGGGCCCGCTCTCTGGCCGGGGATCGAACTCATGCTGCAACAGCTGTGGTCCGCTTCATAGTGCATTGCTTAACCCACTGCGCCACCAAGGAGGCCCCCCCACTAATTATTTTTTAGCACAGACACAGAGGGACTGCCCAGAAACCTTGGAGGGTATCCTGAAAAACTGGGCAACTCCTCAGAGAGCAGGGATCAGCTGCAGAGCAGGAAGAATGCTGTGTGCGTCAGCACCTGTGGATGCAGGGTTCCCAGCCCTCGCTGACGTCACTGTCACGTCGTGGGACAGCAGAGCCCGGCGCGCCGGCTGCAGCCGGGCACTGAGCAGGAGAAAACCCTCTGATGTCAGTGAATTCTTGATGTGGCCTGGGGCACCCTGTGCACAGCTCTGGGGAGGTTTGGTTCACAGACCCCAGGTGTGGGTCAAAGGTCAGCGCAGTGACTCTGGAATTCCTGCGGCATGACTATCCCCGCTGGCAGTGTCACGGGTGAGGGTCATGTGTGTCTGGGTCTCTGCTTGCCGCACCCCAGGGCCCAGTAATTGCCAACTTCCTCGTGCCCAGCGGGGCCCACCGCTCGGCAGCTGGAGGCTTGGAGGTGTGAGCGTGGAACCTGCAGAAGCTGGGGCCCCCAGATGTGCAGGACTGGCCAGGCGAGCCGGACCGTAAACTGCTGAGAGGTGGTTCGTGGGCCTGTGCAGCCCACCAGCTTAAGACCCTCCACAGGCTGACAGCTTGGACTCACACCGTGTTAATCCTGACCCCTGCCAGACCAGGGCCACACCTCCTCAGGCACAGCCCGCTCCCCAGGTCAGCGCCTGCACTCCCACGGGCGCTGCTCAGCGGCCGCCCGGGGTGGCAGGCCCAGCCGTGCACACATCTTGCACGACACTGCCTCGAGCCCCGCCCCAGCCCAGCCGGCCCCGCCCCACCCGCAGCCAGCGGGACCTTTATAGGGAGGGCCCAGCCGCAGCACTGGGAAGTCAGTGCCGCCTCCAGCCCTGCCGTCCACCGCGGTCCAAAGCAGGGCTACCGCCATCTCTGCGTTCAGCATGAGTCCTAGGGCGCCAGGGCCGCTGTGGCCACTGCCCTGGGGAGCCCTGGCTTGGGCCCTGGGCTTCGTGGGCTCCATGGGCTCGGGGGAACCCGCGCCCGGTGAGTGGGGCAGTCGGAAGGGGAGGGCAGGGTGGGCCACCCACGTGGGCCTGCCAGGAATGCAGGCCAGGGGGTGACGTTGGGGGGCACGGCAGCGGCAACTAGGGGTCGGAGGGTGGGGAATAGCCCGCTGCAGGTTGAATTCAGGAGGACTTGGGGCTCCCCTAACCCAGGCCCACGGGGCCGGAAAAGGGACACCGGGAGGTCAAAGGAGCAGATGTAACTTAAAATTATTACTGTCAAGAACAGTAGTCATACGATTGCTGACATCTATTGAGCGCCTAGTGTCTACCTTCCCCCGCCTTGAGTTCATGCAACAGCCCAACAGCACAGGGACGCTCAGCACGTCCATTTCCAGACAGGGACACCAAGTCACGGGTCACAGGGCCTGTGAGGAGCAGAGCCAGGATGGCGGCCTGGACCCTCCAGGCCCTGATGCCCCCAGGCAGGGCAGGGCGGCTGAACCCAGACCTCCGCTGGGGCCGCAGGCCTCCCAAGGTCTGGCGTAGACAAACGGGTCATTGGAATCTCCTGTCTGCCACTGTTGGAGACGCCAGGCAAGTAACATCCCCACTGCTGGCCTCGGTTTCCCCTTTGAGAAGACGGGTGCCGAGGCGCCGGGCCCCTAGACCGGGCCGCAGAAGGCACTCAACACAGTGCCAGAAACCAGTGAGTGCTCCGGGATGGGGGCTGTGGCCATGCCTGCCCCCACTTAAGGGTGAAGAAATAGGGCCACCCGCCCCCCAGCCCACCCCACAGCCCCATTCCAGCCCCACACCAAGGGGAGAGCTGAGCCCCCTCCCCGAAGGCCCGCGTCCCCGGGGAGAGGGTGAGCTCATGCAAGGGGAATGTTCCCAAGTTGGAGTGAGTAAGAGGCGGCCAGGGGAAGGGGGGCCTGCCAGGGGAGGGGGGCTCTGCGTGCCCTCGGGTGCTGTCTGAACCGAGGGCAGAGGTGGGAGAGGCCACAGACCCTGACACAGCAGCAAGTCCTGCCACGGGCTGTTTGACTTGCTGGGCAGGGTGCCAGACCGGGCTTGGGGGCCTGGAGCAAAGGGGCACAGTCCCAGATGGCTGGGGGCTGTCAGTGGGGCTGGGGCAGAAGTCCGAGAGGAGGGGGATCCGGAGCCGGGGTGGAGACACCTGTGCAGGGATCTGCCCCTCCTTCCCAAACTGGGCCCAAGAAGGGGAAATCCTGGCTTCCTTTATTGAGCACCAACTGTATGCATCCGTGAAGGCCGGGTGCTAGGCGGAAGGGCAAGGCCTGAGTGTCAGGAGTGGCACGTGTGGGCCCTGAGGGAGCTGCCCGCCTTGTCCGCAGGCGGTGTTTGCTGGCTCCAGCAGGGGCGCGAGGCCACCTGCAGCCTGGTGCTGAAGACTGCAGTGAGCCAGGCTGAGTGCTGCGCCTCCGGCAACATCGACACTGCCTGGTCCAACTTCACCCATCCAGGGAACAAGATTAGCCTCCTGGGCTTCCTGGGCCTCGTCCACTGCCTCCCCTGCAAAGGTGAGACCCTGGGGGCAGTGGCCACAGGTCAGGATCACCTGGTGACCTGCGGTGAGGTGGGGCAGCTGGACGTGAGCTCCTGTTCTCGGGATACGGAGCAGCCACAGCTGCCTGAAGGGCAGCTACCAGAGAAGCCAGTGTCAGAGGGTCGGGGCCTCAGCTGAGGACTCGGGAAGCAGCTCTGGGACTTCCCAGCTTGGTTCCCACTCCTTGGCCCTGGCCCTTGCTGCGCCCTCTGCCCGGATGGTCGGTGCCCCCTGCACTAAGCCAGTGGTAGGACTGGCTCATACCTACTCCTGGGGAGGGAGCCTTTCCCCACTGGCCGTTCTGGTTTGTGACTCTACTCGGTGTCCCCAGATGTCCTCATCTGTCCTCAGCCCCGCAGACTCCAGGGCTCTGCCGGGGCACAGTGCAGGTTAGCGGTCATGTGCTTTCTGGACCACGTCCTGACCCATCATACTAGGAGCTCTTCGATGGCTCAATGGATTGTCAAGTCCTATTTTCTGCTCTGGAGTAAGGGCTGGGGCCTCCCCCAGCTCCCTGTGGTCAAGGCAGAACCTGCAGGGTCCAGACTGAACATAGGAAGCAGGCACTGGAGCCAGGGTGTTGGGGTGTGTTAGGTGTTTACCCACCGGGGAAGGGGTTGGGGTGAGCACCCACAAAGACCACGGTGGGATGAGGCGCTGGTGGGTGGGGTCAGGGAAGGGGATCCGGGAGAGGGGAGGGCTAGAGCCGCAAACCCAAGGCCAAGCCAAGTAGCCTGGCTGGCCACTGGGATGTGATTAATCCCAGATCAGCCCTGCTGGGTGGTCCTGAACTCAGTGCCATGTGCTCCGGCCCCAACCAGAAGCTGCTCTGGCTTCTGGGAGGACAGACTCCCAAAGTGCCTGGCTTGGGCTTGAAATGATCCAGGGCGCCATCCCCCACACACATACACCTCATCTGGCCTTGGGGATGGGGACTCAGCACCCCCCACTTCCGTTCTGCTCCTATGAAGCCACTGGGTGGAGTGCTTCCAGATGTGCGAGTGGGCGGGCAGCGTGGGAGGCGCCCTCTGTTCAGAGTGCCCAGGTGCAACCCACATGCCCTGAGGGGGGGGGGACGACGGGGTGGGGGGAACCCGGGGGACAGGGCATTCTCTCGGGAGCATCTGCTCACCCTGTAATGTTCCCTTCCCCCGTCAGCTCCATTTTATGCACAACAAACTGAGGCAGGACGCAAACTCACATGCAGAACCGGGTGACCCACTGGGGTCTGGTCTGGAATTGTCATGTGGAGAACTCCACTGACAGTTGGGACCGAGTCTGTCTTCCCTTCTTGTCAAGTGGCAACAAAACGCAGTAATACTTCGTTGGGGTGGCAAAGAGGGTGCGCTGAGACCCACTAGCCTGAGAGGTGCTGAGTGAGTCATGAGTGAAATCTGATTTACACTGGTGAAGTTGAGGGCCTGGATCCCTTAGAGCCTGCCCCCAGCCAGACCTGTATCCCTACCTGCAAACGGGGGGATGAGGACAGAAAACACGACTGGTTCACAGGGCTTGGCTAAGGGAGGCCCCCTTCCCAGGAAATGAAGCTCGGACCTTCGCCCCGCCCTCTGTGACGCCTCCTCCAGGGAGGTCCTGGCAGCTACAGGGAACAAACCTGGAGCCTGGGCCGGGTGGGGTCCCCACTTCCACCTCCGGTTGCCTTAGCCCAGTCTCCCGCCAGCCTTCCCAGAATCGCGCGTAAATCAAGGAATAGATGTCAGCCCCGAGCTGGAGGCCGAGCGTTGGCGAAAGGGCAGGACTAGGGGCTGGGAGCCTGTCCCTGAGCCCCAGATTCTGGGTGGAGACCCCATTTCTCCAGAGTCGCAGCTCCGACACGCGGTGCACCCGGACCTTACCTGAATCTTGCCCTAACCACGCCCGGACCACGCACCCAGCTCCGAACCCCTAGTCCAGGCGCCCCGACCCTTGACCTTGAATGGCCCCCCTCTCCAGTCCCAGCTCTCTCAGAACAGAGGGCGCGGGCGCCGAGGGGTTCCGAGGACCCGATCTCGCCCACGTGCGCATATCCTGTGTCCGCAGATTCGTGCGAAGGCGTGAAGTGCGGCCCCGGCAAGGCGTGCCGCATGGTGGGGGGCCGCCCACGCTGCGAGTGCGCGCCCGACTGCACCGGGCTCCCGGCAAGCCTGCAGGTCTGCGGCTCCGACGGCGCCACCTACCGAGACGAGTGCGAGCTGCGCGCGGCGCGCTGCCGCGGACACCCGGACCTGCGCGTCATGTACCGGGGCCGCTGCCGCAGTACGTCGGGGCGGGGCCCGAGGGAGGGGCGAGGCCGTCCGAATCTGTGCGCGGAGGACGAGGCGGCTACCGCAGGCAGGGCGTGGCGTGGCGGGAGGGTGGGCGGGGCCTCCGGCCTCGGAGTCCCGGACTGGCCGCTCTCGCGTACGTGGGGGCGGGGCCCGTGGGAGGGGCGGGGTCCCCCGCCTCCCGTCACGGACCGGCGCGCAGCCTCAGTACGCGGGGGCGGGCTCCAGGCTGGCGTGTTTGGGGCGGGGCTTAATGTTAAGCAGGGTAGATTGATTTGGGTCTTGTGGGGTTGGATTGAGGAAGAGTAGGGTGGATGTTTGGAAAGGGTGGGGTTCTGGGGCTCACGTGGGGTGAGAGATATGGGTACGTGACAGGAGCTTGTGGGTGTGGAGGGGGCGGAATGGAGCGGTGGGTGGGGCTGGAGGAAGGGGCGCGGCTTCTGAACACTACCAGAGGGGCGGGACTTGAGCGAATGGGGTGTGGACGAGACTTGGAAGGGGTGGGCTTTCTGGGCCAATTCTATAGGACGTGGAGGGGGCGGGGCTGGGACGCGAAGGGGCGGGGCTCCCGCGGGGCGGGGCCTGGGCGGGGCTCGTGGGGCCGCGGGGCGGTGTCCCTGACCTCCCTCGCACCCCACCCGCAGAGTCGTGCGCGCACGTGGTGTGCTTGCGGCCGCAGTCGTGCGTGGTGGACCAGACTGGCAGCGCGCACTGCGTGGTGTGTCGCGCGGCGCCCTGTCCCGTGCCCTCCAGCCCCGGCCAGGAGCTCTGCGGCAACAACAACGTCACGTACATGTCCTCGTGCCATCTGCGCCAGGCCACCTGCTTCCTGGGCCGGTCCATCGGCGTGCGCCACCCGGGCAGCTGCGCAGGTGTGGCTCAGGGTGGGCGCAGACCTCTTGGGGGCACGGAGAGCGGCGGCAGTCCAGCCGCAGCCCCTCTCTTGGCCGTGGCTCTTACCGGCCCGCCCACTCTTGCAGGCACCCCGGAGCCGTTAGTGGCAGAGTCGGAGGAGGAGGAGGAGAACTTCGTGTGACCCGGCGTGGCCGGCCCGGACCTGGCGTTCCAGGCCTTCCCGTTTTATTTATTGCCTCGGCAGAGTCTAATTTATGTCCCACAGACACTCCTCAGAGCTTGGTCCCTCTGGTGCCTCGTGGAGATACATTAGAATGGGAGAAGGAGGCCTGAGAGCAGGGCTGGTGGGTGGGGCCCCCAGACACCCTACTATCCCAGGAGGACCCCAGGCTTCTGCTCTCAGGAATAACCATTATTTATCCTGTCAGCCAGAGGACTGGGGGTTCCCCTCCCCCCCAGCAAGCAATGAAGAGGGCTTCTGAACAGGAACCTTGGGTTGGGGTGAGGAGGGGGCCAGAGCCTGGGTGTATATAGAAGAGCCCTGGAGCATACCAATACCCCAAGGAAGTGCCACTGCCCGCTACCAGCCCAGGAGCTCAGGGGGTTTCTTTTCCTCTTTCTCTGTTAAGAGCTGGCCCCTGAGAACCGACTTACCCCCCAAAGAGGGGGTTGCTCTCTTTATCTTCTAATACAGCCTCAGAAGTGCAGTGCCAGTATCTGCCCAGAACAGGCACTGTGCCGGGGTGTCCTGTCTGAGACAGGAACAGCCCTGGTACAAAGACAGGACTCGGGAACACTGGGTCCGTGTATCCCATGACAAGTCCACATGGGGCGGGCACTCGTGGGGCCCGTCAGCCCCTGCTCACCCACTGGCCTGGGATGGAGTGTCGACGCCAAGGCCCGCTGCGTGCCAGGCATGAGTGGCACTGCAGACACCCGCTGCCCTGTCCATGGGTGAGTTCCAGACACGGGACCCCTAGGTCCCATGCCGCTTGTCCTACGCCCCGCTTCCAGCTGGACCCTCACCCTCCAGCCAGGCTCAGGGGTCTACTCACCAGCCACGCTGGTTGGCCGGCCTCCCTCCTTTGGGTGTCGGTCCTGGCTCATTGTCCCCTAACCTTGCCTCCATGTAGGCCAGAGACAGAGACCAAATTTGGGGGATCTCTGGGGAAGGAACCAAGCTCTCTGAGTTTGGGGTGAGGGGCCGGGGGTACAACTACGCTCATTCTCTTCCAGCTCCAGAAAGTGCCTTACTTATGATACCCTGAAAAGTGCCCTTGAGTAGGTGGGTTCTCAGAATCCTCCCAACAAGTCAGCCTCCCCTACCCCGGGGTCCTGCCTCACCAAAGAAAACCGAAGAAATAAAGACTGTAAATGCCACTGTGCGGTGTCTGGGCCCGTTGCCCCTTCTCTGCGGGTGAGGGGGTGACCTGTGGGGGGAGCAGGGCGTGGGGCAGGTCATCTGGCCTGTATCTGTGCCCTTTGGTAGGGGGTCGGTAGCCTGGGTCCTGGGGTGCTGTTAGGGAGGTGAGTGGGGGGGCTCTGGACTCACCCAGTTATACCCACAGTGTTTGTGCTCAGGGCAACCACTAACTGTGCCTCAGTGTTCATTTCTGGGCAGGGGGCAGTAGCCAGGGATAGGGAGGGCTCGGGCAGCTGGGAAAATGCCTTTATGGGATCACAGTGACTCAGGGCAGCCTCAGGAGGCCCCTGGTTTAGGGCCCAGAAACAGGCCTCGTGAGGAAGGGCTGGGTGCCAAGGTGATGATACGGCCGAGGATAATGACCTGGCAGCGGTAGGTAAGCTCACCCTCCTTTTGTGTGCGCCGGCCCCTCTAGTCCTCGGCACTTTTCAGAGGACAGGCTCCGTTGGCATCCAGGCCAGTGCGAGAGGCCACACTGGTGTGGTGACGGAGACCCCACCCTCTCCCAGCCTCAGTTTCCCCAGCTACACTTGACAGCTGGCGGGTGGAGGTGTAGCACATAGGTGCAGCTGCTAGGAGGCCGTGCTGGGGTGGGGTGGAAGGTGGGGTAGGCAAGTCTCGGCGGGCAGTGGGAGGTGGAGAGGGGCCACAGGTCCAGAGGGCGTGTGGGAGGGGGCGGCAGAGCAGGGCCCTTCCCACACCGAGGCCCTGCGACTCCAAGGAACGTGGGTCGACGTGAGGTGAACCATGGTGTTTGGACAGTTACGTTTTACTCATTCCTTTTGGTAATTTTCGTTTGGAACAGATGCCCTACACCCCAGGATTTAGGGGCTCACAGACCCCTGCCCCAGCCATTGACTTTCCTGGGCTGGAGCTATTTGCTAGCTCATCTGTGCCCCCACTGAGGCTGTGGGTCAGGGCACTCCTGCAGGGACCCCAGAGGCCCCGGGTGTGGGCTTGGGTGGTGGTCACGAATGCCTCTTCGAACTACGTCCCATATCCAGGCCACAAAGACCGACACCTGGGTGTATACATCGGGGGTCTTGGGGTCACCGCACCAGAGGCCTGAGAAGGAGACGAGGCCGTGGGCCCGGTTCCTGCACACCAGCGGTCCCCCGGAGTCGGCCTGGGGGTGAAGGGAGTGGCAGATCCTGGTCTCTGGGCATCACTTCCCAGGGGAACCGCTATATGTAAATTAGACCTCAACCCTCCCTACCTCAAGAGCCTTCCGTGGCTCCTTTTGCTCCTGCTCTCAAAGACTAAACTTCTCCCCTCTGTCTTCGGGACTCGCCTTCTGGTTGCACCCACCCCTCCTCAGTTCCAGCCACACCGGTCTTTTTACCATTCCTGGACCAAAAGCAGGGTCCAGCCTTGGCCTTCATCCTTGAGACCTGTTACTGCCCTCTCCTGGACACCGCTTGTATAAATGTACAGGACTGGCACTTTATGCAGTGCACAACCTGCACACCTGTGCACAGCTGTATACCACAACAGCCCCGTGACCTGTCTCTGCCTTGCATGCCTTCCCTCAGTTTTTGGGGTTCCAAATCCTTCAAGGATTTGGGGATACTAATCCCCAAATCCCTGATTTCGCTTCTCTCCCCAGTCCTTCCGCATGGACTCATCTGGAATCAGTTCTGACCCTCAGAAGCACTGTTAATGGCCAAGGGAGAGCCACGCAAGGCTTTACTTCGCAAAGCCCGCTCGGCTCTGCCCCCTCTGCCCCGACCCCTCTACAGTCGTAGGAGAGTGAGTGTCTTACCGAGCAGAAGCCACGCCGCAGGCCGTCCCCACTGCGGGTGCAGAGCATGGCAGGGTCCAGCTGGCCCCCCCAGGAGCTGTTGCAGACGTCCAGGCTCAGAACTTGGACATTGGCTTCCATCAGCCCAGGCGGTGGCTCCTCAAAGTCGGACACGGCGCCCCAGCCGGCCACCCGGCACTGTGTCCCAGCCTTGGGTGGCCGGGAGCCCCTACGTGGCAGCCGCAGCAGCCCCACTGCTGGACCCAGGATGGCAGAACCATTGAGCTGCAGGGGGAGACAGCGTTTAGGACCATCCTCAGCCACCCACAGCTGTTTCTGCCTCAGTTTACCTGTTATAACCCCTGGTCTGTTCTTGGCCTTGTGGACAAAAATCAACGCAACCATATCGTCAGAATGTGCTACCTCTTTTCCACTTCATAACCATCAGGCCTCCACCCCTCAGACCAGAGCTCCGACCTCCCACAGCCTCCAGGCACAGCTCCCCAACTCCCCAGAGATCCTTCCTACCCCATCTTCTCCCGCTCTCGTCTCCATGCTGCCCTTGGGCTCCCTGGTGGCCTTGGCTAAGACCTGTTGGCCCATGATTCAGCCTCCCTTCCAACCAAAACTAGTTTGCCACTCCTGGGCCCACCTCCATACTTCCTGGGCCCACATTGGACTGTCACTGCCACCTAAAGCTTCAGGCCTCAGTTCATGTATATCACCTCCTCCAGGAAGCCTTCCCAGACTCCCAGGCCAGCTAGTACCCTCCTCAATGCCCACCTGCCCCTGTCAAGTTCGGTTTATGCAGCTGCCACCTTTAGCCTAGAGCTCTGCGAGGGCTAGCCCCAGGGCGGTCCATGACCTGTGTCTCCCATGCCCCAGTGACATACAGTCAGTGCTCAATAAATGCCTGTGGGCTGGGTGGCTGGTTTCGATACTGTGATCTCGGGCTCATACCTGATCGCCTCAAGTTTCCCTGTCTGTAGAGTGGGTGGGTGAATTGGAGCAGTGGGCTCCAGGTTCTGGGGTGTCACAGGAGTAGAATTCACAAGTTTGGGCTGCTGACTCTTGCCACCCCCTTCTTATCTGGCCACAGGAACACCGCAGCCGGCTGGCCGGCCCCACAGAGCTGTTTCTGTCATGCTGAATGTCTCTTCCATTTTGATTTCTTACCACATTTGGAGGGCAGTTCTTCCTTTAAAATGGAGGCCCTGGGGCCTCCCTGGTGGCTCAGGGGTTAAGCACCACACTATGAAGCATCCACGCCACAGCAGCGCGAGTTCGATCCCCGGCCAGGGAGGGACCCACACGGCGCAGCGGATCTCTCCTGCCTCCCCGCGGCTCCCCTCAGCAGTGTGTATCAGCCGATCCGCCTGTTCTGCTCCCCGCTCTGTCTCTGGTGAACCCTCTCACCCCCCACACCTCTGGCCTGTACCCCAGCTCTTGTACGCATAAATAAATAAATCTTAAAAAAAATAAAACGGAGGCCCTGGTGGTTCCTGAATTGAACTTGGGGTACCCTGGTGGTGGCCAGGAGGTGTCCCTCAAGCAGGAGGGCAGTGCAGGTCCAAGCGGACACACCGTGCACGGCCAGGCGGGGGCCTCACGGGGAGTTGCTGCTCCCCAGACTCCAGTCACGGCCTAGGGACGCCGCCAGCCTTGAGCGCCCTCGAAGCGCGTTCCTTCCTCCAGCACGAACGCTGAGCACCTGCCGTGTGCTGCGGCCGGCCGAGGGCGAGAGGCAGATCCGCCCGGACAGCGGAGGACTGAGCAGCGGCCGAGGTGCGGAGGCCGGGGCTGTGAGGAGCTGCTGCGGGGACAGCTGCTGGGCAAAGGAGAGGGGTCAGGGCTGGGCTTGTCCAGGGAACTCTCTGGAGTTCACGTGGCGTCTGTGGGAGAGGCATGGGCAGGGGCGCGGCCAGCGTCAAGGCCCCAGGTGAGCGGGAGGGCCGCCTTCCGCGGGGGACACGGTGAGCACGAAGGAGCCCACGGGCAGCGGCAGCACTTGGTTTGGCCCCGAAGGACCAGGAGGATTCTGAGCAGAGAAGGCCGTGCCCTGTCTCTGGCGCTCAAGGGACCCTTCCAGCTCTTTCTGAACATGGCAGGTCACCTGGGGCAGCCAGGTGTGGGCCAGACCCTCTTGGCGCCCCGCCCCCGCAGCTCACCTGCAGCAGGCAGATGTCGTTGCTGTGGGTGGCGGGCTGGTAGTCGGGGTGCCTGGTGACAGCCGTGATGCCGAACACCTGCTGAGTGGGCTCCCAGGCGTGTAGGGCGTGGGCTCCCAGCACCACTAGGCCCGCTCGGGGGTCTCTGTGGGATCAGGGGTAACGTGGCAAGACGGGGTGAGGGCTGCCCGTCCCAGGCTTGAGCGCCCCAGCTGAGAAGCAGGGCCCAACAACCTGGGTATCCTGGCAGGCCCGGGGCAGTAACTGCTGTTATTCCCGGTAACTTTTAACGTGATGTTGCAATGTGACGTTTAATGACAATACACTTAGGGTGATATTTACTGTCATTCCCACCTCAGTTGCCACTGTGCCTCTGACCATTTTGATAGTAATGTTAATAAGTGTTAGAACAGGGGACTCCCTGGTGGCGCAAGGGATGGAGCGCTGCACTGTGGGGTTTCTGCAGCCATGGCAGGGCGAGTTCGATCCCCAGCCAGGGAGGGGCCCACAGGGCGCAGCAGACCTCTCCTGCCTCCCCGCAGCTCCCCTCAGCAGTGTGTTTCAGGGGATCTGCCTGTTCTGCTCCCCACTCTGTCTCTGGTGACTCCTCCCAACACCCCCTCCGCCATGCCTCTGGCCTGTACCCCAGCTCTTGTGTGCATAAATAAATAAAATTTAAAAACCATTGTTATAACAGTATAATTGATGCAATGATCGTAGTAGCCCCTAACAGCCACAGTCCTGCTCCTTCCTCATTTCTCTTGCCCCCACGCCTGTTTTCCTGCTATCTAGCAAATCCAACCCAGCGTGTGTGTCTCCCATCCTGTCCCATGTGGCCCCCAGGCGAAGGGAGGTGCCTGTCCTGCCTGTCTGCCCCCAGCCTGGGACCTGCCCCTGCACACAGGGGACCCACCACAGCTGCTGTGTCCTGGGGCAGGGCAGGGGCCCCAGGCACCACTCACCTGTGGCTGAAGCAGTGGGCAGCGGAGACCACCCAGCGGGCGTGGAGCAGAAAGCCCCCACAGTGGTGCTGGCCCTCGAATCTCAGGGATGCCATGTAGGGCCGGGAATGTGGGGTCACCTCGAGGCCCCCAATGATCCGGGTCCCCCAGCAGCCTGCAGGCAGGGCAGGGGGGCCCTGTCAGGGTGGGACAAGAGGCAAGTGGCTCAGAGGGGGTGTTGGGTCTGTTGGGCTCGGGCGAGAGGCAGAGGGGGAGGGGGAAAGGAGAGACAGAAGGAGGAGCCCGGGGAAGCTCTTGGGGTGCTGGGAGGGTCTCCAGGTCCCAGAGAGCCTGGGTCAGCCTGGCCGAGACCCCGGGCCGCTGCCCCTCCCAGCTGAGGTCCCAGGGGATGGCCGTCGCGGGCTGAATAGCTGTACTAGGTGGGGGCCAAGGTGGGGCTTCTGGGGTGCGGTCCTAGGGGTAGCCGGGGAGCTCCTGGGTGAGGCTGTTCCATGGACGTCTGATGGTGTGGGGGTACCCAAGGGACAGCCCCTGGGCGGGGGTCCACAGGTACGTCCTGGGTGGGGTGTGCCGACTGGGGGCTGGTGGCAGTACCATGCGGGGGCACCAGACGGGTGTGCCCGAGTAGGGGCTGGGAAGGGACACCGGGGGTTCCCCGTGTGCGGTTTCTGGGTGGCTGGCAGGTGGGGGTCCCGGGGTCCTCACCTGGGGGCCTCGTGAGAAACAGCAGGGCCGAGGCCACAGTAATCAGCAGGCGGGTGCAGCCCCCCGCCCCGGGCGCCATGGCTGTGCGGCTGGTGCCTCTCTCAAGAGCTCTGTGGGTTGTGGCCCCCACACTCAGCAACGTCTGGAAGGGGGAACCCGGCTGTGGCCTGCGGTTGGGGGCCCCGCCTGGCCACCAGCAATGCGAGCCAGCAAGTTCCGAGCAGATGTTTCTGGGGAACCTAATAACCCAGCTGCCTCGGGGTGCTGATGGTCACAGGTGCATGGGGTTCTGGGAGCCAGGCCCGGGCCCGCAACCCCAGCGGTCACTTGCCCTCCTGTGACTCAGTCTGCCCGGCGTCTGCCCGCCAAGTGCGTGCACGGTGCCTCCAGCAGCAGCTGCCTGCCAGGAGTGTAGGGGCCGCTGCTCCCTCTGGAGGGGTCTGGCCGGACCCTGCAGGTGGCAGGACCCAGTTCCTCATCTGCAAATCTAGTGCTGCCCTCGGAACTATGAGGACAGGAGCAGGGTGGGCCCTGGCCCTGGGCGCTGGCACGCTGCGGGTAGGGGTGCATCCGGCAGCTGGCGAGCCGGAGCGATGGCCAAAGCTCAGGCTCTGGTGACCAGGGACACGCCGTGTGACAGGGCGGGCCCCGAGGTCTCCGGGATGGACACGGAGCTGGGGACGTGGGGCAGGAAGGAGCCGCAGAGCTGGGACACGCTGGCGGGAGGTGCCGCCTTGCACAGGCCTCGCGACGTCAGAGCTCCCCGCTACCGGCGCCTCATCTGCATGACGCTGCCTCACGTCTCTGCTCCGGGGCGGGACGCCGGAGAGGTGGGGGGTGCACAGCCCAGAACCCCAGCCATGGAGTGGCCTGTCAGGAGAGGGGAGGCTGCCAAAGCACCGAGACGAGAAGGGGTGGCCAGGGGTCACAGGCCGGGACTGAGACGTGGACCCCCAGGTGTGGTCTCAGCCCTGATGACAGGCTGCAGGCTACTGGGCTCCCCGAATCCGCGGAAACATGCAGGAAACGGGAGCCCAGTGGCAGGGGGCCTTTGTTTCCCAGGTTTTGGCCAGGCACGGGCTGAAGGGGCCGCCGGGGCACCCCACAGCTGAGTGGACGTCCTCTCCTGGGAGGCCGCGTAGCGGCCCCCATCTGCTCCGGGTCGCTGGGGCCTCAGCCCGCCCCCAGCCACATGTCCCTGGCATCAGTGGTGGAATTACCTGAGGCTGCAGGTGCCTCATTCAGGCCTCAGGGCAACTGAGGATGTCAGTGTCACGTGTGTTCCTGTGTAATGACTGGGAGCGGAAGCCGGAGGCCAGGGCTGCACGTGGGACGAGAGGTCCAGGGTAGCAGCCTCAGCATGGCAGGACGGTCCGTTACCCCTGTGGGGACTGACTCTTCCCAGCCCCAGTCCCATTTCCTTCCTGCCCGGGGGCAGTTGTGAAATAAACAACCGTCCTTCCTGGTCCCAAATAACCAAGTGGCCCAAAGCCCTGGAGCGGCCAGGAGGGGGGAATCAGCGTTTCCGTTTCCACATTGAGCCCCAGAGCGGGGAGCTTGCCCGGCTGCACAGCAGAGGCTCTCACACCCAGAACTCCCAGACTGGAAGCCTGGGACATTCTTTCCAGGAAGGTGTCCCCATCAGAGCAGACTCAATGGTAAAGACGGCGGTGATGACAAGAGTGCTCTGCTCCCTTCACTAAACAGTTTGTTATTGATTTGTTAGAGCTCTTTATTTGTTGAGGTACATTTATGGTCATGTAATTTCTTTTCCTGGGTGACTACCAGCTGGGTTTGGCGTCCTCTTAACTGCAACGGTCTGGCTCCACAGCTCAGGCCAGGGGGGACATGGGAGTCCTGACTCTTGGTGCAGCTGGACCGACACTGGGCCGGGGGTTCAGGGTTATGAAGCTGGGGAGAGGGGTGTGCCAGAGCCCCTTCCCTCTGCACACTCCCTCGTGCATGCAGCTTTCCCCTCCTTGCCCCTTTGGGAGCTAGTGAAAGGGGAGTTTGGGGCACCAGAAGGACTGATCTTGCAGGAGAGCAGAGGACCCGACGGGTGTTGGAAGGGGGGCGGCTTGGCTCACGGCCCCTCTCGGTACCTCGAACGATCCTTGTGCACGTCATCAGCTCCCTACGAGGCTCTCGCCATCCCTGCCTGACAGGTGACCACCCTGAGGCCCAGAGAGGATCTTCCCGGGGTGGCGCACCCCATGAGAGCCCCGTAGCACCTGGCTTGCTCCCTCAGCTGGTGCCCACTCAGTGCACATGCTGAGTTAAGCCTGTGAAATAAGCAGTTGCTGGTGCAGAAGCTGCACCTCCAGGGTGTCCATTAAGGTCTGTTTGAATCCAGCTGGGAGGGGCGTGTAGTCGGTGCTTATCACCCAGCCCGCGGTGGGGCATGCAGCTGGCGCTCAATAGCTGCACAGCTCTGAGCAACAGCAGAGGCTCAGCAGGAAGGGAGCTGGGGGGAGCCAGGAGCCCCTGAGAATGGGAGAAAAGCTAAAAAAAAAAAAACAACCATGAACGCCCCCCGCCACACCCAGTGTCGGAGTCACTAAATGGGGTGCTTTGCCCCCTTCTGTGCCCCAAAGCCCATGTCTCCCGCACCTCCCTCATGGTAGCAGGCCCGTGCCAAGCAGCAAGACAGCGAAAGTGCCCGGAGAGGGCGCCGCCCACAGCAGGCCCGTTCCCTCACATCCTCTCTCTGATCACGCTCCAAGGACGCGCTTCTCGTTTCCTGAAACGGACGACAGCGGCCTACTCTGGTGCCGGCTCCTGGTCAGGGTGGGGCCGAGACTTCCTCCTGGACCTGCACCCACAGGCCTGGCGGGAACCGGGAGCCGGGCAGTAGGCGGGAGCACCTCTCACATGGGGGCTCCGACAAGCCCGTGCCCGCCGCAGAAACCAAAGCTGCGGCGAGAGCCTCGGCCAGCCGGGCCTCCTGCCCTCGTGCCTCGGGGTTCCCGTGCAGGGAGGGTGGACGGAGGAAGCGATTTGGTCACTGTGGGGGGCCCCAGAGCTCCCCAATGCTCTCTGAGCCCCAGTTTTCTCCGCCAGGCAGTGAGTGACCCTGGGGCCTTGCAGGGGCCAGCAAGAAGTCAGCAGGAACGTCCGCTCGTCTGGAACCCGGACTCGAGGGAAGGGAAAGAAGACGGCGGTAAATTTGGAGACCACACGTCCCCGGAGCATTCACAGCTCTGCCTATGCGGCACTGTCCAGTACAGGGGCGCAGCCTTGGGGAAGACAAATCACCGCCCTGGTGGACAGAGCAGGAAGCAACACAAGAAGCAGCTGACAGCGCCAAGGGATCAAATGGAAGGAGAGCGGCCGCGTCACAAGGCCAGGCCAGGCGGAGGGTTTTAAAATAAGGCAAGAAGACCTGATGACAGCGAGGAAGTGGGACGGTGTTTGCGGAGGACAGCGGGTGCGAAAGCAGGTGTCTGGACGAGCCCCACAGCGGGAGACGGGGCTTGGCAGGGCTTAGCGGGGGCTCGAGCTGGACTGCGGGGCCCCGGGGAGCCACAGAAGGCATTGCATGGGGTGGGCTGGAATGGATCCCTCTGGGGCAAAGTGGGGAGGCGCGAGGCCAGCTGCTGGGAGGCCTTCAGCAGCGGGGTGGGGGGCAGGGGAAGGACTTGAGTTTTTATGGGAATGGGAGAAATGCACCCAGCAGCCCCTTGTCACCGCTGCGTGCTCCTCCCCTTCTTCTGTGGTTAAACAAAATCCATCCACGGTCTTGCAAGCTCATTTATTTAGCAGAGAAGACGTGCCCTCCCTCTGAGGCCAGGACTGCTGCATCCTGACACCAACAGCGTCAAGCACACACTAGGTTCTCAGGAAATGCCTTTTTTAAAAAAAGGTTTATTTACTTATACACACAAGAACTGGGGTGTAGGCCAGAAGTGTGGAGGGTAAGAGGATCCACCAGACACAGAGTGGGGAGCAGAACAGGCAGATCCCCTGAAACACACTGCTGAGGGAGCAGCGGGGAGGCAGGAGAGGTCTGCTGCACCCTGTGGGTCCCTCCCTGGCCGGGGATCAAATCCGTGCTGCAGTGGCTGCGGATAACTTGAATGCACTAAGACTTTAACCCTTGTGCACCAGGGAGGCCCCATCAGGAAATGATTTTAGACTGAATGGGCAGAAGCAAGGGGCATAGAACTCCTCACAGCTCTTTTTTTGAGTTCCCAGTTCCAGGGTCAATAAAATAGGGCTGCAGGTCACGGCTCCCCCATCACCTGTTTTTGTTTTTCTTTTATTGTGTTTTTTTTATTTGTCCCAGCATCTGTTTTTGTAAATGAAGTTTTATTGGCACACAGCTGCACTGATGTGTTGACGCACTGAAACGGCCAAAGTCACTGACCGCATTGGGCCCTTACAGAAAAGGCTCGTCAAACCCTGATCAGACCTGCGCTGGCCCCCTGCAAACTGCTCCTGCACACTCGCTCCACCGCGGATCGTTCTGCGCTCCCTCCGGCAGTGCCGGGAGATGGGGAAGTGAGGCTCAGGGAGGTTAGGGACAGACCCAGGTCACACAGGACCTTGTACCCGCTCGACCGTCATCCCCAGGCCTCGGTGTCTCTCAGTCTTTTTGTTTCCTCCGTTAACTTACCGCACTTAATGCCAAACGAACATTGTAAAAGGGGGCTCTGAAAGCCTGCAGGGAGAAGGCAGCAGCACCCCCTCCCCGGCCCACACTGGATCCTGCGCATCTTTGTCCAGAGCTCGTGTAAGGACAGTTATGCACGCACGCATGCACACACACATGCACGCACACACACATGCACACACGCACGCACACGCACACCCCGCTTAGCACCTGATGAAAACCAGAAAACGAAGGGGTTGACGGGATCGCCCGCTCCTGTCCCACCCCAGGCAGCAGCAGGTGCTTGGTGCCGGGGGCACAGTGTTCTTTTCAGAGCTGGGAAGGTGAGCCACCGTCACAGTCTGGTCCTCGTGTAGCTAGGAGGCCAGCTTAGCGCCGGGCCCACACTGTGACATTTGCAGCATGAAGGACTCCAGGTAGACTTCAAGAAGTCAAGGGGCCGGCCGGGGATCCTCTTGCCTCTCCTGGCTTCCCTGTGCCAGGAGCCGCACCTCTGGCCCAGGCTGGCCTCTCCCAGGACGGAGAGCAGAGGAACCCGTGCCTCCCGCAGCCCACCCGGTGCCGCCCGTTGTCAACTGCCTACCCCATCTCTGCCCGCATGTCCTCTAGTAGCTCAGACTGGAGATGGGTGTCCCTGATGCCGGTCACCCCACGGCCATCTGGCAGTAATCCTGTTGGCCCCTCTTTCAAGATCATCCATCCTCTACCATGGGGGGGGGGTCCCAGTTCGGCCTCCTCCTGGCCTGCGAGCCTGCCCTTTGCCTTCCTAATCTACTCCCCACCTGCTAGCCAACAGCTCCGGGACTGCTCCCTGGCCTGCTCTAAATTCCGCGGTGGCTTCCAGCGCCCTCTGGACAGAGCCCGAGTTCTTCCTGATCCCCGTCCCCCTCACTCAGCCTGGTCACAGGAGCGGCCTGTGCGGGATTAGATCCGCTGCCTGCATCCCAGCCCTGTGCCAGCGAGGAGCAGGCCGGCGCCCAGCAAGTGCTGGGAGGTAATGGCTGCGCGTTCATCCCCTGAACAGGCCTCCCCGTGCCCACCGCCCGCGCCCACGGGGCGCCCTCGAGGCACCCCTCTCCCGGGCTTCTCCCGACCTGCCAGCGGCGGGGGAGAGGGCAGCGCCCCCCCCAGTGGCCCGCTGGACCTCCCCGGGCCCACTTGTCCTACCCCCGGGCCCGTCTGTCCCCAGCCGCCCCAGGCCGGGGGGTGGGGGCACTTGCCCCGCGCCTCGTCGGATCGGCCTGGCGCTGCGGCCGCCCTCGGCGTGAGGGAGCGACCCGAGGGTCGGGCGTCCTCTGGGCGCGGCCTGGGCTGCGGGCGCGGCGGCGGGTGCGCGGGGTGCCGCGGCGGCGGCGGCCGGCAGGAGGCGCAGCGCGGCGCGGCCCGGGAGGTGGGAGGGGAGCGGCGGGAGGGGAAGGGAAGAAACGCGGTGGTGGCGGCGGCGACGCGCGCGCCCAGCCCACCCCCGTGCCCGCCGCCGCCCGGACAATAAACAGCTGCGCGCGGGGCGATGCCCGAGCGGGTGCCGCCTCCCCCGCGCCGCGCAGCCCCGGCCGCCAGGCCCTAGCCCGCCCGGCCCCCGCCCGCCCGGCCCGCCGCCCCCTCCCCCGCCGCGCCGCCCGCGCCGCCTCCGCCCGGCATCGGACCCACCCGACCCCGGCGGGGAGATGGAGTGAGTACAGGCGCTCGGGCGGGAGGCGCGGGACGTGGGTGATCGGGGGGGGGGGCCGACGGGGGTGAGGCCCCGATCCGGCCCCCACTGGAGTGTCGCGGCCCCCGCGTGCAGAGGGAGATGGAGAGGGGCTTCTGGGACCCCTGAGCTCAACTGGGCATGGAGTCGGGCAGCGCCGTGCCCACTCGGAGGTCCCCACCCCCCACCCCGGCGCCCACAGGCTGATGGGGACTCTAGCGGCGGCTTGGGGGCAGCCCAGGACGCAGGGAGGGGAGGCTGCGTCTACGTCTAGCCCGCGTCTCGCTCGCGCCCTCCCAGCGAGCCTGGGCCCTTGGCCACCTGTGGACTCCCAAGCTGGCCCTGGGGTCATGGAGCGACCCCTCCCCATGGCGCGGGTGCTTGTTTTGAACCCACTCCCCCTGGCCCCAGCCTGGGTTTCTGCTGTTCCTTGCTCCCCAGTTGCATGCACCGGTCAGCCCCCTTAGACCCTCCTTAGTCCAGCTGCCCTTCCAGGGGCCCCGGTGCCGGCCTGAGCCCCTGTCCAGGCTGGGTCAAGCGCCAGATGTTGTCCTGCGTCGCCGCTGGAGGGAGGGGGCTTCTCGCTGGGACTCCCAGGGCTCTGTGGGTGTGAGAGCAAAGGGCTCTTTTTGCCAGGAGCTTGAGTCTGACCCCAGGGAAACTGTCCCCAGATGGGGCCCCAAATGGAGCTGGAGTCCGCTGGCCCCTGGTGCGAGTGGTGTGAGTGGCCTGACCCGGTGGACGCAGGTGGGGGCCGCCCGGCCGCCCATGGCGCTAGAGTAGCAGGTGCCAAGTGAATGTGCACGGTGGTCTCAGAGAGGGGCCGCTCTTCCTGGGGCGAGGGTGTCCCCATCACTCCCACCCCGCTGCTGCATGCTGGGCGGTTGTGGGTGCGTTTGCATGGGCAGGGGTTGGGTTCCAGGGCCCTGGCGCTGTGCCGGAGTGTGCTGGGGCCGGCAGCTGCGGTGCTCCGGCCACTCCCCACCCGGCCGAGACGGGCCGTGCGGTCCGGCCCGCCCGCCAGCACACAGGGTCTGGCGCCCCTGCCCTTCCCACTGGGTGTGTTTTCACAGCGACAACTTTCCTCCAGGGATTCACCCGTGACCCGCCACACCCGCCGCGCTCCCTGGGAAGGCAACACCCGTGTCCTCTGCTTTGAAAGCCCAGACAAAGGCCCTGCCTGCTCTCCCACTGGCCCCGGAGCCCAGCCAGGGACTCAGGGGAGCCAGGGCCCCGGGCTTGTCTGTGTCATTCCCCCTACTTGTTTATCTGCTCAGCTCCCCAGGCCCAAGGGGAGCCTCGGCCTGCTGACAGCCCAGCGGGGCAGGGTGTGGCCAGGGCAGGGGCTGCCTCTGGGGAGGAGGCGTGAGGAGCTAGGAAAACTCCCACCCGGGCAGAGGATTTGGGGTGGACCCCATTGTCTCCTTCTCTGCCATCTTTTCCTTTCCCAGCGGGGACAGTGAAGCCCAGAGAGGGGCAGTGGCGGCCTCAGGTCACACAGCACAAAGAGGACCCCTGGGCTGCGGACGTGGCCCGCCACGGCTGGGCACTGGCTTTGCTGAGCGCGTACCGGACAGGGGCTGGGAGCGGCCTCGCTCCCCAGAGCTGGGCACAGCCACCCCGTCCGTCCTGGGCCCCTGCGTGTCCCTCCCTTGCTCCCAAGGCAGGGCCTGCTCCCGGCAAGGAACCTCTGGCCTGGTTCTGGCTTACGGTGGTGCCCGAAAGTTACTTTAAGAAATAAATTTAAATAAAAAGGAGAGATCAAACACTGATAACATTTGCTAATGCGAGGAGTTAGTAAAAACAGCTGAGTGGCTAACCGGGGTGGGGGGCAGGAGAGGTGTCCCGGCCCATGCTGCCCGGCGGGGCGCAGTGGGGGGCAGCATGAGGGGCAGTGGGGTCTGGCTGGTCAAACAGGGTGCCTGGCCCGGAGCAGCTTCCTCACCTGTCTGGAGGGCAGGTCCTGCAAGGCCGCCTGGGTCAGGACCTTCCCACACGCCTGCAGCCCGCACTGCTGGGCTTTTACGAGGAAAAAGGCTCAACTGGGCGAGCCAAGCGGGCCCTTTCGCACCTCGTTCACACTCGCTAATCTCCCTTTTTAATGGGAAGCAGAGCCAGGGAAGAGGCATCAGAACCTAGTGGTAATTGAAATTAATAACAAGCTTTTGTTTTCCTTGTATCTGTTTTTTCGCATGTTCTTACTCTGCTGTTTGTGGCAGTGGCTTCAGAGTTTCTCTGTCTCAGTAACAATGAAACGTTTCCTTCTAGAACAGGGGCTGGAAGAGAGCGGACTGCAGGGGAAGGAAGCCTTCCCCAGCGCTGGGGTGGGGGGGCGGGGGGAAGTGGCCTGGGCCGGCAGGGGTGGTGCATCTGCTTAACACCCATCCCTGAGCCGCGCTGGGGCTGTGTGCAGGCCTGGCCCCTGGGAGCGCCCTGTCCCTGGGAGCTCGCTTGGCTGCAGCCTGTCTGGTGGGAGCAGAGGGGTGCTGGCGGCCCTTCTGGGTGGTCCTCTGAGCTTCAGGGTGGGGACCAGGCTTTGTGCCTTCCTGCCCCCTGGGACTGCAGGGGGTTGAGTCCTAGGGGCTGGTCTCTGCTTCTCTGTCTGTTTTGTCTGCTGAGCCCCTGGAAGGGGCTGGGCCAAGGTCGGGCACCTTTGTGTCTCCCATGATTCCTCCTGTGCCTGCTGACTTTGGCCTGTCATGTGGCCGGGAGTCCTGGGTCCCCATGAGCTGATGCAGGCACCAGGACGCCTCCGGTAACTCGGGGGCCAACCTGGGTGGGCCTGCACCCTGCTGCCGAGGGCGGCACCCGTGGGCTTGCAGGTGCCACCAGCAGACCCGCCCCAGCTCCAGGGAGGCCACCCTCAGGGTCTCAGGTTCCCATGCCAGGAACTGGAGGGATATTTTTTTTCTAGAAAATCACCTCTTTCGTTTCCACCATTCTCCTTTCTGAAAGTCTGTGTCTCCAACTCCCTAGCTCCGGGCAGGGTTGCATGCTGGGGGAGTTCACGGCAGGGCTCTGAGCGCAGGAAGGCCTGTGTAAGGTACTCTTAGCGTTTCCAGGCAGAGGGGCGCGCCTGGCGGAGACACCGGAGGGCTGGAAGCCGGAGCTGGCGTCAGGAGGAGGGGCCCCTCTGGTCTGTGCTCTTGGAGCCCTGGGGCCTGCAGGCCCCGGAGCCAGGGGAGAGTGGGATGGTGTCTGAGCAGGCAGGAGAGGAGCTGATTGGCACCAGACGTCTCTGGCAACTCGGGGGCCAGACTAAGGAGGAGCAGTCCGGGTGCAGCCTGGACAGGGGCCAGAGGGAAGGCCGGGGAGAAGCGGCGGGAGTGGGGGTGCCGGTGCCGATGTTGTGGGTGAGCCCTTCGAATTCTGTGGCGGTCGGTGACCGTGCAGGACGCCGGAGGGTGCCTGGCACACGGCAGAGCCCCCACCCCGCCCCCCTCCGCGCACGGTGCCTGCGGAGCCTGCGATTGGACGAGTGCGTTGGACAAGGTGTCTGCCTGCTGCCCGAGTCCGGAGCAGGCGTGCCAGGACAGTCCGCTTGGGCTGCGGGCCGGAGAGGGGATCCCAGGGCCTTGTGGCTGGCAGACCCAGTAAGGGCCAGAGCAGGGCAGGCAGGCGGGAGCCGCGTGTGGATGAGAGGGCACGGGGCGGGCCCCGCTGGGGGCCTCGGCGGCGCAGTCAGGGATCTGGATGTCCTGGTCAGTGTGTGTGCGAGTGTTGACCACACAGGCCAGGAGCCGGAGCGGGAGGGGCCACCAGCTCTGGCCCCCGCCTGGCCCTGCGCGCGAGGGTCGGTTTCTGCTGTGTTTATGAACACGCTTGCTCTCGCACCTTCGTTGCGACGTGATTCACGCACTACACAGCCGAGTTTAACACGAGTAGTTCGCTGGTGCAGTCACAGGATCGTCCAGTAGTTCTAGTCCCGGGACACCCTGTCACCTCAAAAGGAAACCCCGAGCACATCAGCAGTCACCGTCTCCTTCCCAGCCCGTCCCTGCTAACATACTTCCTGTCCCCGCGGCCGCGCCTGTCCTGGGCGCGTCTCGTCCGTGGCCTCACCCGCGTGGCCTGTGTGTCTGCTGCTGTCCCTGAGCGTCTGTGTCCAGGGCCCTCCCCGTGGTGGCGAGTGTCGGAGCGGCCCCCTTGCATGGTTGAATAACAGTCCAGGGGATGGATGGACACATTGTTGACTGCTTTTGTTTTTTTAAAAGATTTATTTATTTGTGCACACAAGAGCTGGGGTACAGGCCAGAGGTGCAGGGGACAAGAGAATCTACCAGACAAGCTGGGAACAGCACAGGGAGGTCTACTGAAACACTCTGCTGAAGGGAGTAGTGGGCGAGGCAGGAGAGGTCTGCTGCGCCCTGTGGGTCCCCTCCCCAGCTGGCGGCAGGGATTGAACTCGCGCTGCAGTGGCTGCGGTTTGCTCCACAGTGCATGGCCTAACCCAGTGCGCCACCAGGTAGGGCCCTGTTTTTTTTTTTGTTTGTTTTTGTTTTTAAGATTTATTTATTTGTGCACACAAGAGCTAGGGCACAGGCCAGAGGTGTGGGGGAGGGTGAGAGGACTCACCAGAGACAGGGTGGGGAGCGGAACAGGCAGATCCACTGAAACACACTGCTGAGGGGAGTAGCGGGCGAGGCAGGAGAGGTCTGCTGTGCCTGTGGGCCCTCCCTGGTCAGGGGTCGAACTCGCGCTACAGTGGCTGCGGAAGCCCCACAGTGCAGCGCTCAACCCCTTGCACCACCAGGGAGGCCCCACCTGGGCTGTTTGTATATTAATTTGTACAGTTGCTTCTTAGGTGACTTTCCCGGGGGCTGTTCTAGAAAAATGTAAGATGTGATCGTGAGTTTACTTAAACGGGAGCCCTTCGAGGTGGCTGGCGTGTAATGAGGGAAAGGCGAGGACTGGGGGACAAGGTCCCCCTGAACACAGAAAGACCCTGATTTACTCACTGGTCCAGCAAACATTGATTGCCTTAGGGACGTGGCAGGCGAGAGAGACAGTCGCTGCTGTGGTAGATGAGAAACAAGACGAGTAAAATGAACAGGAAGTGCAGGGGGTGGGCAGGGGTGTGGGGAGGTGAGACTCAGGAAAGGGGTGAGGCAGCCCCTGTGGCTACAGCTGAGTAAGGGCCTGGGGGCACCCGCGAGGACTGTGGAGGGCCAGGAGAGAGCGCCCAGGCAGACCCCAGGCCAGAGTACACCTGAAACAGAGGTGGCTACGGGAGGGGAGGGATGAGGGGTCCTTGGGGCTGCCTCTACAGCTGGGGGCCTCAGCCTAAGGGGCTCCCACTCATGCTCTGCTGAGGCCACCAGACAGGGGCTGGCTCCTCCCCCACCCAACCCAGGTTAATGGGCAGCAGCTTTGCTGCCCTGGGTGCGTGGCCTGCCCTGACCTCTCCACCACCAGGATGTGGCCACTGTGCCTCGAGCCTTCTGCAAGCCCAGGCCCCCGGAGGGCTCGCCTCACCAGTGACAGTGGTCTTACTGCCTGCCTGGGTTGGATGTTGAGGGCAGGAGAATTCCTTCCTGGGAAGAAAGAAACCCAGGAAGGTTTCCTGGAAGAGGGGGCTGGGCTGCACCTGAGTGGCTCTTGGAGGTGGAAGAGGAAAGGCAGGGGAGCTGATGAAGCATGAAGAGGAAACCGCAGAGCTTGAATGCTGAGGTTTACGGGGTGACAGTAGCTGTGGGGATGTGGAGGAGCTTAGGGGAGACAAAGGCCACGGGGTGCTGGCAGCCAGCCACTGGGGACTTCCTCCCACCCTGCCCTCCCTCTCCTCATGGGGGAAGGGGCCACTGGGCTCCCTCGGCCCTGCGTGACTCTGCCCTCCCTGCGCTCCCCTCCCCCACGGCCAAGGTCTGTGTCAGCTGTTTCGTTTCAGTTAGCGCAGGAATGTCCTGGCTCTGCGCTGCCTGGCCCAGGACCCCTTCATGCTGGCTGGAGCCGCCTGGGTGTGGGCTCTGGACGAACAGCTGCACCCGCCCCCCACACACCCCTCTCTGGCCTTCTCCCCGCCTGCCCTGCCCGCTGGGTGACCCTGGGCGGGTTGCATAACTTCTCTGAGCCTCAAACCCTGGCGGGCCCACAAGGCCGAGGCCGGCTCGGTGTGTTGCGCCCGGGCCTCGTCAGCTCCTCTCCTGGAGCTGGGGTTGTCTCGTGCGCGGGCCCCGCCCTCTCGGCGTCCTCAACCGCCCACACCGCGGCTAGAGCCAGGATTCGCTCCAAGCACAGTAAAAATAATCGCACCGGGACAGGAGCCCGCGCACATGGCTGTGGGCGTCTGGGCGGTGGGGTGTCCCCCCACGAGCTGCTTAGAGCAGCCACACACGGCCGCAGCGCGGGTGCAGCCACAGGCTCGGGAGTCGCAGGCAGCACCGCCAGTGGGACTCGGCCTCCCTGAGCCACGCCCTCCCCCGCTTCAAGCCGAGACTCCCCTTCTCCACCCAGCACGTAAGATCTCTTGTGATCTGGCTTCCGTGTCCCTCAGTAAACCAGAGCGAGGCCTCCGCCACCCCAAGCATCACCCCCCCCCACCCGCCGGAGCCTGGGGAGGCCCTGACGGTGGCCCCCGCGTCCGCCCTCACCATTCGGCGGTGCTTGTTCCCCTGTGACAGACGGGGCGACCGTCCAGGTGGCCCTCACTCCTCCCAGCCTCGATTTCCTCTCCTGGGAAGTGGGATCGAGCCGGCTGGGTCGGATGTTCTCATTTTATTGCTGCCCTTCCAGGGCCCTCTGGTCGTACTTGGATTTATTTTTTGGATTCACGGTGCTAAGCCTCGTCTTGGCTTGATCTTGGCGACTTCGCAGCAGCGGCGGGCCCAGACCCTGCAGGCAGAGCGTCCCTCGCTGGTGGGCGTCCTTGCCACAGAACAGGGCACCCCTCGGTGGTGGGGCGGGGCAGACCCCTCACTCCTCCCCGTCTGGCTCTCTCCAGGCAGCCCCTGAGGCCCTCGGCAGGAAACCCCTCAGTCCCCCAGCGCCAGCCTGGGGGCGAGAGATGCTCAGCACCGGCCCCACCCCCGCATGCCGGGCCTCTGCATTACCATGGGGACGTGCAGTTGCCAGGGCAACCTCCTCCCGCTGGCCCGCCATCCATCACCCGCGGAGGTGGCACTGGGGGCTGGATGGCTCCGTGCCCCCAAGCCCAGGGAGGGGCACAGGAATGGGGGCGCACAGCCTGTGCCCTTCAGGCCGCTGTGCCAGGAAGGCCGTGAGGAAGGATGGAAACTCTTCCAGGGCACTGCCCTCTCTGCTGTGGCCCCGGCCTTCCCGTGCCCTGGCCGGGCATAGTGGCGGCAGGCCGCTCAAGCGAAGACCGTGTGCTGTCCCCCGCCTGGCCAGCCGGCCCCACAGCACTCCCGGTGCTCCTGTGTCCGGCCTGCGCGGCTGCCGGGCCCTCTGCCCAGTGGGCCCTTTGGCCCTGGGGTCTCCACTGCTCTATCCCTCTCCTCCAGCTCTGACTCCGTCCTGGTGGGCCCCTGGAGGCCGTAGAGCTGGGAAGAGGACAAGCTGTGGTGCAAACCAGAGCTGGGCAGTTGTGCTTGGAAGCCCAGCTCTGCCCCTTCCTAGCTGTGTGACTCTGGGCAATTGACGTTCCAGCTTTGGGCTAGGTTTCCAGCCAAGGAAGGGCATCTCAGACAGAAGGAACGGCAGGTGCAAAGGCCCTGAGGTAGGTGTGAACTTGGTGCACCAGGCCAGCAAATGGGTAGCAGAGGGGCGAGGAAAGCGTCTGGGTCTCTGGCTTTGTGGTTTCTTTCAGGGGGCAGTAGGGGCCAGGGAGACTTTAGGTCAGGAGAGTGATTCATTTTGAGGAGCTGCCTCTGATGGGGGGGATTGTTAGGGATCAGGAGGTACAGGCCACAGTAGAGGCCTGGGCTTGGGTGGGAGGTGTGGCGTCTGCAAGTGAGGAACTGGGCCCAAGGAGCAGGGATTAAAGGGGTGGGTGGCACCTGCCGGCATCACAGGTGACGGGCAGACCCAGAATGCTAGTTGATCTGGCCTCTCAGGAAGGGCCTCCAAATCCTGTGGCTGGATCAAGTCTTTCCTGAACTCCACCCAGCTGAACTCTATGAAGGAGGGGTGCAGGGAGCCCTAGGAAGTGCACTGGAGCTGCAGGGCCCTGGTGCCACCTGCTAGGAAGGGCAGAGCTGGGTGGGGTCGCCTCCTGGGAATGACGCCCAGTAGAGGCCAGGAACTGGAGTCTGAGCGGGGCAAGCAGATGGGTACTGCACGGTCCCAAGCCGTCACCGAGGAGCCGTCTGGATTGGGGCTGGGCTCGGGGGGACCTAGCTCGCGCCTTTGGGCATCTGCTGCCCGCTAAGCCACAGGGGGAAGGCCCATGGTAGCCTTTGGAGCTGGCGGTGTCCACCCCACTTGCTTGTGCAGATGGGGAAACTGAGGCCAGTGGGGGTGGAGGTCTTTGGAGACACAGCTGCTGCAGGCCTAGCGGTGCTGGCGGTGGCGACAAAAGCAGTTTCAGTCCCTGTGAAGGTGGGGCAGGTGGGGCTCTTCAGGCCTCCCGCGAACACACTCTGGCCCTGGGGTCGTTGGGAATTCGGGATAGAGAGTCAGGAGGCCTCCCTCGAAAACCCCTCCTCTTCCTGCCGCATTGCCAGGCCACGCTGGCCGGAGACTGTCAGGCCCCGGGGGTGGCTCCGGGGCCAGCATCTGGCTCAGGGCAGGTGCGGCCTCCTGGGCGCTGGAGGGGAGAGCCGGCTGTGAGAGCAGGCAGGGAGGTGCAGCGGCAGGGCCTGACAAAGGGCCTGGACCAGGGGCCGAGGGGGCTGCAGGAGGGCGGGGCGTCAGCGTCCCTGAAGGAGCCAGTAAGAGGCAGAGCGTCCACGAGGCAGGGCGGGCGCAGCGAGTCTGGCGCTCGTGCCAGCCGGGGGCCCGGACGGCCTGCGGCCCTGTCCCTCCTGACCCGTGGCATCCGGCGGGCGGAAACGGCTCCGGCGGGCTCTTGGAGGACAGCAGGTGGGCGAGCGCTGACGGCGGTCTTGCTACATCTCTGCTGTGTGTCCTTGAGAGGCCCGCGGCCCTCTCTGGTCTCCGGCTCCTGGGAGACGCAGGCAGCAGGGGGAGCACCAGCAAGCCCAGGGCGGGAGGCGGTGCCCCGCAGATGCGAGAGGAGGCGCTCAGTGGGCTGTGAGCGAGGGAGGAGGAACGTCCTGATAGGTGCCCAGGGAGGGCGTGGCCAGCACGTCCTGAAACCGCCCTCGGACTCCTGGGTCATCTGTCCGCCCCAGCGCTGGGGCCCTCCCCCCAGCCCCGCCTGGGTCTCTGCACAGGCCACCCCGCCCATCCCAGTGCCTCAGTCCCCACCCTCTCTTGGCCCTGTTTTTTTTTTTTTTAAGATTTATTTATCTATGCACAGGCCAGAGGTGGGGGGGGTGAGAGGACTCCCCAGAGACAGAGCTGGGAGCAGAACAGGCAGATCCACTGAAGCACACTGCTGAGGGGGCAGCGGGGGCAGGAGAGTCTGCTGCACCCTGGGGTCCCTCCCTGGCCGGGGCTCGAGCTCGTGCTGCGGTGGTACTGGTGCTTCACAGTGCGGCGCCTGTAACCCACCGCCAGGGAAGCCCCACCTTGGGCCCGTCTTGAGGGGGCAGGAGGATTTCCTGGTGAATTAATGAGGGAATAAGCCCCGAAGGAGACACCTCCCAGGGGGTGAGAGGGTCTGACTCCGCAGAAAGGAAAGTCAGAGGAGCGTCCGGCCGTGGCCACCATGGGCTGGGCCCAGGGTCGCGCCGGCCCGGCTGGCCCCGGCTAACCTGGCCTGTCCCCCATCCGCAGGATCCCGGCGGCAGAGACCACCTCCCAGCAGGAGCGGCTCCAGGCCATTGCGGTGAGTGTTCCCAGAGGGGCGGCCCGGGTGGCGGGTCAGGGTCTCGGTCACCCCACGCCGGGCTCAGGGCCTCGGGAGCCAAGCAGGACGAGCTGAGGGGTGATGGATTCCTCTGGAAACTTGTCTGCCCACTGGTGCACCCAAATACAGAGGCCCTGCGTCCTTAGACTGACTTCGGGACCACTGGCCTAACTTAGACCCCAGTGTGGACAGGGAGGCCGAGGCCTCGCCGCGCCCGGGTGACCAGACTGTCCCGGACAGGTGCCCGTGGCTGCCTGGGCTGCTCCGGCTGCAGGAGCCCCTTTTGGGGTTAGGGCCGTGACCCTGGCCTCCTCATGCCCCTTCTGGGGTGTGCAGGGACAGCCTGGGGCAAGTAGGGGAGAGACTGGGGGGCAGGCTCTGGGGCAGGCGGGGAGACAGGCGGAGGAGGGGCCCAGGGGTGCCGTTAACAGAAAAGGCAGGGTCCTCGCGGTGAGGCCTCGGGGTGAGGCTCCCCTGCTCCCTGGCCCCAGGAGAAGAGGAAGAGGCAGGCAGAGATCGAGAACAAGCGCCGGCAGCTGGAGGACGACCGGCGGCAGCTGCAGCACCTAAAGGTACCGGGCGGCTGGGCAGGGTGGGCACACCGGGGGTGACGCAGAGGTGACGCCGGCCCCGCCCCGCCGATGCCACACTGACGTGCCCCACCCCTGCGCCCAGTCCAAGGCGTTGCGGGAGCGATGGCTGCTGGAGGGGACCCCGTCCTCGGCCTCGGAAGGGGATGAGGACATGCGCAAGCAGATGCAGGAGGACGAGCAGAAGGCCAGGCGCCTGGAGGAGTCCATCTCCAGGTGGGTGGGCCGAGCGGGCCGCGCGTCGGGCAGAGAGGCCGCGTCCGGGGCCCCTGGCCGGCCCTGCCCTGCCGTTGCCCAGGCGGTGGGAGCAGGGCAGGGCCTCACCCGCGCCGCGACGGCACTCGGGCATCGCGGGACCCGGCGTGCACTGAGGGGCACACGGCTGGGGTGAGCGCCCGAGAGTTTGGAGGCGGCCAGGGGCCTGTGGCATGGCCTGTGGCCCTGCTCCTCCGGCACCCCGCGGAGCAGGTGCTGAGGATGTGGCTGCGGGCGGGCCCGTCTCTAGGATGGGCGTAGCCGGCATCGCCTCCCCGGGGGCTTCCTGGCGCCAGCCCAGCTGGCTGGCTCGCTCCAGCCCTGCTCCCATGGACACCACACACAGGCCTCGGGACGTCCGGGGGAGGGGGCAGGATGGGGACAGCTACCAGCCCCCTCAGGGCCGGGACAAAAGGCCCGGGGTTTCCAGGCGGGCAGGAGGCCCAGGCTGGGCTCCGGAGCAGCAAGGTCAGCGAGAGGGAAGCGGAGGCCAAAATTCCAAACGTCCCTTCGGCAAAGGGAGGCCTGAGAGGCCGACGGGCCACTGCGGGCCGGCCCCCACCCTGCAGACACTGGCACGCCTGCGCAGGACGCAGAGCGCCCTCTGGGCCTGGGCAGGGGCTCAGCTGGGCTTCCCGCCAGGGGCCTAAGTGCCCTGGCCTGGGACAGGAGCAGGAGCCCCCTGTGGGCCGGAAGGATGAGCACTGAGGCGCTGGGGCTGGCGCTGGGGGCTCGGGCAGGCCCGGTCTGGAGGTGGAGGGGGCAGCCTGGCAGGCAGGTGGGGTATGCAGCAGGCTGGGTGGCCCGGGTGGGGGAGGGGTGTCGCTCGTGCCCTACTGTGTGTCTGACACACAGTGGGTGCTTGCTTTTCTGCACGCCCACCTAGTCGGTGCCCCAGGAGCCCTCCAGGCCGGCCGGGCGCTGTGTCCCACTGTGTCCAGCCTGCCCCCTGGGCTCCCGTGTCAGGGTGCCCCAGGCTCACGCCCTGCCTGCCCCGGCCCCAGGGACAGGGCCTCGGGTGCTGCCGCACAGCCTGCAGCTCCCGTCCTGTTCTGTTCTCACCGGGCTTGTGTTTTGATGCTCGGAAAGTGACACGGGTTTTCCAGTTTCCCTGGAGACGTAAAACTTCCAGTAAAAATAAATATACTGAGAAAAGGGAACCTGCCGGACGCAGAGGTCAAACAGCGGCGCAGGAGGCGGGGGGCTCCGGAGACCGGCAGGGGCAGGTCCTGGCTCCGCTGCCTCGTCCTGCGCCTCAGTTTCCCCCACCGGGAAGGGGGTGATGAGGACGCCTCACCGGTTGTGGTGACCGGTGCCCGTGAGGGTCGTCATCCACACCCCTCCCCAGGCTGGAGGAGGAGATTGAGGTGCTGGAGAACAAAGATTCGCTCCCCGCCAACACCAAGGAGAACGCGGCCGCGCCCAGCCCAGCCAAGGAGGGAGAGAAGACGGAGGCGGTGATGAACTCTCAGCAGGTAAGGGGACCTGGCTTCCCAGGCCGAGCTCCCCGGACCACCACCCCACCCCCCTGCCCCCCCCACCCCTTCACCCCCGCCAGAGCAGAGCCTAGAGCAGGGGCTGGGGTCAGCCCTTTGTCTCTCTGGCCGCCGTCGCCCATGTGCTGGGGTGTCACAGGCTGAGTGAACTGATGAGCCCAAGACTCACGGCCACTCTCACCGGCGGCTCTGGACCGCGCAGTCCCGCCTCCGCTCTTGCTGCCCTCTCCTCGCTGCATCACTGTCCTGTGGGGGGAGGGGCCCCCTGCGGGAGGTCCAGACAGGCCCAGGAGGTTGAGGGACAGGCTCACAGCACACAGCTGGCTAGTGACCGCCACGGGGCCTCCGCCGCTGGCTCCGGGGCTGCTGTGCAGCCCAGGCTGTTGACAGGGGACCCTCCTCGCTGCGGTCTGGAGTCTCCCCACCGCCTTTGCTGTCTTCGGGACTCGGGGACCACCCTCCTCTCCCGACCCACCCGTTACCCCTGCCCCAGATGGGCAGGGAGGTGGCGCCGCACGGCGGTCCGTCAGGTGTGCTGATGGACGTGTGAGGCCGCTGCACACACAGCAAGGTGGCCAGGCCCCCAACGGCACGGCGGGGGCACTGAGGTGTCCCTGGCAAGGTATTTCATTGGGGGAAGCTGAGAGGCCTCCAGGAAAAGGTGGGTTTTGAAGGTTAAGTAGGAGTTCTCCGGGCACAGACACACCAAGAAGGGCTTCCTCTCTTGAGGCTGATTGAAGACAGACCACGTGCTGGCTTGGGCCCTGCCCGTCACCAGGAGACACTCCCTGCTGGTGCCCATGTCCTGCGGGTGGGGGGCCTTTGGATTGGGGGGGTGACAAGGACAGAATGAGGAACCATGTAGGCTGAGACCCAAGAGCCAGCTGCAGGTGGCAGGCTCACCCCGCACAGGCTCTGGGCTGGGAATGTCCTCGAGAGACAGGGAGGGGCCTGCGAGGTCAGCCAGAGATGGGGTGGGCCGGGGGCAGCGGGCCTGGGTCACCGGGAAGGGTTTGGGCTTTGTTTGGGAGCGCTGGAGCCACGGCGCTTCCGAGCATCGGGGGGATGTTATCTGGTGCAGGGGATGTTATCTGGCCGGTAGGTCACTGCTGAGTCAGACACTCCCTGAGTTCCTGCCCCCTTGGGCCGGGGCCCTTAGTGGGAGGCAGCCGGCACCCCTAACTCGTAGGTCTCCTTCTTTCTTGCAGACCCCAGTGGGCACGCCCAAAGGTATGGCTTCTGGCAAAGGCGAGGGAGGGTGGAGGCTGTGGGCGGTGCCTAGGAAATTCGTAGTTGCTGATAAATAACAATAAGAAAAGAACTCATGTTTTAAAGTGACTCCTATTTTTATCATTCTCATGGCCCAGTCCCTCCTCATTTCACCTAATGCCCACAGTGCCCCTGGGGACTGCTGTCACATTAGATGAGGACACGGAGGCTCTGGCTGCATGGGCTGAGGCCTCAGCCTGGGTCCCCAGACCCCGCCTTCCGCAGGGCCTGGCGAGCCCCCCACGCCCACCTGCCCCCGGCTCCGTGCAGGTGGTCAGGCCTCTGTCTGCACCTGTGTGCCGGGAGCCAGTGGCAGGAGAGGGCGGAAGTCCAGTCCCAGGGTCAGGCCCATCCCGCCAAGGTGCAGGAGGCCCACCCTGGGGCCGGAGGAAGAAGCCAAAAGTTTGAACTCTGACCCATTCGGGCCCCCTGAGAAGTAAATCCGAGGGGAGGATGCACACGTTGGTAGATGCTCCGTGTGTGAGGCACTTAACACGTGTGTGAGCTGTCCCGTGACTGCTAACTGCGTCACTCACTGTGGACTAGGCTTACCGAGTGCAAGTTCTGTCAAGAGACGCACTGCGCTTGCCGTCTCTGCATCTGTGGATAGAAGGGAGCCCCCGCCAGGACTGGGGGTGGTGGCCTGTGTCCTTGGTCTGATCTGTCACGTGTTAATGATCTATGATGAGAGTGTCTCATTGTCTTGCTGTGAAATTAAGAATTAATAATTAAAAAACCCGCTCAGGCCTCTCAGGGATTTTGTGAAGATCATTTGGACTGAGGGTAACAGAGCCCAGAGATGGGCGTGAACCCTGGCTGGACAGGGGTTCTGGGGGTGCATTCGTGTGCCCGCTTGTAGTAGGGGACGTCACTGTCTGGGAGAGTGTGTGGGGTGTCCACATGGGATGCCCATGGTGTGGGGGTGTGCCTGCTGGCATCCAGGTGCTGTGGGTATCTGTGTGCGCGGGGGCAGGGCCCGGGGGTGTGAATCACCTCTGTCCTCTGACCCCCATCTCTCTCTCCATCCACTTCCCCACTGAGCAGAGAAGCGAGTCTCCAACACGCCAGTGAAGACGGCCGAAGGCTCCACGATGATGAAGGCAGGTGGGTGACCCCAGACTCAGCCTGTGCCGGGTGCTGTCCTGGACCAGGTCAGGGCTTGGGGGGAGGTCGAGGCAGACGCGCCCTTGGCAGCACTGGTGAGGGTGAGGGTGGGGGGGTAGCAGCTGACCGAGGCCAAGGCCTGGGTCTGGGGTCGCATCCGGGGACCCCTCTGCTTTGGCACCGTTGTCACACCGGCCCAGCTTCCCTGGAGAAGACGGGCCTCCTTGCATGGCGGCTCTAACGCGGCACCCCTCACCGCTTCCTTAACCTCACGTGCCGCTCGGACCTGGGCCAGAGGGTGGCGCGCACCTGCAGACCCTCGCCGCCCCGCACACCCCCCATCCTCGGCTGCCTTGGGAGAGGAAGAGCGTACCCTGGGGGGAAGCCACGTGTCCTACAAAGCTGGGGTTCAATCCCCGTTCTACCACATGACACAGGTCCTCGAGTTTCTCACCTGCTGAAGGGGTGGGACTGCGCAACCTCGTGCCTAGCACCCGAGGGTGATGGTGACATGCTCGCCACCGCGGCTCTTCGTGAAGCCAGCGCAGCAGGCAGGGAACCAAGGACAGAGCGAGGCCATCTTGGGGACTAGGTGGCCAGAGCGGGAGGGGGCGGGACTGAGTGGAGTCCAGGAGGCTGCGGGCAGGAGGTAACTATTTCCCAAGGTGGGGTGCCTTCAGGGTCTCTGCCTCGTAGGCCAGCCCGGGCAGCACCGCGGTCACTTGGCCTCACTGTCCCCTCAGCGCCCCACTGCCCAGTTGGGTCTGGAGTGGGGTGTCGGGCTGTGCCGGGGCTCTCATTCACTCAAGTCAGGTTGGGCACCTGCTGTGTGCCAGTTTGAGGGACAAATTTAGGGAGCTGATGCTCTGATGGGAGCGACAGCCTAACTTACGGGGAAAATAAAGGTTTGGGGAGCAAGAAGGGGACAATGTAATAATAGGGCTGGGGTGTGCTTTTGAGCAAGGACAGGGAAATGAGGAAGCATGGGAGGCTGGGATCTTGGAGGTGCCCCGGGAAGAGGGTGCAGCGTGGGTTGGACTGGATCTAGGGCGTTGGGGAAGCCTTGGGGAGGCCTGTGGTTGGGGTGTGCAGGAAGTCAGGCCGGCCGGCGGGTGTGGGGGCGTCTGAACCGCTGTGTGCGAGCAGGGCAAGCCGTTCGGTGCTCGCGGGCGCCCTCTGGCGGCCGAGAGAGGCGAGGCTAGACGGAGTATGGAGGGGGCGCGGCGCTGGTCCAGGATGGGGCAGGCTGGTGCTGCCCCCCTCCCCGCAGGGGCCACAGGAAGGGGCCTGGTGTTCCGGAGGCGCCCCTCCAGGACTTTCAGATGGACAGACTGGAGGTGAGAAAAGCAGCTGCGGAGCCAGGCTTGGCGTGGATTTCTGGAGCAAATTAGGAGGCTGTCTTTCTGGGTACCCCAAGGGCACTGTGCTGGGAGCTGGGGCTCAGGGGGCATGGTCAGCCAGGACTCAGTCTCTGTGACTCTGTGATGATTTCTACAGAGTTGGGGTGGGTAGTGGCCTTGACTGTGACTCCATCCCTTCGTGGTGCAGGAACTGTCCTCCCGGGAAAAACTAGGGTGACTGGGTGGGCGGGGACCAAGGGGCTGTGTCTGGCCAGCTCCACTCTTTTGTTTAAAAAAAAAAAAAGATTTTATTTATGCACACAAGAGCTGGGGTGTAGGCCAGAGGTGCAGGGGGTGAGAGGATTCATCAGAGGCAGAGTGGGGAGCAGAACAGGCAGATCAATTGAAACACACTGCTGAGAGGAGCAGTGGGCGAGGCAGGAAAGGTCTGCTGCGCCCTGTGGGTCCCCTCCCGGGCCGGCAGCAGGGACTGAACTCGTGCTGCAGGGGCTGCGGTCTGCTTCATTCATAGTGCGTTGCTTAACCCGCTGCGCCACCAGGGAGGCCCCAGGTCCACTCTTGACCGTGACCTGGGAGGCCAGCCTCTCGCAGCGTCTCTCTGCCCGTTGGAGGAGGATAGGGGAGCAGCTCACGGTTTCCATCCGGGTGGGGCAACAGAGTCTGGCCCCGACACCAGCGGCGGGGACCTCTGGCAGGACGGAGGGCTGGGAGGGCCGTGCTCAGACCCGCGTGCCTCTGGCATCCCCGCTGCCACCACCGCTTGGCCGTGCGCTGCCGGCTCCCCCTCCCTGGCTTGGCTGCAGCCCAGCGGGGGTTGGTGGGCAGGCAGCCATGGCATAACCCGTGCCTGTTGTGCCAGCCATGTATTCGGTGGAGATCACGGTGGAGAAGGACAAGGTGACCGGGGAGACCCGGGTGCTGTCCAGCACCACCTTGCTTCCCCAGGAGCTGCTTCCTCAGGGCGTCAAGGTCTACGAGGACGAGACCAAAGGTACGGACCCCACGCCCGCGCCCTGAGCCAGCACCCACCGCGGTCTGAGCCGGCAGCCATGTTCAGGGCCTGCCTCCAGCCCAGGCCTATGGCCCAGCCTTGTCTATTCCAGGTCCTGGCTGAGTGCCAGGTGCGGGCTGGCCTCCGGGAATCCAATCCAAGTGGGGTCACCTGACCATCAGACCCAGCCCTTCACACAATTCTTTTAAATCATTGCCTTTGTGATAAAGGCAGTCCGGGCCATGGAGGGTGTAGCAGGGTGGGGTGAGGGCAGGGGTCTCAGCAGGTGAGCAGGAGCTCACTAGCTACAGGTCCAGCTCGGGGGAGCAGTGGGGGGCGGGGCTCGCACACAGAAGTCCTGAGGGAGATGCAGTTTGCTGGGGGCAGAAGCGCGGAGCCTCAGGGCTGGTGCAGGAGGGAGGGAGGGGGTCAGGCAGGGCCCAGTGCTGAGACCCGATTGGGTCTCTCAGGTCCGCCTGGCGGCTGGGAGGGGAACAGGCGAGGGAGACGCCCTGGAGCAGGGCCCTTGGGCTAGAGGCCTCAGGTGTGTCACGTACTAAGAATTCGCTCTTATTTTAAACTAAGAAAACCCTTCATTAAAACGCCCTGTCCGTCAATATGCAGCGAGCACTTTCAAACAGTTTGCCATTTAAGCATCCGGCGTGCCCTGCAGCCCAGTAGACACACGGCAGTGTCTGCTCTGACTTAGGAGAGGAGAACAAGCTTTAGGTCAAAGAAGACCCTAAAGAGCTACCTTCGACGTCAAGGCGAGCATTTGTTTTCTTGTGGAGCCAGTCCCTAAGCCAGGTGAACGCAGATGCGTGCGGCAGGGCGGCGAGTGCAGAGCCGCTGCCGGGGAGGGCGGGCCGGGGCGCAGGGCCCTGACTCCGGGCAGCGTGTGCTGCCGTGGGCCCCGCCTTCACGTCCCGACCAGTCACTCTGGCCGTGTTTGTCTCCCCGGATGGCAGCCCGTGCCCCCTCCCCATCATGTCCGCAGGCCCGCTCCGGCGGCGGCCTGGCTGGGCCTGCCCTGGACGCGCCCGCGGACGCGCACGCCGCGGGCCGGTCTGCCCCGAGCGCGGCGGGTTCAGCCCAAGGACGGCGTCGGCTGTGGCCCTCGTCCGCCACGTGGACACCTGGGTCCTTCCGCTGTTGGTTTCGTGACGCTAGCAAGTTTTTGTGGGGGGCGCATTTTCACTTCTCGTGAGCTCCCATGGAGCCCCATATTTAGCCTTTGGGGGGGCCGCGCGTGGCCGTGAGGCTCTGTGGGCGCCCGCCCTTGTCCTCCGCTTTCCTGGCGTCCAGGCCCGGGGGTGTGAGGCGGCTCCTCGCCTTGTTCTGGGTCAGGGCTGTTTGCTCTTCCGCCCAGCTCCGCCTGGTCTGGGGTTGTTGCCCGAGGGAACCCTCACTGCCGTGTGACCGAGGGCGTGACCCAGGGCGAGGCCCAGGGGGCTCCCCCATTTCCTGGATGAGGCTGTCCTCGGGGCCAAAGGGCGGGGCGCTGCCTACGCTGGCAGAAGACCCTCACCCTGGCGCTGCCCATTCCCCGGGATTCAAGGCCCCCCGGACTGGACTCCGTTGCTTAGCAATGGGAAGGCAGTCGGTTTCCATGGCAGCTGCGGGCTGGAATTCCTAGCTCAGGACAGGGCCAGTGGGAAATGCTCAGTTTGCTTCTGTGTGGCCCGGCCTCCGAGCAGACACCCTCCCTGGGGGTTGTAAGCCGAGAGTGAAAAGCACTTTCCTTCTGGCCTGGAGCCAGGCGTCTGACCTTTGGCTGGGAGAGTGGGGATCCCTGGAGTACCCTTCCTCCGCCCCCATGGCGGGACGCTCCAGCGGCTGACAATCGGGGCCTCCCACACCCCACGAACAGCGCCCAGAGTCGAAGAGGAGGAAGTTGGGAGTGACTTGGGGCCCAGGGATAGCAAGGTCCACTGCCCACGTAAGACTTTGTCCAGGGCGCAGTGGGCAATGCTAGGGAGCAGTTCAGCACGAAAATATCCCAGGACTAGGCAGTTCCCTGTGAGCTGTTCCAAAGTCTGCGGTTTATACCCCGTGTTCCTTGACCATAGCCGCCCAGCCCCTAAACATAAAACACCCTTCTAAAGCCTCGGCTTAAACAGGAGAGTAACCAAGTGGAGGCTGTAAACTGCACGTGAAAGACGGTGGCGGCAAGGCTCGAGGGATGCGGGCACAGCCCGACTCAGAGCGGATGCCGCTCTGGGGAATTTACTAGAAAATAGGGGAGACGGAAACGGAGCAAAACTTGAATTCAAGATAAGCCACAGAACCCAGGGGAGAGAGAACTCGGGCCCCTGCCTCCACACGTGGGAAATGCCTCCCGGGGAGGAGCCTTGCCTGCCGTGCATTCTGCAGCTGACACTTCCCTTCTCTGAACTGTTTCCAACACCTTTGCAAAAAAAAAAAAGAAAAAAAATGCCTACTTTGCAAGGTGGCTGCTCGGAAGTCAGTCAGCTGAGGAATACGGAAATGCTCCTTCATGAGGGCAATAAAACCTCATTTCGTTTAACTCTAATCTTAGAGGATGCTTTTTAAAAAATTTTTTTCAAAATATTTATGCAGACAAGAGCTGGGGTACAGGCCAGAGGTGCAGGGGTGAGAGGATTCACCAGAGACAGAGTGGGGAGCAGAACAGATAGATGGACTGAAATACACTGCTGAGGGGAGAAGCAGGGAGACAGGAGAAGTCTGCTGTGCCATGTGGGTCTCCCCACTGGCCAGGCGCAGGGATCGAACTCATGCTGCAGTGGCTGCGGTTTGCCTTACAGTGTGTTGCTCAACCCGCTGAGCCACCAGGGAGGCCCTTGCTTTTTCTTATTTGACTTATTTTTGTGTAGAAGTGGGGTGTAGGCCAGAGGTGCAGGGGCAGGGTGAAAGGAGTCACCAGAGACAGAGCGGGGAGCAGAACAGGCGGATGGACTGAACCACACTGCTGAGGGGAGCAGCGGGGAGGCAGGAGAGGTCTGCTGCGCCCCGTGGGTCCCTCCCTGGCCCAGCCGGCTCCCCTAACAGGTGCTGTGACTGCCTGAGTTTCCGCCACAGGCCCAAGAGGGAGCCGCATGGGAAGCCCTAAACGGGTCTGGCCTGCGGTTCCCCTTAGCCCGGGCGGCCCGGGGCCTGCAGCCCCCACCGGAGCAAGCCTCACTCTCCGTCTCTCCCGCTAGTGGTCCACGCCGTGGATGGCACCGCAGAGAACGGGATCCACCAGCTGAGCTCCTCCGAGGTGGACGAGCTCATCCACAAGGCGGACGAGGTCACGCTGAGTGCGGCCGGGTCCACAGCTGGGGGCGCAGAGACGCGGGGGGCCGTGGAGGAGATGGGCAGGACCACGCCTTCCCGGCGGGAGATCCCAGGGGTGCAGGCCCAGCCAGGGGAGGCCACCTCGGGCCCACCGGGTGTCCAGCCTGGCCAGGAGCCCCCCGTCACCATGATCTTCATGGGCTACCAGAACGTGGAGGACGAGGCTGAGACCAAGAAAGTGCTGGGCCTCCAGGACAGCGTCACGGCCGAGCTGGTGGTCATTGAGGACGCTGCCACGCCCAAGGAGCCGGCACCCCCCAACGGCAGCGCCGCCGAGCCCCCCGCTGCCGCCGCCGCCAAGGAGGAGAACCAGGTGGGGCTCGAGGCGCCCGCCCGCGATGCGCAGGACCTGGACGTGAAGAAGCAGCGCTGTAAATGCTGCTCGGTGATGTGAGCCGGCCGCCCCGCCCCGCCCCACCCGCCTCCACGAGCCCCGCGGCCTCCGGCCCCCACCACCCCCACCCACCGCCGCGGCCTGGGGACCGGCCGCCGTCACATGTTCCCTGAGTTTCCTTCCACTGGGAAGAGAGGGGCGGGGGTCCCCGGCCCTGCCACCGCCTCCAGCACGCCCACACCGCCACGCCGTGTCCCTGCGCCTCGTAGGAGACTCACGGACAGCCCCACTTGTCCCAAAATGAGGGCCCCGCTCCCCGCCTCGAGGGCTCCACAGACGCGTCCGCGGCGGCCTCGGCCGGGCACCGCCTGCTCCAGCCACCGCCCGGCGCTGCCTGTGCCTTCCTGCCGCCTCCAGCGCACCCCAGGGGGCCCCCCCGCTGAGTGGGACCTGAGGAGCGAGGGGCCTGGGGCCTGCTCTGCGCCCCTGATGGGGGCTCCTCAGGACTCCCTGCCCAAGGCGCTCTCCAAGTCTCCAGCGTTTGGGGTATGCCCTGCCTCCTTGGGGAGCCCTGGTGGCAGATCAGGCTGGGGGTGTTGGGATGGAGCTCAGGGCCCGCTGACACCCCAGCCCGATTGCCCCCCATGCCCTCTTTGGGGGCGGCCAGTGGATGGGGACACCCCAGAGGAGGGGAGCCCTGGGGACACCCCACACACTCCCTGGGGGTGCATGAGCCTGGCGCTGGCTTCTGGAAGGGGCACCGTGGGTCTCCGAGCCCCCTGCATGGGCCAGACCACGGGAGCAGCTTTTTGTCCTGATCTCCAGCCCCCACTGGGCCTACCTTCCTCCTGGTGCTAATTTGTGGATCCTGGGGGGCTGCTGTGGCCCCCTTCTCCAGCTTGCTTGGACCAGGGTTCTGGGCCCCCCACCCACACCTGGACATTGCTCGCCCCAACGCTCTGTGGGGCTCGGAGCACCCCAGGCGGCCAGCTGGGGCACACAGCCTCGGGGCAGGGAGGTTTCCCTGGGCGGGAGCAGGAAACCCCGCTGTAGTCCAGCCCTGCGTGACCCCGCCTTCTCTACAGAAAGGGGTGAGGGCTCCCCTGCTGGGCAGTGACACCAGATGTGCACGCGAGACTCCGGGCACAGCCACGTTTCCCGCAGCTGCATCGCGTCTGTTCTCACGACGCCCCCGTGTGTGGGCGGCGGGTGGTCAGGCCCAGCCTTGGCCCGCCCCTCGGGCCTGGTCCCCGGTGTCCAGACCCCCAGCCTCAGCAGGGTGTGCCGGTCCCTCAGGCTGGAGCCCAGGTCCCCATCTCCGCCTGCCCTTCAGGGCTGGGGGCAGAGACCCTCTCTGAGGGCGACCCTGGGCGGTGGCTTGGACCCCCCCTCAAGTCCACCCGAGTCCTCCAGCCGCGAGCCCGCCGCAGTGCTCTTGCTGCCCCCCTGCTTTCGATGTGTGACCAGGCCCCAGTGTCCTCCACCTTTCCAGAGAAGCAAATAAACAGTGTGAACAGCCCGGCCAGCCCTCGAGTTCTTGGCTTGCATCTGGGCGGGGCAGGGAGGGGTGGGGTGGGCGCAGGGCAGAGGTGTGGCCCGCCTGGGGGCCAGCCATAAAGGGAGGCAGGCAGGGCGCGGCTGGCTTCTCCCGCCTGCGGCCCCTGCACCCCTCGGGCTTCCCGTGCCTGCAGAGGGGTGTCTCGGCGTGCCTGGTGCCTGCCTGTCACTGCGGCACCTGCCAGGTAGGACCCAGCAGTGGGCAGGGGGCAGCGCTGCGGCCGGCTTGCTTTCTGCGTCCTGTGGAGCCCTTGGGTTCCGCGCCCGACACGCCCCGTCTCCAGGCCGTGAGGCTGCCCCTGGCTGGGCTCACAGCACCCCCGGAGGAGCGGAGGGGCCCCCGGTTACCCCAAGCCTGGAGATGGGTGGAGGCTGGAGGGGCCTTCCCTGCTTCCATCTCACCGCGTGGCCTGGGGGCACTGCCCCGCCGGGCCTCTGGCCAACGCCCGGCCCAGTGGCTGGTGGCCGCAGTCTGTGCACGCCCCCGTGGCCGCACACGCTGCCCACTGAGCACGCTGGGGCGCCTGAGGCTGGGCGGGGTGTGGGCCCACGCCTCAGACCGCAGCCCCGCCGGCTGCGCTGCCCTGCAGGACCCCAAGCTCCCTGCGCTCCGGCCTCCGCTTCTGCAGGCCGGGAGGGCCCCGTGGGGGTGAGGTGCGTGAGAGGGACGGGGAGGCCGGCCAGGCGTGGGGGGCGAGGCTGCGGGTCACCCGCACTGGCCACCATTCTGGGCTGGGCCCTGTTAGGACAGAGCCTCAGTGGGGGTGGGGCCTGACCCCGGTGTCCCTCCGCCACGGACTGGCCGCCGGGCAGCCCTCGCGGTCCTCGCACCGAGACCCAGAGTCCTCGCGGCCGCGCCCTTGCAGCCTGGCCCTCGCCCCCCCAAAAGGGGCTGTTGGGGGCAAGGACCCCCAAAGGGTGTGCCGAGCCAGGTGAACTCGGACCGCCCCACCCACAAATGGCACCTGACTCGCGGGTCTGTCGTGTGGGCCCCGGTGAGCGACACCCGCTCCGTGCAGCGCGAGGTGCCGAGAGTGGAGCAGCGCCGGCGGGAGGCGGGTGCGGCCCTGCGGGCTGGGGGCGGCTCGCAGCGGGCGGTGCCACCCCACCCTGCCAGGTGTCGTCTTTCTCCCTCTTCCTCTCTACTTTGTTTCCCGGGCCCAGGTGAGGCCAAGGAGTGGGTTGCACCTGCTTCCCGGGTGGGGCCGTCCCCTGGCAACCTGGCGGGCAGGGAGGGGCCTGGAGGTCTGGTGGCCTGGGCAGAGCTGGACGGAGGCTCCGAGACTGTGGGGCTGGAGACAGCAGGTGAGACTGGGCATTGCGGGCTCAGGAGGGAAGCGTGGGGGTCCTGTACAAGTGGGTTTGTCTCGGGCAGGCGGATTGGGTGCCAGCTGGCCCGGTCACCTTGTCCCTGGGCCCTCGGGAAACGAGGAGGGAGGCGGACCCACATCCCAGCCGCTCTGGGCCCAGGTGGGGTCTGGGACTGGTGAGGGCCTCGCTTTCCCTGCACCCCAGGGTCCGACTGCGTCTGTGGGGCTTTGCCGGCCTTGTCCCTACCAGCGGGGCAGAGGCCGTGTCCCTGGGCCTCGGAGGGCCTCGGTTTCCGCCTTAGGCTTCAGCCCCCAGAACCCTGGACCCCAGCGCTGAAGAACGGGCCTGAGTGCCGCCCTCGCGGTGAGAGACCAGGAAGTCCCCCGTTAGTTCCCGAAGTCCGGAGTCTTCTGGGCAGTCACCGGTGCAGACCTGAGATTTGTTCGGGGAGCAAGTAACACCTTGGGGGAGGCTTGGGGGGCAGGTGACACCCCTTGGAGTTCAGGGTCCAGCGAGGGCACACAGGAGCTGGACAGTGTGGGTCAGAGTGTGGGAGAGGGTGTGAAGATACGGGCTGTCAGCTCCGAGTGTGATGCGACCTTGGGGGCCGGGGCAGAGATTGCACCCAGGTGAGGCTGTCTCCAGGCACTGGGGACTGCCCAACCAGGGCCCCAGGGGGACCAAAAGCCTGAACCCTCCCTGCCTTGTGGCCCTATCAGGCCCGGCCTCTCTAGCAGGAGAGCCAGGGTGGGGAGCCAGATGAGGAAGCAGGTGTGTGCACAGGCCATAAACCCAGTTTCAGTCTGATACAGGACACAGTAAAGGGTGGGGCCGGGAACGGCAATCCAGGGTGGCTTCCTGGAGGCGGAGGTCTGCAGAGTGAGGACCTTGAGGGCCTCACTGTGTGAGTCGGTGAGCAATTTCCCTATGTCAGCCTGTGCTCTCGGCTGTGAATGGGACAAGAACGGTCCCAGGTCATAGACTGGTGAGGGGTCACTGAGGTACAGCTGAGGCTCTGAGACTTTGTATCGATCACTTGGACACACCCGTGAGGCTCCCCAGAGGGCAGTTTCCCCCAGAGTTCCTCCATACCAGCGCTCGGGCTTCCTTGTCCCGGGTTCTGGCATCCTATGCTGCAGACCAGGGGGCAGCTTTGCAAGATGGAGCCCCCGGTGGGTGGCGAACCCCAGTTGGACACCCCACAGCCACCTCGGGGTGGTGGCAGGAGACTGGAGGCTGGAGGGAGCTGAGACTTGCAGGTCCTGGCACCAGGGGCGGGGAACCTGAGCTCCAGCCTGGACCTTGTCCTGTTGGCCTCTGTGACTCACCCGGAGGAAGCCTTGACCCACCTGCCCCCACCCCCTCCCAGCCCGCCCCACACCAGCACCAGATTGGCAGGGATCTTGTTCCTGCAGTTAAGGTCTCTTGTGGTTTATAAATCGCTAACACCCACTCGACAAACATTCCTGCACTTCTCCCTCCGTGCCCTCCAGCCCTGGATGTGGGACAGCGGATGGGTTGGGGCCACCCCAGTCCCCACATCCTGAGCGCTGGCAGTGAGCTGAGTGCAGTAACCACGCCTGGCCCAAGCAGCTTTACTAGGGCCCTGTGTGTAGCCTCTGGCTGCAGGGCTGCTTGCCTGGGGCCTGGAGGGAGGGGCCCAGACTGATTGCTCCTTTCAAAGTGTGTCTGCCCTGAGTTCCTTTCAAGGGAAAGTCGCCCTCCAGGGTCACACTCACTGGGCCAGTGACTCAGCCTGATTTGGGGGATTTATGACCCAGTCTACTGGCTTCTCTCTAGTTTCCTTGCTCCAGTTTGTTTGTTTGTTTTTAAATATTTATTTATGTATGCATTAAGAGCTGGGGTACAGGCCAGAGGTGCAGGGAGATGAGAGGAGTCACCAGAGACAGAGCGGGGAGCAGAACAAGCAAATCCACTGAAATACACCACTGAGGGGAGCCTTAGGGAGGCAGGAGAGGTCAGCTGCGCCTGTGGGTCCCCTCCCTGGCCGGGATCGAACTCGCGCTGCAGTGGCTGGTGATAGCTTGATAGTACTAAAACTTTAACCTCTGGGCCAGCAGGGAGGCCCCCTTACTCCAGTTTTTGATGTTTGACGCACAGAAAGACAGCACGATGTGCAGGCGCCGGCCCTGCTGCTGCTCCCCGTGGCACCGCCGCCATCCCAGGGACCGCAGGGCTGTCTGCCTTTTAGGACGACGTCGGTTTTACAAGCAAGTCGGCTGAAGGCAGCCGATGGCAGGGCAGGTCTGGTAGAACCCGGGGTTTGCGGAGCTGGGAACAGCCCATCCTTCTTGGCTCAGCCGTAAAAGGTGACCCCGACACTTGGGTGCTGGGCTGTGGGTTCCCAGGGAGGGGGCAATCCCGGGGCTGCCTGGGGGAGGAGTCGGGTTGCAGCTGCAGAGGCTGAAGTGGCCGAAATGTGGGCACCGGAAACAGAGGGGACTGCTGGAGAGGATGAGTGTGGGTGGGGGAACCTGCAGGTCTTGGGGATTTGTGCTGGTAGCAAATAGTCGCCCTGAGTGCCTGGTACCAGGGAGGTGTGATGGCAGGTGGCTCACCTGCAAGGAGTCTCCGGAGGCCAAGCCAGCTAGAACCTAGACAGCTGGGCGAGGGCCAGGTGCCTGGTCAGGGCGATGGCCAGCCCGTGGGACACAGCCCAAGCATCCCGGATGCCATCCAGCTTTATAGCACTTTGTGGGCTGGGCAAGGTATTCCGCCAGGAGTACTGCGGAAGGAACAGACTGAAGGAGCAGGAGGCGAGAGTCTCTTCCTGTCCCTTCCCTGGACTTCGACTTCCCCTCTGGACACCCTCAGCAAGTGGCAGGCCTGTGGGCTATCTATATACATCAGACTGAAGCATCACATGTCACAGTGATGCACGGTGCACAGGCTGTGCCTGGGAAAGAGGCAGATGCACAAGTGGGGGCCAGGGACTTGCCAGGGGTGGTGTTGGGTCTGGACACAGCTGTCTGGGTGGGAGAGAGGAGGGAGGCGGCAGCGTCTAGAGATGAGGTGGCAGGGCCCTGTAAATACAGGCACATAGGGACCAAGTTGTTGGGTCAGCACGGGGTTGGGGGATTCAGGAATGGCTGCATCCAGCAACCCAAATTATTTTGAGATACTGTGCTAAGCTTGGGGCTGCTTTTGAGCAGGTTGTGTCCACAGGCAGGGGCATATGCCCCCGGCAAGTCTAGTTCATCCCACCACTCCAGAGGGTTCAACTCTCCAGTTAATTGCCAAGCCCCAGGTTCTCATGCCATCGGCCAGGCTGGGTCACGTCCCTCTCTGAAACAGCTGCAGAGGCCAGAGAACGGCATGCTTTGCCCGGCAGGGCTGGGCCACCTACCAATCCCTGCACCTTTCACAGGGGCCTCTGGTCCAGGACTTTTGCCCTCTGAGGGACTGGGGGTTGTGCCTCTTTCTGTTCCACGCCCAAGCGCCTCACCTGGTGGCTGTCATTTCCTCCTCCCTCAGCAAGCCCAGATCACCGGCCCACTGGGCGCCTGTGGCAAGCTGAGGACCACGGAATATGGACCGCGTGACCCGATACCCCCTCTTCAGCAACCCCCACTCACCGCGCGTCACCGGCCTGGCCCTCGACGGGGACACCGCGTACACTTTCGAGCTGGTGGGCGTGGGGCCCGAGGCCTATGGCTGGAGCCAGGAGGAGCCCCGGGCATGGCCCACTGACCACAAGGTCCGGCTGGACGTGGTGCAAACGGGAGTGTCCCACACGCTGCAGGCGCCCCCGGCCCGGCTGTCCCCATGGCCGCCGCGCCCCAGAGAAAGCGAGGATGAAGAGATGAAGGACCACCCCCTAGACTCCAGGTGGGCCCCGCCCAGGAGGCCGTGGGTGCTGGAGCAGGAGCGCCGGGGAGTCAGCCAGGGCCAGGCAGTCAGGAAGAGTGGCACGGCGGCCTCACCGCATGGCGCCCCTGACCACAAGGACCCCAAGACCCCTGACCAGCCTCAGGCCACGTCCCTGAGCGAGAACGCGGTCGACACAGAACAGATAGACTTCCTGGCGGCGAGACAGCAGTTCCTGAGCCTGGAACGGGCCAGCGGGGAGGCTCCCCAGACCCCCTCAGCCAGGGCGGCTCCTGTCCACCCCACCCCCAGGGTGAGTCAGGCCCCCAGACCCTGGAACAGGCCGCACCAGGCCAATGGGTACACGGGCCCAGCCAAGCCCCCCGCCAAGGAGGTGACCGTGGAAGAGAAGCGCGGCCGTGGTTGGTCCACTGAGTCTGGTGTCCGAGCTGTGGCCAGCGCTGGCTCCTGGTCCCAAGAGGAGGAGTCACCAGAGCCCCCCAAAGAGACCCCCATAGAGCGGGAGATCCGGCTGGCCCAAGAGCGGGAAAGGGACCTTCGAGAGCAGAGGGGGCTGCAGCGGGCAGCCAGCCACCAGGAGCTGGTGGAGATCCCCACCAGGCCGCTGCTGACCAAGGTGAGCCTGACCGCGGCCCCACGGCGGGAAAGGGGGCGCCCGTCACTCTATGTGCAGCGAGACATGGCACAGGAGACGCAGCGTGAGGAGGACCACCGGCGGGAGGGCCTGCATGCCGACCGCGCCACCACGCCCTCCTGGGGCCCCCAGCCTGGACTCAGGAGAGCCCTCAGCTCGGACTCCGTCCTCAGCTTGGCCCCAGACGCCAGTGCAGCAGGCCCGCCTCCAGAGGTGAGGAAGGTGAACCGCATCCCGCCTGATGCCTACCATCCGTACCTGGGCTCCGGCACCCCCCAGTTAGAAGTCTCAGCCCCCCGCACCTACGGCAAACCCAGGGGTCCCCCTGAAGATGAGGCCAAGACTATGGGCTCTCCAAAGGTCGCAGGGTCTCAGAGGCATCTCTCAGAATATTCTGGAAAAACCTCAGGCATAAAGCAGGAGCACTGGCAGCCACACCAGGGAGCTCTACGAGCCAACGGGGGTGTCGTGCGGAAGGAGTACTTCTTCCTGCGCCCTCTGAAGTTCAAGGTCCCAGATACACGACAGCAGGGTGAGGAGCCCAGAGTTCGGGACTGGCAGGCAGCCAGCGCCCCAATGTTCAGGCTACAAAGGTCGCAGTCATCTGAGCTGCTGGAGAAAGAGGTGGAGAATGTCTTGCGTCGGGAGAGGGAAGTGGCTGAGGAACGGCGGAATGCGCTTTTCCCCGAGGTCTTCTCCCCAACATGGGATGAGGGCAGCGAAGAAGACTCCAGGAGTTCCTCTCGGGCATCTGGTAAGAAAGGGCCCTGGGGGTCCTCCCTGGTGGTGCCGTGGGTTGAGCACCACACCGTGAAGCATCCTTGGCAAGGCAGCACGAGTTCGATCCCTGGCCAGGGAGGGACCCACATGGTGCAGCAGACCTCTCTTGTCTCCCTGCTGCTCCCCTTAGCAGTGTATTTCAGTAGATCAACCTGTTCTGCTCCCCACTCTGTCTCTGGTGAACTCTCTCACCTCCCATGAGTCTGGCCTGTACCCCAGCTCTTGTACACAGAAATTAATAAATGGAAGGAAGGGAGGGAGGACCCCAAGGAACAGAAGCTTTGATTTGGGTGTCAGAGGTTAGAGCAGAGGTGGGGTTTAGGGGTGTCAAGAGGGGCTGGGGGTAGGGAGACATCTTGGGTGTTCTGCCCGCACCTCCAGTTGGCTGGTCTGTCTACCTGTCTGTCTGCTTATCTGCAAATTTTGGAGAAATATGTCAAATTTGCCTTAGGATTTTTATTTTATGGATTTGGAGCATTTGTTATTAGATGCGTACAGGTTTACAGATGTTCTGTCTTCTCGGTTGATTGCTCCTTTTCGTCAACATGAAATATCCATGTCACCTTAAATGTTTCTCACCTTATGTGCCTGACCCATTGTCAAGTTTCTGCTGACTGGCAATTTTGGTCATGTGTCCGTGTTCCCAACTAGCTATCTGCTCTGCCTGCCCATTCACCCATTTTCTTTACTGTCCAGCTTTAGAGATTGTCTCTTGGGCTAGGGTCTGATAGATGTCTACCCTCAGTGGACACTGGAACCCTCCTTGATGCTTTTTCCTTCCATCTGGTTCCCCAACAGGCACTACAGGCAGCTACTTTGTGAATGAGCCACTTTCTTTCACTCCCATCCACCTGCACTCAGGCCTGGTGTGGACAGCAGAGCCCCCTAGTGAAGATGGTTCTGGGCAGACAAAGAAGGAGCAGTGGGTGAGTCTAGAACCTTGCCTGTTCCCCCAGAGATGAGGCTGAGACTGCTGGATTCCCATAGGACCACCGGAGGGTCAAGGAGGACTTGACTCTGACCCAGGTTCAAGTTCGATCTCCTTTACTCCCCTGCGGGTAACTATGCCTCTGTCTCCCCCAGGTGAGATGCAGAATGGATAAAACCAGCATCTTTTCCTGTCTGGACTTCTCCTCTCAGAGTCACTTAGGCAGAGTCCCCACCATCCCTCTTGAGTCAAAAACTGAGGGGCAAGCTCAGCTTGGAAGAAAAGAGTAGTGGCGATTTGTCTTATTGTTGGTGTTATGTTAATGCATTTATTATTGTTACCACGATTTTGTGATTATTACCCACACTGCACATGTGACCAGCACACACACCCCCTTAACACCTGGGGGGTTGTCTTGTCATGCCCCTGTCCCCACAGTCAGTCGGCTTGCAAGCTCCTGCCTGGACTCCAGACCACACCTTTGTGATGATGAGTCCCTCTCCCGTGCAGGGTATTGGGGTACCGCAGAATAACACCCACTCTAGCTGCACCTACCTGGTACCCACAACCTGGCCCGTGCTTTGGGGCACAGAGGACAGGCCCGGGTAGCCTGAGTAGCCTGGGTTCAAGTCCTAGCCTGCCCTCCACCAGCTGTGAGGGCTGGGCAAAGCCCTGCTGCTGTCCAACCCTCCGTCGTCCCCTCTGCGCTGTGAGCGTGCTGAGGAGAGGTAGAGCGCCACCTCTGCACTGTTCACGACAACGAAGGCGACAGAGGAAAAGCACTTCAAATGACAGAGGCTGAGGGGCTTCCATGAGGAAGCAGCAGGGAGAGTGGCTTGAGTTTGGGGTGATCAAGCGCACTGGGGGGAAACGCCGCCTTTCTGGCCCCAGTGGCGGCTCAGTGGGCCATGCACTGAGCTACCTCCGGGGTCTGCAGCGGGCCGGGGAAGGAGGCCTTGGGGGCTGACTTGTGTTCTGTCCCCACAGTACGCAGGCATCAACCCCTCGGACCGCGTCAACTCCGAGGTGAGTGTGCCCCTGGAGTGAGGGTGCAGGTTTGTCCCTCCCCAGCCTGTGGCCCCTGCCTTACGGCCTGGGGCCATCACAGTCTTTCCTTTGTGTGTGGGGACTTAACTGGTATTTTTTTTTTGTAAGATGTATTTATTTTTACTTGTTTATGCATACAAGAACTGGGGTATAGGCCAGAGGTGTGGGGAGGGAGGTGAGAAGATTCACCAGAGACAAAGTGGGGAGCAGAACAGGTAGATTGAATATTTAAGGTGTGGGGAGCAGCGGGGAGACAGGAGAGGTCCGCTGAGACATGTGAGTCAGCTCCCTGGCCTGGGGGTGGCAGGGTTGAACTGGGGTTGAACTCCTAGTGAGTGCTTGAAGTGGCTGGCAACAGTTTGATAGCGCTGAGACTTTAACCCCTGCACCACCATGGGGGCCCCTTAACTGGGGTTTTCTTGATTGACTTCCTGAGGTGGATTTTGCTGTGATCTAATTTTGATAACTGCATGGGCACAGATCGTAGAAAAGGTGTTTACATGCTACCTCTTTACCAAATGGTGAAGGTTTGGGGATAGACTAAGATAAGGGCATATTTTGGAGGGAGAGATTCATCAGTGTATTTAGAAGTCCAGCTACCTCGGTAGATTTCTGGAATACATTTGTGACTCTCCTTGAACTGAGTCCAAAATGACTCCAAAAGGCGTTTTCCCTGCTATGGAGCTCAGTATGAGTCATCACATTCTTTGGCCATATTATTAGGAGTAGAAGATCTGAAAAAGAGGAGGAGATGTTTCTGCTTTATCACTGTTCTAGGCCTCCCCTACTAGTTGGCAGTGGGAGGAGAGTGGAGGGTGACCTAGGACCCTGGTGGGAACTCCGTGCCTTCTCCTGCAGGTCCTGGAAGCCACGAGGGTGACCCGCCATAAGAACGCCATGGCAGAACGCTGGGAAGCCCGCATTTATGCCAGTGAAGATGAGGACTGAACCCGCGGACAAGGGCATCCCCACCCAGCCCTGCCCTACCTTGCCCTCTGTGGGAACTGCCGAGACTACCACAAGTGCCCCCATCTTAGGGAAGAGGTCCTTGTCTAAACCCACCATCTGAGAGCCACACGTCACACGCTGACATCCACCCAGAGCAGATGGACTTCGGTTTTGGGGGGTTCCATTTTGGTTTTCCTACTCTCTTGAACAGAAATTGCTCTGTGTGATGCAGCTAAAGCTACGGATGGTGCAGAACCTACGGTGATGCTTTCTGTTTCCAAGACTGCCAAACACTCGAGTCCAAGACCAAAGTCCACACCTCCCCGGCCCCAGGAGTGCTTGTTCCTGGGGACAGTCAGCGGGGAAGTGGGGTCCTGGCACATCGGGGAGCTCAGGGGGACACTCTGCCCCTCCCCCAAAGAAGTCCCAGCCTGAGAAGGGAAGCCCGCCCGGGCCCAGCCCCGGAGAAGCTTCCGCCCGAAGGAGACCATAGTGCTCTGCCTCCTCTAGGCCTCTCTGCCGCTCCGAGCCTGACACCGCGTGGTCCGTGGCTCACCTGGCAGAGAAAGGCTCGATTTGAGGGCTGGAGGGGCCCTTCTGTTCTGCCCAAACTGCTTGTTCGCATCCATCGTGAAATAAACCCCGAGCGAGCTGCCTGCCCATCTCCTGCTGACTGGGGCCCCTGAGCCCCCACTTGTCTATATCGTTCTCGCGGCAACACTCGTTGCTCCAGGGTGCTGGGCCCAGGCCCCATCCTGGCCTCCTGGCCCAGCAGGCTGTCCGGACCCACCCGCTTTCCCGGGGCCAGCGCCGCGGTGCCCAGCGATGCCCAGCGCCGCGGTGCCCAGCGGCGATACGGGTCATGCCGGACAACAGCCGCCCGCGTCGGCAGCGTCGGCAGCATTATCCTCAGTGGTGCTCCAGCACCTACTAAGTGCCAGGTCCCGCTGGTCTGGCTTCAGGGAAGGCGAGAGGGCAGCAAAGGGGTTTGTGGGCTCGCGGCTGGGGGTGTGCACTGAGCTACATCGGGGTCTGCGGCGGGCCAAGGGTGCGGGAGCAGGACCTGCCTCTCCGCTCTGTGCCGCTGGCCACGCGGCCCTGCCTCAGTTTCCCCTGCACACTTGGGTAGTGATAAGACCAGTCTCCTGGGTGGTTATATAAACCTGCCAATGTAAAGTGGGGAGCCCTGACCCCTGACCCAGCCCCTGGGCTCCCTGAAGCCCCTCGGGCAGCTGGCAGTAACTCACCCTGAGAGGGCCGCCCCTCCTGCCGCCCAGGGCTGTCACCTCCCCGCAACTGTGTTAGGGGAACCCCGTTAGGCTATTTCGGGAATCTACCTTGACGCTGTCCCAAGCCAGGCCTGGAGTGGGAGCAGCCTGAATCCCAGGACAGGGGCAGGACTGCGGGGCTCAGGGCATGCTGGGCCAGGAGGAGGGTGCAGCAGACAGACTGAGGGAGGAGACCCAGCCTGGGAGACCCCAGAGCAGGCCCTGCCTCCAGAGCCCAGGCGGCAGGGGAGCCGGGCCGCGGCACAAGAAGCCGAGCTCCTCGGTGGCCAGGGCAGCTCACCCCGGGTCAGCAACGGCCTGCCAGCCCAGGAACCAAGTCCAGGGCCATCCACCCCTCAGGAAGGCAGTTTTGGGGCCTCGGGCTGCTCTCTGTCTCCCACCACACACTCCCCCGCTGTTGGCCCATCCCTCCGTCCACTGCTCGGGGAGCTGTGAGGTAAGTGAGGGTCGGGCTCTTACGTTGCTGCCCTCGTGGCCATCACCTGCAGCCCCGAGTGCAGGAGGAGCTAGGAGCTGGGCTCGGGGCGCGCATGGCTGGGGGTGGACACGGCGTGTGGGGGGCGTACGTGAGTGGGCACCTGAGCCGAGGCTGGGGCTAAGAGGGCAGCGTCGGGCCTCCCTGGTGGCGCAGTGGGTTAAGCAACGCACTATGAAGCATCCACAGTCACTGCAGCGCGAGTTCGATCCCTGCCTCCCGGGGAGGTGGCCCACATGGCGAAAACGGACCTCTCCTGCCTCCCCGCTGTTCCCCTCAGCAGTGTGGTTCAGTCCATCTGCCTGTTCTGCTCCCCACTCTGTCTCTGGTGAATCCTCTCACCCCCCCACACCTCTGGCCTGTACCCCAGTGCTTGTGTGCATACATAAATAAATCTTTAAAAAACACACAAATCTGCTTCGAATTTCTTGATCTGTGTGGCCAGTAGGCTCTGATGGGGCCTTAGGGTGTCTTGGTTCAGGGTCATTATCCTTTAAAAAAGGGCGGTGCAGTGGGTTAAGCAGCGTACTTTGAAGCAAACCGCAGCCACTGCAGCAGAGTTCGATCCCTGCCCAGGCCAGGGAGGGGACCCACATGGTGTAGCAGACCTCTCCCCCAGCGTCTGCTGCTCCCCTCAGCAATGTGTTTCAGTCCATCTGCCTCCTCTGCTCCCCACTGTCTCTGGTGACTACTCTCAACCTCCCAACATCTGGCCTGTGCCCCAGTTCTTGAATGCATAAATAAATCTTTAAAAAAATATATAAAGGGGGACAGCTCTATTCACCACAGTTCTGACACCCCAGAAGGAGCCAGTGAGAGGCTGAGTGAGTTCTTGGTAGATGTCCAAAGGAGGAGCCGCCAGGAAGGAGCAGGAGCCCCGAGCCAGCGCGGGAGGTGGCTGCGGTCCCGAGGGCCCCTCTCCTTTCATGCCAGGGGTGGATATTCTTTCCTGGTTCTCTCCAACTCAGTGTATTGTGATGAGGGAGGAACCAGAATTCTCCCAGGCCATTAGAAAGGCTGAAATATAATCCAAGTTTCTGAATAAAAAAGTCCCAATTCTCCTTCCCTCCCACGCCTGCTTCTCCGCAAGGTCACTGTCCCTCTCTCTTGTTCCATGTCTCCCGAGGGCGCCGAGGGCCCGGGAGCCAGCGCCCTCCCCGCTCCACGCTCGCTGGCTGTGCGCATCTGTCTGCCGACCACCGGCTCGGAGCCGGTTCTGCCGGGCTTGCCCACGCGCTGTGGGGGCGGGGCCCCGCGCACATCTGGCCATGTGCACATCTGGAGCAGCCCTGCTGTTGGCCTGGGTGACCCAGAGAGAGAGACCCAGCTCCGCTCAGCTCTGCTGTCTAGGTCTATCCCATGTACTATTTGGGACCTGCTGGTGGCGCAGTGGGTTGAGCGCCGCACTGTGAAGCAGCCACCGCACAGCAGCCCGAGTTCGATCCCTGGCCGGGGAGGGACCCACACGGCACAACAGACCTCTCCTGTCTCCCCCACCAGTGTATCTCAGTCCATCTGCCTGTTCTGCTCCCCACTCTGTCTCTGGTGAAGCCTCTCACCTCCCGTGACTCTGGCCTGTACCCCAGCTCTTGTGTGCATAAATAAATAAATCTTAAATTAAAAAAAGTCCCATATTGTTTATTTGAAGCTCAATTATCACTGCATAGCTTGTGTTTGTATTGGCTACATCTGGCCCCCTAGTCCTCTCCACCACGCTGGCCAGTGGCTCCTTGAGGAAGCTTCGGGAAAGGCTGAAATATAAGCATTTCAAAGGTCGCTGCTTGAGTCACACTGGTCAGCTCCAGTCATGCGAATAATAATAACGCTGAGCCCACTTGGGGCCATTCTGGAATGTGACCCGCCCTGCTGGCTTCCTCATTTGTGGCTGGGGAGTAGCCAGAGAAAGGTGCCCCCACCCCCTCACCCCCTACCCCCCTGCGGTGGTGGGGTCAGCTGCTCACCAGCTGCCTGGTGTCCAGCGAGTGCAAAGTCCCGCTGGCGCTTGAGGGGTTGGATTCCTGTCTGTTGTGCCACCAGACGAGGGCGTGGGTCTGTCTCCTCGCTGGACCCTGTGTCCAGAAAAGCACAGGTGTCAACAGCACCACAGTCATCCTCTCACCAGCTCCTCGGTGAGGGGCACTGCTTGAGTCACTGGGACACCCCGTCACCAGAGCACCGCGCCCCTGCCCCCAGAGCTCACAGGGATTAACCTTCAGAACGTGTGATGTGATATGGGGCAGTAGAGGGGCACGGCACAGCACAATAAAAGCCCAAAGCTAGCAAAGTGGCTTCCTGAGCCGGTGTGGGAAGGGAGCTCAGGGAAGAGCAACCTGTGAGCAGAGGCAAGAGTGGGGTTGAGAGAATGAATCAGTCAGAAGGTGCAGCATGTGCAAAGGCCCTGGGGCAGCACAGCGCCTGGTTGTTAGAGGGCTAGGGGTCTGTGTAACTGGAGGGGAGTGAACCAGGGGGAGGGGAGGCAGGAGGCAGGGAGGGGGCAGGGCAGTGATGCAGGCTTTTGCTCTAGTGAACAGCAATGGACCTTCCTTGCCCACCCACCCCCAGGGCTGTAGCGCCCTCTGATGGCTGCAGGAAGAACACCCACGGCATCCAGGGTGAGGTGGACCTGGGGTCCTGGAAGCAGTAAGGAGGCCCCTTGGGCTATGTGAGTAGCAGCAAGTAAGAAATGTGTGTGGAGGAAAAGCTGAAAATGTGGCCCCCAAGCCCATCTCTCACGGCAGAATGGTGCCTGGGTTTTGAAGTCTGGACTCTGTTAAATAGGACCTCGGCAATCCAGTGCTTTCTCCATGATGCGCAGAAAACAAACTTTGGGGGCCTGACCTCGGCTCTCACTGGGTATTGTAGGCACCACCCCAAAGGAGACGAGAACTCCAGGCCACCCTTTGAGGCAGGAGCCACATGGCCTCCAGCTAGAAGCCATGAACTTCGCCAGGCTTTCCTGAAATGCCTGGACTCACAAAGGGACTCGTTCCAGTGTTAAAATCCACAAATAAGCAAAAGAAAACAAGTGTTGGCAGGGTGTGGGGAAACTGGAAACTTGTACACCACTGGTGGGAGTGTGAAATGGGGCGGCCACCATGGAAAACGGTGTGGCAGTTCCTGAAAAAAGTTAAAAATAGAATTATCATATAACCCAGCAATCCTTTTCCAGGTGTGAGTCCAAAAATAACTGAAATCAGGAACTTGAAGAGATACCCACACAACCATGCCCCAGCAGCACGATTCATAACAGCCAAGACATGGGGACAAGACAAGTGTCTGTGGACAGAGAACAGTAAAGAAAATGTGGTCTGTCCACACGCTGGAATATTACCCAGCCTTGAAAAGGACATTCTAATACACACTACAACATGGTTGAATCTTGAGGATGCTCAGTGAAATATGTCAGACATGGGCCTCCCTGGTGGCACAAGGGGTTAAGTCACAGCACTATAAGATATCCACAGCTACTACAGCACGAGTTTGATCCCCGGCCAGGGAGCTGACCCACATGGCGCGGCAAACCTCTCCTGTCTCCCCGCTACTCCCCTCAGCAGTGTGTTTCAGTAGATCTGCCTGTTCTGCTCCCCACTCTGTGTCTGGTGAGTCCTTTTACTCCCCACATGTCTGAGCTACACCCCAGTTCTTCTGTGCAAAGTAATAATAATAGCAATAGAGAGATACATTCTTCTCATCAAGGCCCTAGCTTTTATGTAACACAGTCTCCTTGCTTCTCTTGCAGAAGGGAGTGTGGAGGAACTGGACAGGCAGGGAGTTCTCTCTCAGGTGTCTGCCTCGAAGTCCATGCGATGACCCAGCTGCAGCTGCAGAGAACGGCCTGGCAGCAGGTGACCCTGTGGCCAGGCAGGGCAAGGTCCCCCAGAGCCACGTGACCTGGGCCTTTTGAAGGGAGATTCACTCTGCTCCACTCCGGCTGAACACAGCTCCTCAAACCCAGCCCAGCTTGGCCAGAGAATGGGGAATTTCCAGAGAAATGAGAAACCAGATGTTTATCAAAATGTCCTTTTTTTTTTAAGAGTTCACAAATTCTTTTTTAAAAAAGTTTTAATGCTGAGAGCCAAGTAAGAGAAGTCTGTGTTCTCGATTCAGTCCCCCTGGCTGCCAGTGGGGGACCCCAGGGGGAAATCTCCTTTCTGGACCTTCCAGTTCTGTGGGCCAATGACTCATCTCACTTTACTGTAGGGAAACTGAAGCTCAGAGAGAGAAGACACTTAAGACTTAAATGTCAGGGGCCTCCCTGGTGGCATAGGGGTTGAGCACCGCACTATGAAGCATCCGCAGCCACTGCAGCACGAGTTCAATCCCCAGACAGGGAGGGACCCACATGGCGCAGCAGACCTCTCCTGGCTCCCCGCTGCTCCCCTCAGCAGTGTATTTCAGTCGATCTGCCTGTTCTGCTCCCCACTGTCTCTGTTGAATGCTCTCACCTCCTGTGACTCTGGCCTGTACCCCAGCTCTTGTGTGCATAAATTTATCTTAAAAAAAAAACTGGACATAGTCATTTTTTAAAGATTTATTTATGTATGCAGACAAGAACCGGGGTGTAGCCAGAGGTGCAGGGAGTGAGAAGACTCACCAGAGACAGAGTGGGGAGCAGAACAGGCAGATCGACTGAAATATACTGCTGAGGGGAGCAGCGGGGAGGCAGGAGAGGTCTGCTGCGCCATGTGGGCCCCCTCCCTGCCTAGGAATCCAACCCAGGCCACAGAGGCTGGGTTAGCTTGATAGCCCTGAGACTTTATTTTATTTATTTATTTATTTATCTATTTTTCAGCCCTGAGACTTTAACCCCTGCGCCACCAGGGAGACCTCCAAGCTTCTCTTTTAAACAGCCTGAACCGAAGATGAACCTACCCTCCCGGGATGGCTGCAGGACAGTGAGGTAAATGTAAAACTTCTCGGTTGCCTGCAGGGGCATTTAGAGCTCACGGGATAACCCAGTGAGGGAAAATGGAGCTGAGTCAGCCTTTCTCCCGCCCTCTGGCCCTGGCCTCTGTGGCTGCCACCTGCAGCTTTTTTGCTTTCCGCCAGGTTTCCTTGCCCACCTGTGATGAGAGTCTTGGAGGGTGCGAGGGTGGGGCACCCGCACCTTTGTTTAGACACCTGGGCCCAGAAGGCACAATGCAGACACCTGGGCTGAGAGGCCGGGCTCAAGGGGGCTCTGGGCCCTGGTGTTCTGGTCACTCTGAGGCTGGGGGGCTCGGGTGCTGCCTCGCTGCCCGCTGGTCCACCTGTGTCCAGCGCCTGAGTCAGCATTAAAGGAATGCTCCCCACATTTTCTCTTCATCTGCCAGGACCAACAATGAAGCCGCCCGGCCGGAGATGAAGCTCCAACCCAGAGGGCTGTCGCCACACCCCTCCTTTGGCCACATCCGCAAAGACCCTTTTACCAAGAAGTAACACTCACAGGTTACACATTAAGACCTACGGTCTTGGGATCGGCATGGCGACCCCCACAGTCCTGGGAGACACCCCAGCATGGAACTCTGCCTTCTCTACATCCAAAACAACAACCCTTTCTCCAGCCTCTAAAAATGAACTTTCTAAGCAATAAACCACCCACACTTCGGTGACTCTTTTTTTTTAATCTATTTATTTATGCACACAAGAACTGGGGTACAGGCCAGATGTGGGGGTGGGTGAGAGGATTCACCAGAGACAGAGTGGGGAACAGAACAGGCAGACTGACCGAAACACACTGCTGAGGGGAGCAGTGGGGAACCATGTGGGTCCCTCCCTGGCCAGGGATGGCTGCGGATGCTTCACAGTGCGGTGCTTAACCCTTGCACCACCAGGGAGGCCCCCATATCTGTGACTTATCGTCGAGGATCTCAGGTTTGAAAAGCTTTGTTTCATGGAATCCCCTCCACACTCCACAAGCTGTCCCTGAGATGTTGCCTCAAGAAATGGGTGAGGAAAAACCGCCCCCACTCACAGAACTGGCCGGTGAAGGCTGGGGTTGGGACTGAGCTGGATTTGGGGGTGACAAAGGTCTTAGAGTGCCAGAAAAAAAGTCAGTTCAGATCAGTGTAGCAAAACCAGGAAAAACCAGGAATTACTGGTTCGCACAAGTGAGCGGCTGATGTGGTCCAGCTTCAGGCTGGTGTTCTGGTCCCCTTCAGTGTTGAGAGTCCCAGATTCGAGTTCAGCACCCATAAAGCCCTGAGTGGACATCAGCAAGTCCCCTCCCCCTCCCAGCCTCAGTTGCCACATTTGCAAGTCAGGTAACCTCTCCCACCTCCCCCAACTCCCCCACTCTGGGGGACTGGGAGGAAGTGGGGGTGTTGTGAGGGTTACCAGGCACCTAGAAACAATCAGTGCTGGGTAAATTTTGTGACTATTGACCAAGTAAACCAAGCTTCCCCACAAGACGAGGGGAGTCTTACTTGCAGCTTCCTGGTTTGAGACAAGAGGAGCAAATCTACGCTGCCACCAGGGGGCGGCAAAACACCAACAAAGGGGCACGAGTCGCCTTGCCGCTCTAAACAGCCGGGTTTCCCCAAGTCCCGGCAAGGTCCGTACCCCAGCAAGCCCAGCCTCAGCCCCACCGAGCGCCTCTGGCGACCGCCTAGCTGTGGTGGGCAGAACCACGCTGAGTCATAACGTGCACCTCCTATGCATGTATTTATGTACTTTATGAAATGGGTATTTTACCAGAACGTTTAAGTAATTGGAAAAAATTGAAGTAGGTCATTAAAATTCGGTGTTATTTTAGGTTTGAATTTTAATAGTGAATATTTTACTTTACTCCAAAGGGAATTAATTCACTGTCTGTCCCCTGTCCTGACCCGGCAAACTGCACTTCCTGCCTGGTTTCCTGCCTGCAACTTGCCAGGCTGCTCTGTGGATTCTGGAGGCCTCAGGGAACCATCTTGGGGGCTCACTGGGCTGTAGGAGGCAGAATGGGGACGGTCAGGGAATTTGTGAGACCCCCATTGCTCTCCTATCACTTCTGGGGTTCCCCTTGCCCAGATGCCAGAGTCTACGTGTTAGGGGCAAAGGATGCCCTGAATGAAACATACAGACAACATAGCCCCCAAGATATTCATTCACTCACTCACTCACTCACTCACTCACTCACCCACTCACTCATTCACTCACTCATTCACTCACTCATTCACTCACTCACTCACTCATTAATTCACTCACTCATTCATTCAGGCCTCCAAGGGCAGTTTGGTAGCCAGAGGCAGGAAACCACAGCAGTTGTCTATCCTGTGTTTAGAGAAAACCTTTTAAATCCTGAAGGCATTTAGGCCTTGGAAACAAAACCCACCCACTGCTTGACTGACAGATCCCATTTCCTTCCTCTACATCCCTCCCCACCCCCCTCATCCTTTTTCCTGACCACTCCCCATTTCTTTCCCCACCACCACCCAGTTCCCACCCCCATCCCTGGCCAGCGCAGCTTTCCCCAGCTGCCACAGCCCGCTCCTGCAGCCACCAGAGGGCACCTGTGAGCACCAGTTGGGCATGTCCTCTTCTGGCGCCAGCTCTCCAAGGCTCCAAGCCCTTTGGCTAAAACCACCCCCCCACCCCCCCCACCGCCCCCCCCCTCCTCTAGCACACAGTGGGGCCTGCACGACCTGGCCTGTGCACCAAACACAAGGCCTTCTTGCTGCTCCCCTGGTACTCAAGCCATGGTCCTGTCCCAGGGCCTTTGCACTTCCTTTCTTATATGCCCCTTCAACTCTTTAGCTCCTCCAAGTCTCACTCAGAGTCAAGAGAGCTATACGCAAGCAAGCGAAATAGCAAACTTCTCAAGAGTGAACAGAAAGAGAATGTCATGTGTCCTGTAGACCTAATGCACTCACGGCGACCAGTGCAAGGAAAGTTACTTGGGCTGGTCAGCCACGTGTAACGTGGTAAACCATGTTGGGCACCAAACTGTTACAGGGTAATTTTTTTTTTTTATAATTTTTTTTTTAAAGATTTATTTATTTATGTGTACAAGCACTGGGGTACAGGCCAGAGGTGTGGGGGGGTGAGAGGATTCACCACAGAGAGTGGGAGCAGAACAGGCAGATCAATGGAAGTACACTGCTG
>JAGFMF010011614.1:8407696-8448866 GCA_019455555.1 Galemys pyrenaicus | reverse complement strand
CCCTCTCTGGCCGGCAGCAGGGATCGAACTCGTGCTGCAGTGGCTGCGGTTTGCTTCATAGTGTGTTGCTTAACCCACTGCGCCACCGGGGAGGCCCCCGTTTGGTTTTTTGCTTGTCTCTTCTTGCTTTTGTCTCCCGTACTGGTGGAGTAGCGTCCCCAACCTTTCTGCAGCTGGAGACCAGTCCAGGAGTGTATTCCCTGTTTTATTTTATGCATTTTAGGGTTCCAGGTCTTATAGCCAAGTCTTTAATCCATTTTGGATTAATTTTTCTGTATGGAGCTAGTGAGGATCTACTTTCATTTTTATACACGTGCCACCACTTCCCACCACCATTTGCTGAGGAGGCTTTCTTCCTTTCTCCACGGCGGGTGTCTGCTTCCTTTGCCGAAGACCAGCGGTGCACGGCTGACGGCTTTGAACAAAGCTGCCATGAACACGGTGCGCGTGGACAGCACGTCCGGCTGTACCTCCTCCCCGCTGTAACGGTCTCATCGCACTGCTAGTCTCGGGTCCTACCGGGAACCCCGCGGGAGGGGCGTGCAGCTTCCCGGCTCCTGTGAGCCCAGGTCTGTCCCGAGGACCCGTGAGGGTGACCCTGAGGCTGTTTCCCCTTCTGCCCTGAGAACTGGAGGGAAAGGCTGAGAGGCCGCAGAGCCCGCAGGAGGTCGGGCGGGCTCCCAGCTCAAGCCCCTTCTCTTTCTTCTCCCTCCAGTCCCCTCTCATCCCTTCTCTTTGTCTTTTCCAACACAGGCAGAAAATGCTAGAAAGGAGCCCCAGGAGCAGCCAGACAAGCCTTACCTCCCGAATCCTCACTTCCCAAAGACATGAGCCTCTAGACTCAGGAAAGTGAGGTGCAAACAGCCCTGGCAGGTTTTTCCAGCCCATGGGGTCCAAAGCAGTAACTCCCGCGGGTTGCCCCAACTTGTTCACATTTCCCAATTTCCCTCCTGTGCGCGCAGCTCTCAGACACCCACATCCTAATGGGCACGGCGCACCGTGACTCCACCCAGGCGGGCCGCGGGGCCTGCAGGGAAGGCCCTGGCCCCGGCATGGTTCTGAACCCCGGCTCCGGGCTGCATCCACAGGCAGCCGCTGTGGAGACTCGGCCAGAGGGGCCCGCTGCGCCCGCAGCTCCGCTCGCCCCCAGAGCTGAGCTCCAACAAAAACAAAGCTGCACACGTGGCTGCGCGCTGCAGCGTGTCACAGCAGCTGGAAAGTGGACACGGCTCAGGTGCCCAGCAACAGACAAGCAAACAAACAGGACGCGTCCACCCAGCCTCTGGAGCATCACTGGCCACTAACAGGGCGGCACCGCAGAGGGGGGCCTGAACACACGGCATTCAGGGACAGAAGCAGACACACGGGCCACGCGGTGTGAGGCCACGGACGAGACGTGTCCAGGACAGGCGCAGCCGCAGAGAGGGGTTCATGGTGCCGGGGGCTGGGAAAGGGGTGGGGATGATCGCTGATGAAGTTTCTTTTTGGGTGATGGAATGTTCTGGAATTAGATGGAGGTAGTGGTTGTAGTAAATGTCATTAAATTAACTGTATACTTTAAAATGACCAATTTTTAAAAACATTTATTTATGTGTGCATACAAGAGCTGGGGTGCAGGCCTGAGGTGTGGGGGGTGAGAGGAGTCACCAGAGACAGATTGGGGAGCAGAAAAGGCAGATGGACTGAAATACACTGCTGAGGGGAGCAGCAGGAAGGCAGGAGAGGTCTGCTGCGCCACGTGGGTCCGCTCCCTGGCCCGGGATGGAACTCCTGCTACAGTGGCTGCTGATGCTTCATGGTATGGTGCTCAACCCCTCCGCCACCAGGGAGGCCCTAAAATGACCAATTTTTGTCTCATAATTTTGTGCAATGGCAGTATCGTAGCCAATGAGGTTTATCCGAAGCACAATTATTGCTCATTTTTATTTCAATCTAAAAAACCGGGAAAGGAGGGCCTCCCTGGTGGCACAAGGGGTTAAGGCACAGCACTGTGAAGCTGTCTGCAGCCACTGCAGCTGGAGTTTGATCTCCAGCCGGGGAGCTGACCCACAGGGCACAGCAGACCTCTCCTGCCTCACCTGCTGCTCCCCTCAGCAGTGGGTTTCAGTCCATCTGCCTGCTCTGCTCCCTGCTCTGTCTGTGGTGGGTCCTCTCACCCCCACACCTCTGGCCTGTACCTCAGTTCTTGTATCCCAAGTAGTAACAGGGATGGAGTTTCTGTTGAGGTGATGGGATGTTCTGGAATCAGATGCAGTCGGGGTTGCAGAGCACTGCGAATGCACTAAAGGACAGTGAGGCACTCTAACGGTGGTTAGATCTGCGCCTCCCCGGTGGCACAGGGGGTTGGGGCCCAGTGCTATGAAGCTATGCGCAGCCACAGCAGTGCGAGTTTGATTACAGAAGAGTGTGTTTCAGTAGATCCGCCTGTTCTGCTCTCCACTCTGTCTCTGGAGACTCCTCTTACACCTCTGGCCTGTATCTCAGCTCTTGAGTGCATAAATAAATTAACCTCTTTTTTTTAAAAAAAGGTTAAATCTGTTATATGAATGCACCTTAACTCTTTAAAAAAGGAAACCATGGTGCTCCCAGATGGCCCCACTGTGCGCCACCCCTGCTGGGCAGAGCTGAGCTTCGGGGAGTGACCCCTGCAGCTGTGATGTGTGACCCTGGCCCCGTCCCCCGCGTGACCCTGTCCTGTACTTCCTGTGTTTGCAGCCGACGCCCGCCAAGTCTCTGAGAATAATCTGGCGCCGACACAAGCCAACCCTGATGTTTGCTGATGCCACACATTCAGGGGTCTTGCCTTTCCCTCCACAAGGTCCTGGGCTTCTCTAGGTCACTGGGGTCAGACTCTGAGAGGCTGGGCCCTGTGATTTGGGGAGGACACGGGGCGCCTTGGAGGCGCAAGTTCTGGAAATCGACCCTGCCTACAATCCTACAATCGACCCTGCCTGCAATGGACGCCACCCGTCGGCCCCTCCTGGGGGCACCAGGGACAGGAATGTGGACAGGGGCCCAGCAACGTGGCCCACCTGGCCTGCAGGAAGCAGGAGTCTGCCCTTCCCAGGGCCCTGGGCCCCCTGATGGAAGAGTGGGGGAGGTGGGCAGGCGGCAGCAGGGGCTGTGGCCCGCAGGGGGAGGCCTCTGGGTGGAAGGGGGCAGAGGTGGCTGACTGTACATACACAAAGCAAAACTATCCTCCTGGGAGGGACTGTCTCTGGGGAGTATACCCTGGGAGGGTACTGGAATGTTCTATGGCTTGGCCGGCTAGAAGTCCCCGGACTGCTACCAGCAGAATCCAAGAGGAAAAAGAAATCCTGGCAGAGACGTCTAACTTAAAACAAACAAACAAAGTGGGGGAAGGAGAGAAGGAATGTTGGGAATGTGGGCGGCTCCCTCTCCTGGCAGCGCAGAACCGGTGATCACCTAGGCCCACCCCAGCGCCTCCCGCTCCGCCAGACTCCCCAGAGGAACAAAGAGACTCACTAATGAGCCAGGCTGAAAAAGCGATCGAAGCTGCCCCAAACCCCCCCCCCACCCCGCCCTCCCCGTCTTTGCTCTAAGGCCTCATTCCTGGCCTAGACGTAAAAAAGGAGACACCGTCTAGGATGAGCCGCTGCTGGGGGGGTCCTAAGGAACTGAGCTGGTAGGCGTCCCTCTGGTTTGAACCCTTCAAGGTCCGGGCACAAACACACCCCCGTAGAAGTTTCCAGAGACCCGAGTTTTTCAGGGAGTGACACCGTGAACTTTGGCTGGATATGGGGATTTTTTTAAAACACTGTGTTTCTAAAGTCTTGGCCTGATTTTGAGTCGGCTCCATCCCCACTGCCCGGCCGGAACCCTATACAATATCTGGAAATGACACAAGAACATTCCGGATCTCAGAGACCATGCTTTGGAGATAAATTCGAGCATCTTGGTATGTTTGTTTTTATTGTTGGGACCTGTTTTATCTTTAGCAAGAAGGAAGTTCCCAAGAAAAGGGGTGATGGAAGCTGCTGGGGCCCTCGCTTGCTCAACAGATTCTAGAATTTTCCTCCAAGAATTTGAACTGTTGGAGCCATAGAGAAGCCTGGGCAGAGGCTTGCCTTTAGAAATCCAGCTGCTGGCCTGCAGGGAGGCAGACTGCGCCCTCAGTCTCTCTGGGTTCCTCGGCCTGTGCAGCTGCGTACAGGAAGCGAGGCAAGTCAGGGCCCCCAGAGCCTGGGAGGCCAGGCAGTCGGGTGGGCTGGACCAGGGGCACGTCCCCAGAGGTGTCAGCTGTGGGGCCTGGGCCCAAACACTGACCCCTGCACCCCCCAGCCAGCCCCGTGTGAGTTCAAAGGCGCCAGGCCAGGCCTGAGTGCTGGGAGCCAGAGACTGACAGGTGATGAGTGCAGATTCTCCTTGGAAACAATGTTTGGGGAGATGACTTGTTCCCAGGATGGCAGGCCAGGGTGGCGCTGGTAGCACAACTTCGGGGGTGTTCCCAGTCCCCATGGGGCTCAAAAATGGCCAGAGGGCTGCATTTTATGTGTATTTTCACCAAACTTTTTTTTTTTTTTTAAGATTTTATTTATTTATGAACACAAGAGCTGGGGTACAGGCCAGAGGTGCGGGGAGTGAGAGGATCCACCAGAGACAGAGTGGGGAGCAGAACAGGCAGATCGACCAAAACCCACTGCTGAGGGGAGCAGCGGGGAGGCAGCAGAAGTCTGCTGCACCTTTTACCACAGTGTCTCGCAGCACACAGTGAACTTGGAACCACCAGCATGCAGGAGCAGGAGCAGGAGCAGGGAGCATTCCAGGTTTATTTTTATTCTTCTAGGGTTGTGAGAATTTTTACAATAATTGTTAGTAATTTTGTAGCCAACATGTAGACAATATTAGCATATTAGCAATTTTTAAAATGATGCTTCAGAGGAAATAGAGGAAAGGGAAATGAGAATCTTCTTGAAAGGAAACTGTCTCCCTTTGGTTAACAGGATGAAGCTCCAAAGTAAGGATTGAGTACCTGTTCACTGCCAGGACAGAGAAAACCAAGGCTGGCTCCCCTGCTCCCCTGCTCCCCTGCTCGGCAGGGGTGTTTTTGCTTTTGCCCTCAACTCTGTTTTTATTTATTATTTTTGTTTTGTTTTGTTTTCCTAGGATAGGCCATATATTTAGCATTATGTTTCAATATTACATATATATGCAGTTGTGGAAAAAATAACAAATACAAAACAACCCAAACACAGTATTATTGAGGGTTAGCTTGTTTCCAGTTACTTGGCAATATTTTTTTGCAGATAGTATTCCATTTTATTCTAATGGTCAAGTTACTGTGATTCAACTCTGTTTTTAAATCCTGCATAGCGGGGAAGACAGGAGCTTGTTTTTTAAATATATGGAGGGAAATGGATACAAAAGGCCTGGGACAGTTTAACAGCCAGAGGATGGAATCTCTGTAACAGTTTATACAATAAAAACACTATATCACCCCTGCCGAGTCTGGGTTGAAATCTGCCTTGGAAAATGTCTCGCAGCACACAGTGAACTTGGAACCACCAGCATGCAGGAGCAGGAGCAGGAGCAGGGAGCATTCCAGGTTTATTTTTATTCTTCTAGGGTTGTGAGAATTTTTACAATAATTGTTAGTAATTTTGAAGCCAACATGTAGACAATATTAGCATAACCCCAATCGTGTGCAAGTATGAATATGCATGCTGCGTGTGGGTGTGTACACATCTGTTAATACTGTACCTATTTTCATCGATGATAAATATTGGAAATGCTTATGATGATAAATGCAGTTAATGCTGGCCTGGGGGGGGTGGTTACAGGAAAGGTTATTGGTCTTCTATTTGGTTATTTAATTATAAAAATGATCACTTAACCTATATAAATTTTAAGCTCAGTGAGAAAAAATTATGTACGCGAGCCTCAGGAATAAGAAGCAGCCTTGGGCCTCCCTGGTGGCGCAGCGGGTTGAGCACTGCACTGTGAAGCACCCACGACACAGCAGAGTGAGTTCGATCCCTGGCTGGGGAGGGGACCCACATGGCACAGCAGACCTCTCCTGCCTCCCCGCTGCTCCCCTCAGCAGTGTGCTTCAGTCCATCTGCCTGTTCTGCTCCCCGCTCTGTCTTTGGTGAGTCCTCTCACCTCCCTGGACCCCAGCTCTTGTGTGCATAAATAAATACATCTTTAAAAAAAAAAAAAAAGAAGCCTCACTCATCACCAGCTACCCCTTCCTCCTCCCCGACTGCTGGTATCCTGAACCCCTCTCTATGGCCGCGCCTGTCCTGGACGTGTCTCATCTGTGAACTCACGCCGTGTGGCCTGTGTGTCTGCTCTTCGCCCTGAGTTCGCCAGTGTTAGAGCTGCCCCTTTTTCATGGCCAGTGATGTTCTTTTTTTTGGGGGGGTGGGGGGCGTGCTGGTGTGTCCCTTCGAGCGCATACTCAGGTGTTCCATATTTTGTCTGCTGTGATCCGCGCGCGGACATGTACTAGGCCGGCATTTCTCCCGCAGTGCAGGCCCCAGGAGAGGAGTTGCTGGGTGGGTCATTCTGAAAGAAACTCTTCTCTTTGGAGGAACTGCCACTGTTTGCCACAGAGGCTGCCCCACCCACATCCTGTCCAGCCTCTCAGCTTCCCTCCCAGCAGGTGGTGACAGCAGCCTGCCCGCCTGCCTCTCTGCCTCTCTGCCTCTCTGCCTGCCTCTCCTCCTCTCTCACAGGTGGGGCCTGTCACTTTCCGCGGCTTTGAAGGGCCCTCCCCACATGGCTCATGACACTGGGGAGCCTTCCAGGGCTTGCTGCTGGCCGTGTGTTCATCTTTGCAGAAATGTCCACTCAGAACTGCGCAGGAACCGGAGCCATGGCCTCAGCCAGTGCTTCCCTCCCCCCCCCCCCCCCCGCTCCCAGGGTGTCCCGCAGAAGGGAAGGGGACAGCCCCGGGCCAGGGCAGGCCTTCCTTCTGCCCCCTCTTTGGCCAAGAACCTGGACAGTGACTCGTCCAGTTCTGGCCCATCAAACCGAGAACGTCTCCATTCCAGGAAGGGGTGGCTTCAGAGACCATGAAGTTTCCAGCCCGCGAGTTTGGGGCCCTGTCCCCAAGGTGGCTTGTCAGCAGGCTGGCCCAGCAGCAGCCCCGAAGCCACCCACCCTGGCTGCCCGGGCCAGAGATCAAGTGTCCCTTTGCCGCTATAAACTATTGATGTTGTGATGCCACCTGGCCAGGCCTCCTCTATTACCTGTTATGAAACCCGAGGGCTGCTCTTCCCTCTATCCCGGACTCAGGCGGGGGTGCGGAAGGGGTGGGCAGTCCTTTCTCTGTGCCTGGATCCTTCCAGAATGAGCTTTTTACCAGGATCCTAGTCCGCCTCTGGGAAACATGAGGCCCTGAGGGCTTGCAATGCCTATTTCTGCTGATCTTCGGGGAGGGGCTGTCCTCTGGGGGGGTGTCGAACAGAACCCCTGACTGCTCCATGAGGTGCCGAGAGCACCCCCGGTGTGGTGTGACAGCCAGAGACGCCCCCCACCACCACAAGTGTCGGGGGCAGAGGCCCCGCTGCAGCAGGCACTCGGCGCCTTAGCCCATCCGTGATAAAAACAAGGCCTGCACTCGGCAGCCCAAGGGTCACCAGGGGCCAGGGAGGGCCGGGGTCCCCTCCTCGGTCTGTGGCCCACTCCGGCCCCACCTGGGCTGCAGGGTCCCCGCTGCCCCCCCGCGTGACGGCCCAGTGACCCCGTGGGAAGACAGTGCTGACAGGTGGCTGCGATCAGTTACAGCGGGCTCATGTTCCCGCTCGTATCGAGACATCTTCCTTTTCATAAATTTTGCAAGGCCAGGGAAGTAAGCCGGCTCTCCCGTCTCTACGCAACGGTGCCCGAGGCCTGGGCAAGCCTCGGTCGCTCCGCCTGCCCAGACATCCTCGTTCTCCAGGCAGAACTAGCGTCCGGAGGCGGCCGGCCCAAGAGCCGCAGACGTGCCGGCTGAAAACAACACAAACGCACCCGCACCCTCTTGTGCTGCTGGGTTCAGCAGTCCCAGGTCAGGCGTTGGCCGGCTGCTCCCGCAGGAGGCTCGGTGGCCTTCTGGGCCTGTATCCTGGCTGTCCTTGGGCCTGTGGCCGGCTTACCTCTCTGCCCATGGCACAGACTCGAGTTCTCTTCTTCTGAGGACAGGGTCTTGGGTCAGGACCCCCTGACTCCAGGTGACCTCGTCTGAGCTAACCCACCTGCAAAGACCACATTTCCAGAAGGTCGCACCCTTGGGTGTCAGGGTAGGGCCATGGTCTCGGGCACAGGTTTGAGGGGACACAGTTCAGCATGCTAGTGGGCACTTCCGGCTCCCCCTCTGCAGTCCAGGCCTGGCTCTCCACACGGCCACCTCTCCCCACCCAGATTACGTGCGTTCTCTTCAGTAAGGCCCAGACCCTTCCGGCCTCTGTGGCTGCGGCTGTTCCCCGCAAGGCCCGTGATGGCTGCCGGTAGTTGCTGCCCTAGTTCATGTGTTTCTCTTCTGAGCTCCCACGTGCCCCACGGCCTGAGTCTCCACCACTTGCTAGAAAGATCCATGGCGTACACCTGTGGGCTGCACCGGGCCCTCCCAAAGAGACAGCAGCCAGGGAGCATGCAGTGCGAGGCCTGAGTGGCCCTCAGCCAGCCGCATGTTCAGCGGGGCGCCCCGACGTGACGGGATGCGGGCACGGCCCCTCTGAGGCCTTCCCCCAAAACCCACCGCCCAGTCGGAGCATGAGAAAAGCACCAGGACCCCCGGCGGCCAGGCCCTCACAAGCGCCCGGGCATCAGAGCGGGGTGGGCATCCTCAGCCCCAAGGGCCTAGGTGTCTGGGGGGGGGGGGACAGAGACCTGAGGGGAAGCTGGAAATCCCACAACAGCACACGTGGCAAGGACACGGACACTTCGGCGCGGCTAATGTGAAGAGCCTGGTGCCTCCTGAAGAGGCCAGACGTCAAACGAGCGTGAGCAGCAGCAGCAGCGCTGTCCGTCTTGGGCCGACTGGATGCCCGAGACACGATGCCCTGGCCTGGCAACGCAGAAGGTGAGCTTCTCTGGGAGGAGGGCTGCGGAGGCAGACTTATGGGTCACTCTGGGGAGGACAGCCCTAGTCCAGCGTGATACTGTCCTTATGAAGGGGACACCGGCTGCGGACACCGACGCAGGAAAGATGCTGTAGAGACGGGAGCAGACGGCCACCCGTGTGCCCAGGAAAGGGGCATCAGAGGGAACCATCTGCCAACCTTGACCGTGGACGCTGGCCTCCAGCACTGCCAAGAAGAAACGCTGCTAATTCAGCTTCCTGTCTGCGGAACTTTGTTGCAAGAGTCCTAGAAAAACAATACAGTATTTATCCAAAAGAAATAAAGATAGGGGCCTCCCTGCTGGCCCAGCAGTTAAGTCTCAGCACAGTCACTTCTACAGACTGGGCTCGGGAGGGAACTAGGAGGGAAATCCCTGGCCAGGGAGGGACCCACATGGAGCAGCAGACCTCTCCTGTCTCCCCTCAGCAGTGTGTTTCAGTCCGTCTGCCTGTTCTGCTCCCCACTCTGTCTCTGGTGAATCCTCTCACCCCCCACATCTCTGACCTACACCCCAGTTCTTGTGTGCATAAATAAATAAATCTTAAAAAAAAATATATATGTCCACACAAAAATCTGCAAACAATTATAGTGTTACAGGGTGGGGGAGGGGCACCCCAGAACCCCCAAACCTGCCCTCTCTGAATGGGTTCTGCCATTCACCGCATTAAGACAAACATATAAGACCTTTAATGGAAAGAAACTTTAATACAATTAGGGTACAATACAGAATGGACAAAGAATATAGTTACTAAGTCAAGCATCCAAAGTTACCCATCTCCCCGAGGGTAAAAGTCCAGCCAAATAGGATTGGCCCAAAGCAAGGCCCCAAAGCTGCCACACGTCTAAAGGGCCTTTCAGTAGAGACCCATAGAAAAGGGTCAGAAAGAGTCAGACGCTGGAACTTCCCCCTTTCCTGGGGACCACCCTGATACAGTAGGAGGTGAAAAGCAGGAACCAGTACATCCGCCCACAGGTGTAGCGGTACACGGGATGGCCCCTACACGCGAACATCACTGACCACGGAGGGGGGCAGCTGACATACCACTCCAGAACACGTCACAAAGTAAACACACGTGAGTGCTCAGACCTCGAGGACACACGTGGGCCCAGCCGTCCCAGCTGCCCTTCTCAGCCACTCGTTCTCACTGCCCGCGGCTGCCCGTCCCGGAAGTGTCGTCTGTGGGCTCCCCGCGCGGCCTGTGTCTGCTGCTCTCCCTGATCTCCCTGTCAGGCCCCTCCCTGTGTTCACAAGGGTCAGAGCTGCCCCCTTCTCTTTTCTTTTCAATTTCATTTATTTGTGCCTATAAGCACTGGGGTAGAGGCCAGAGGTGGGGGGGGGGGTGAGAGGATCCACCAGAGGCAGAGTGGGGAGCAGAACAGGCAGACGGACTGAAACACACTGCTGAGGGGGCAGCGGGGAGGCAGGAGAGGTCTGCTGCGCCCCGAGGGTCCCTCTCCCGGCAGGGATCGAACTCCCGCTGCATGGCTGCTGACGCTTCATAGGCACCAGGGAGGCCCCTTGAATCAAATTTTAAGTCCATTCATCTGCTCATGAATATCCAGGTTTGTTTCAGCCTGTGGCTACTATGTATAATTATGTTACAGATGTTCATTCCTCCTGGATACATATCTAGTCTGCTGCTTGGGCTGGTGGTGCTTGGTCAGGTGTGGGACATTTTAAAGCGAGGAGGCTGGGCTTTTTGTGATTTGGTGGGCACACCAGCTCTGGGGGCACCCTCAGGGGAGGCTGTCTGGGTTCAAGCCCAGCAGGGTTCTCACAGACCTGCATCTCAGGCTGCCTGCTTAACCTCTCCGGATTTGGGGGAAAGAAATGAAAGTATTTCCTACTCAGAAGAGTAAAGAGTTAAAACAGAAAAGTGTTTCGCGGGTGCCCCACCCTGGCTGAGCTTCCAGGCTTAGACTGGGCGGGGGCGGGGTGGAGAGGCGGTTCAAACTCCAGCTCGGCGAGGAAGAGGGTGGGTTCCTGGGGGGAGGGCAAGAGAGAGGGTTTGGGCGAGGGCAGGGGTTTGCTTGTGGACCTGAGGGCCTGGAGCTGGGGGAGGGGAGCCGCTGAGTTTCTAGAATGGGGAGGGGGTGAGAGGATCCTTGAGAGGTGACCCTGACTATTCAGAGTAAGAACCCTGGGGACCCCTCCCCCCACTGCAGATACTGGGGTATCCAGGGGCTGGGCAGGGCCCAGTAGGGACACACCAGGAACGCTGAGGCTGGAGAGCAGCAATCCCAAGTGGTCAGGCCATTTCAGCTCTGCCTCTGTGTTCCCCCAGGTCACCGGTTTGGGGGAGGCTGCAGGGGCTTCCAGCTTCTGCGTGCAGGGGTAACCTCTTTGGTTCCCTCCCGACTTGGTCCAACAGAAACCTGAAAAATGACTCGGAGAGGCTGGGAGGGAAGCTGAGTTGTACAGCGAGTTGCCTAGGGCCTCCCCCACCCCCCCAGGCCTTTGTCATCAAGTCAATGAATAAACAAAGTCATGAATAAACGTTCTAAAAACGATTAAGCTACTTAATTTGAAATCTGCAGGAAAGATCTCCTGCAAGGTAGGACTGGTTTGGCCCCGCCCTTTCCTGTAGACGAAGGGGTAAACTAAGGCAGACTCCTCTCCCTGCACCGGGGCCTGGGATGCAGGCCCACACCCCACGCACCCCAGTCTGGCACTCACCCACCTCCTCTCCTGCTCCAGAGTATCACTTTCGAAATTCTCAGACAAAAGCCAGGTAAACAAAGGTCCCCGCTCACCCTAAATCATTAATGAGGGCGGCAGCTGGCAAGGCTGGGGTGGGAGAAAGCTGAGAAAGACCCCGGGGTAAGGCCTGGTCTGCACCAGCCCTGTGTAAGGGCTGAACTCGTAAATGCTGGAGCTCTGGGTAACTGAGCTCCCTCCAGGTGGCTGTGTCCTGTGTTGGCTGCCAGGGATCTGGGGGGCCACCCTGGGCGAGGTCCCTGCTACCGTGACGAAGGTCCTGCCCACAGCCTCGGTCACCGGTCCAAGCTTTAGATGGTTCAGTGAGTTGACTGGGGCCCCCCTACCCCCATCATACCCTCTAGAGGCCTAACCCCCAAACCTATGACTGACCTTATTTGGAAAAAGGGTCTCTGCAGATATAAGGATTTTAAGATGAGCTCATCTTGAATTATCCTGATGGGCCTAAATCAAGGATAAGAGTCCTTGTAAAGCAGAGGAGGTACGGAGAGAACGAGGGAGGGAGAAGGCAGACGCAGAGAGGGCTGATGTGGGCACAGGCCACGGAGCCGGGGCCGTGAGAAGCTAGGAGAGGCGGTTGCAACCCTCTCCTGGAAGCTCTGGATGGGGCATGGCCTGCAAGACCTTGACTTCAGACTTCTGGTCACCAGAAGTGGACATTGTTTGTGTCATTTTATACCACCCAGCGCTTTTACCGTGATTATCAGCATGCATTCTGAACAGGGAAGAGGCTGGCTCCAGCTTCTTCACCATGGAGACCTCAGTGAACAGCCAGAACGAGACAGAACATTACCTCATGTCAGCTGAGGTCACCTGTCTGTGGACTCTTGGATACCTTGCTTTGTGTTATAACACTGGCCCGACTACAAATTTATACCAAGCAGGATCTGGTAAATGACAGACATTAAATTACCAGGAGACATGCGGCCAGGCCATTGTGGGAGGGGCTTTTGTGCAAAGGCTTTGAGGTAGAGGTGGGAAGAAAGGGGTCCTGTAGGTTTAGAGAAGAATCTTCCAGATGGGAACAGCCATGTAGATGAGGTGAGAAACCAGACAGATGGCCTATGGTGTGGGTTCGGCTGAGCTACAAGGTGGACATGACCTTTTACTTTTAGCAAGACTGGCTGTGGTCAGAAGTGTTTTTTTCTTTTTGGAAGATTTTATTTATTTATGCATACAAGGACGGGGGTACAGGCCAGAGGTGCGGCGGGGGTGGGGGGGTGAGGGGAGAGTGAGAGGACTCACCAGAGGCAGAGTGGGGAACAGAACAGGTGGATCCACTGAGATCCACTGCTGAGGGGAGCAGGGGGAGAGGCGGGAGAGGTCTGCTACGCCATGTGGGTCCGCTCCCTGGCCGGGGGTTGAACTCCTGTTGGAGTGGCTGCCAACAGCTTGATAGCAGAGACTTTAACCCTGCACACCAGGTAGGCCCAGAAGTGGGTTTTAAGATTATTCTGGAGACCAGCAGTATTCTCCACCAGTGTCAGCTGCCCCCTCCCCTCCCTCTGGGCATCCCTGCGATGCTTCCTTGTGCCCCCTTCCCCCCCCACCACCACACTGTCAAGGCCAGGGGTCACCACCCAGCCTCAGCCCAGAGGGCGGGTGAGTGTTCTGACCAGAATATGTTAGGAATTCTAAGTCCATCTGGACATTCCTGATAAGCGATTTGGGGCTTCAGATGGTCTTAGGCGTGAGAGCCAGAGCCAAAGGAAGGATGGGGGGAGGCAGGCTGTGTGGAAATGAGCACAGAGCTGGAGCACTCAAAACAGGGCCCGCACTAGGCCCTGAGGCCCTGAAATTGATACAGTCGCCAGGAAACCATTGCACTAGTTGTAAAGTAAAACCAAGCTGAGAGGCTGAGGGTGCACTGGCCTCTACTTGATGTAGGTAAACGAAGTCCTTTCTTCTCCTCCTATATCCTCGGGCCAATGAAAAATACCCTTTCAGCATGGCTGTATAGCAAACAGTAACCACAACAGTGTCTTCCATTTATTCAACATCTACTGTAACAGATCCGCATCAGGCCCCAAGCCCAACCCAAGCAGCCTGCCTGGCTCTGGCCGCTCTGATTCGTCTGGCAGCCTGGACAGTCCCCACCAAGCTAGCTTTAGTTTCCTGTTGCTTCTCCGATGGGCACCCCGTCACCCATAAACCATTCAACTCTTCCTGAATCAGTGTTCTTAGGGACATGTTACGGTGTTTTGTAGCTGAGACCGACATGTACCCTGGGCTCAAAAGTTCTGTAAGGGCGGGATTCCGCTCCGCCCTCTAGGGCCCCAGTTTCCCAGAATGTAGGGCAGGGTGGTGGGTTGGGGTGGGGGTGGAGTAGTTAGTCCAGCTCCTGGGCCTCAGTTTCCCTAGGCCAACAGCCAGGAGTAAGCCACAGGCAGACTTCGCTGCCCTGGGGTGCACACAGCAGGGTCGGGAACGATCTGTGACCACAGAGTGTCCACAGTCCTCGTGGCCAGCAGGGGATCGAGCTCCTGCAAGTCTGCCGCCGCCACCCCTCGCGCTAACCCAGGAATCCTGTCTCGGTTTGAATCAAACATGTGCCCAGAAGCAAGATGGAATCTCGTAGTTCCCTGCCCTCCTCCAAGATGGCGGCTCGCCCCCCTTTGACCTCACGCCCGAGATGGACGGCCCCTGCCCGTTTGCAAGATGGAGGCAGTCTGGAGAATCACTCTTCCTGCCGCCTGACTCGCCACGTACCCACTCTCAAGATGGCGTCTCCCGCAAAGTCCCACTCAGGAGGGCAACTCGCTCACTGGCCCATGCGCCATCACATGGCCCCACCTTTTCTCCCCTCCCTCGCCTCCAAGGGCCCTTTCCGCATAGAGACTTGACGGGCTGCCACGTTCTCCAATGGCTGCATGCTATTCGTCTTGGCCCCACCCCGAGAGACCTCCTAGCCATTGGTAGGCACTGGTGAAGTCCCGCAGCGCTCACCCCGCCCCCTCCGCGGCGGGAGCCAATGGGAAGAGCGCGCGGGGGACGTGTTCGGGCGTCTCCGCCATTTTGTGAGTCTATAACTCGGAGCCGTTGGGTCGGTTTCTGCTATTCCGGCGCCTCCACTCCGTCCCCAGCGGGTCTCCTCTGTGTGCAATGGACGGGTGAGTCGCGCTGGCCGCGCTTCCCACCGCCCTCTCTACACTCCAGTCTACCCCCTGCCGCCACCCACGCTTCCGGGGGGCGCCGGCCCTCTCGCCGCTCCGCCCCGGCGTCGCGGGGTCTCTTCCCGTGGGTGGCGCGCTCTCTAGGCCGAGGCCGGCCCGGCTCCGGCCCGCCGCCCCGCCGCTGGGGGCTTCCGCGCGCCCGGGTCCGAGCGCACGCAGCGGCTGCGCCTTCCTTCCCGCTTTCCGTCGGGGCCCCTCGCGCACGCGCCGTCCTTCGCTCGCCCCGCGTGGTCCTTCCGGCTGCCTGTAAGACTCGGCGCGCCCCGCCAGGGCCCCGCACGCGCGTGCGCAGCCCTTTGCGCGCCGGCCGGTGCGCGTGCGCGGCCTTTCCCGCCGCGCGGACTCTGCCCCGGGCTCCCCCGCCTGCCGCGGGCCGGGGCGCGGCCGGCAGCCGCCGCCCTCCTGAGCCCCGGCCCTCGCGGCCCACAAAGGCCGACCCGCCCCTCACCACCACCCCCGGGGCAGGGAGGGGTCGGGCGGCCGCTTTGTTCCCGGGTGCGGGCGGGGCTCCTGCCGGCGGTGCCCGTGCTCGAGCTCACGCTTCCGTGGGGCGGGCTGCTGGCCCGGGCCTGCGCGCTCGCGGTGGGGCGAGTGGCCGCCAGGCTGAGTCTGGCATCCCGGGGCGACGCTGTGGTCTCGCTCGGATCCAAGGCTACAAACGGTCGCTTGGCTGGAACCCGGAAGACCGGACGCGCCGCGAGGCGGGGTCCCCTGTGCGCAGAGATCGGGCCGGCCCAGGCTTTGCGATGTGATCTTGTTACTCTGCGGAAAAGTGAAACTAACTTCACACAGTGCTTTCTCATGCAGGGTGTTAGGCCACATTGTTTCAGTTTTCCCGTTGGGGAAGGAGTAGATAGTTGGTTTTAAGAACGAGTTTGAAGATTGTATTTGGACGTTTTACAGCCTAGTCCTGGTTAATCTTTTTTGACTTGGAGCTTTGAAAAAGCTCGTCCTGGGCCCCCTCCTCCCGAGCCTGTCGTCCTGGGGGTGTGGTTAAGATGCTTGGAGAGGGTCACGTGCCTTGGATGCGCTAGGTTTGAAATGATAGGTATTGGGCTGAATAAAAGTCCAGCCTTTTAGAAGCAATTGCTGCAGGAGGAGGAGCGTGATGTAGCTTGGTCCGTCTGTCGGTTTGGCTTCAATAGGGAGTCTGTCGGGGATTATGCTACCCCACCTTCTAAACTTTCTAGCCCTGGGTGCAAAGAAGTGGGCACTTACTAAGCAAACCACTGGGAAAGTGCACAGACGTGTTTTCTAGACTGCCAGCCAGTTCTCCCGGTTTTGTCTTCCCCTTAACTGGCTTTTCTTGAGGAATGTTGAGTCTCCTAGATGTGGTCTGGGTGGGGGTTTTTGTTGATGGCCTTGGTTCTAAGGCAGCCTGGCCTAGCCTTCAGGGAGCAGTTTCTGTTTGGCCTGCCTGTGGAAGGTCTGAAACCCTTTAAAGAAAGGCCATTTTATGTAAATCATTTCCTGTGTTTGAGACTCTTCTTGGGAGTAGGAAGCGAAGTCTTCTGGATTAGAGGTAGGGAAGCTGCATGCTTTTCGTTCTGAAAAACACAAGTGAGTGTTCCCTTGGCTGAGCGAGCTTGGAAAAAAACTGATTCTGGCCTAAAACTTTTTTTGTAACGAAGAGGCAAAGCCCATTATGGAGATACTGATTAGGATGGGTCAGAGTTGGCAAGGACTGGCTACGGAACTGGGCGCCTTGCGTCTGGGTCCAGTCCTGGGTTTTGGAGCTGTGAACGTGGCTTTCTTCATGCAGGAGCACAAGCTCTCTGAGAATTGAGTGGAAGCTGCAGGCGCCCCACTGCCCTGCTCCTGTGACATCATGGGAGACTGATCACAGAACCACCAGATCTTAGTGGCCAGGTGACCGACCGGTGGGGGTGCTATTAAGTTCCCTTCCTGAATAACCGTTGAGTCATGTGGGGCCTCAGCAGTTCATAGCTGCTACATCGCAGCCTGGAGACTTAACCCTCTGCAGTGTGGCGAGGGGCTGCAGAACCTGGGGCCGTATGGCCTCTCCCCACCCTGCTTCCTGACTGGGTGAGGGGGAGGAGAAAGTCCAGTCACCAGGCAGGGTTGATGAGTAACCGGCTGGCTTGCTTAATTGTGCTAGTTTTATCTGAGCATCTCAACTGCCCTTCCTTGGCGGCAGTCTTCCATTCTTCCAACCTGGGAGTCTCCAGTGCTCGCACCCACCCATCCCCCCACCCGTCCCCATCCTGGGAACCTGTGTTTGCCTTTTTACTGCCCGTCTGCCTTCCTGAAGAGTGCTCCCTGGCCATGCACAGATTGTAGCTAACAGTCGGCACTTGAACTGCAAGAGCAAAGCGTCCAGTGTTTTGAAGGGACTTTGAAGGGAGTCTCTTCTTCGACTCTCAGTGGAGAGTATGGGGGTATTGCCTGGCAGCCCGCCTGTGTGAGGAGCCAGGGCAGTGAAAGTTTTCAAGTAGGGGTGAAGGAGGGCTTGCTCCTTCCCTGTCCCAGCCTCTTTAGTTGGGGCTCTGGGGGAGGGGAGCTTCTGCACACCTGGTTCCCTGGCTCCTGGGATGGGCCGCCCCTGCCCCCTGGCCTGCTGAGATTGCCACGTGCGTTCCTGCTAATGTTGTCTTTTCTCTCTCTACAGCATTGTCCCAGATATAGCAGTTGGTACCAAGGTAGGTGTTTCTTATTTTTTTCCTCACTGGGCTTCTCCATTTCAAATCATTGGGCTTCTTGTCCTCCTGCTGGAGTGCTGCCCCCTGCTGCAATCTTGTGCCCCGTGGTTGCAGTCTGAGTGGAGTGGTGGGGTCAAAAGGCTGAGAGCTGAACAAGCATGCATTTGACGTGTCTGCAGCCTGTGCGTTCAGCTCTGGGTCTGGTAGCGCTCCCTCCTTGCCTTGAAATTCAGCTCAAGGCACAAGTGGGATGTGCTGTTTGGGGGCACCTAAATGCTTGAGGTATCGTGGGTGTGATGGGGGAAAGTTATGTGCCCAGTTGCTGGGGGCACGTGGGGCTGATGGGCTGCTTGGGATGGTGTCCTGATGCTCAGGATTGGCTCCGGAGATTCCATGCGTTTTCTGAGGGTGAAGGAAGATGGAGGAGCTGCAGGGCCACAGTTTTGACACCCCTTTGGGAGAGGTGGTTGACATGCTACTAACTGCACTGGCAGGTGCTCTGTGTCCCCCCCCCAGCAGGTGGACTGTGTGACATTTCCCAAGCCCCCAGCCTGCCAGCTCTCCAGGAATTGTCTCCAGGGGAGACCTAGGTCCTGGCTTCACTGCAGGCACTGTGGTCCGTTGGCGACAGTAGTGTTACCTAAGCTGCGTCAGGCCGTGACTGGGCTGTGGAGCCCCCCTCCCCCCCCCAGACCTTGTTCAGAGCCCTCTGAGGGTTCTGGTCTTTGCCTGGGCTGGCCACCATCTGGTCTCAGGCTGGCCTCCGACGGGACAGGCTGGGTTTCAGTTTTCCCAGGTGAATTCTTGTCTTCGGTACTGCTTGCCCCAGTCTTCTCTGGGTAAAACCTGTTTGTTTAGTGGTGGGAGGAGGGAGAGGGACTTTACTTTCATCTGCAACAATCGCGGAAAATGTCTGGCTTGCAAACAATCCTTCGAGATGGCAGGTATTGAGATGGCAGCCTGAATACCGCTTCAGTTATCTCCTGCGCTGCCCCTCCTGTCAGTATTCCCAGAGGACCTTTGCTTGTAGAGTAAGACCTGTGTGGGAGGGAGAATGGGAGGTTCTGTCTGCAACACCTGAGAACAGCCGATCCTCCTCCCATCAGGGGGCGGTATCGAGCCCCCCCCCCCCAACAGTAGCTCCTGTGTGTGCACATTTGCTGACTGGTGCTGTGCCGCCCCACTTGCTTAACTGCCCATCTCAGAACCCGCAGGAGACCTCCTCAGCGCCTGACCTAGCACCTGTACCCCCTGCCCCAGGTTCTGCCCTAGAGTGTTTGATGGAGCTGGCCAGTCCCCTTCTGGGCCACTGGTCACTGCCTGTTCCTGGGCTACCCTGTGCTGAGGAGGTGGGGGGTCCTCAGGCCACCTGCCTTGGACCACGACGAGGCCAGGAGTCTAAAGGGACTTCTGAGGTGTGGGCAGGTGGCAGTTGTCAGTGGAAGATTCTGGGGCTTGTGTCCTATGTGCGATTCCCCTGCGACCCCTTTGTTTGGGCCTAACCTGGGCAGCTGCCTCCACTTCCTTGTGAGCTGCCCTCAGACAGCTGGGTAAGCAGTTTTTTTTGGAAAGTAAACTCAGTTACCACAAGGCAGTGTCTGCATGAAATACTTTCAACATTTTGCTTTATTTGTATCCACTCCTAATCCTCCCAGGAGTGTGTTCTCATCTCATTTCTCAGGGCTCTGAATGCCGCCATCTGGGTCTGAACTTAGCCCTCTCCTGTCCTGGTGCCCTGCCTTCCCTTCGTACATCCCGGCAGGCCTTGGCCCGTGACTTGACTTAGCAGATTGCGGAGCTGGCCTCCGGGCCAGTAGCATGCCCGCAGCAGGGCTCCAGTGGTCAGGGGCCCCAAGGACCTGGCCTGGCAGCGGTGGTGGCCCTTACTTAGCACGAGCCCCACGCTGCTCTGGTCTGGGGACCCCGCAGAACTGGCGCGCTGCAGCCAGTGGTGGGGCTCGGAGGGGTGTCCGGATCCTGGACCGAGTGTTCCGGGGCTGAGGGCTGCTGGCTGTCCTGCCTGTCTGGTGCCGTCCCAGACGGCGCGGCCTCCCTAGCAGGAGGATGTCCACCTTCTAAGCCCAGGTTCAGCTGGTTGTGGTTCTAGGGAGTTGATTTGGTTACAGTGAGTAAACAAATTGTTTTTAGAAAGGAAACAGACCAGTTAATCCCAGAGCTCGCCCGCAGATGGGCAGCTCCGGTGCGTCCCTGGGCCCTAGTTCCGCTCCTTCCTTGCTGAGCAACACTGCCCACTCAGAAGCAGCTAGTGTTTCTTCCCACTGAAAGGGCCGAGCCCCGGTTTCCTTGAACGACTGGAAGAGGAGACAAGCCTGGCTGTGTGAGACCACAGCGCAGCAAGGGCTTGTTCCTGGTGGGCCGGGACGGTGCTGCTGCCTTTGAGAGCACCTGGGCTGGGCTGGGCTAGAGCTTGCTCCAGAGGAGCAAGAGTGGGGTGCAGGAGCCACAGCCACAGCCGCTGGTGGTACAAGCCCTGGGCTTCCATTAGGGCAGCTACACAAGGGTCAGGCTGAGTGTGGAAATGGGGGCGTTGTGCAGAGCCGACAACCCTTGCCCCTCCCCCAAGCTCTGCCTTGGGAAAGTGGGAGTCACAGGTTGGAAAGGCTGTGTCTTGGCTCTCAGGGCCAGGGGCCCTCCTGGGGGTGGGGGTGGCTGCAGGCTACAGTGACGACAAGGGGCTCTATGACCTGGGAGCGTCTGGTTTCTTCTACCTCGACTCTGGCTTTAGCTCTGTGCCCTCTCTCTTGCAGCGGGGATCTGACGAGCTTTTCTCTACCTGTGTAACTAACGGACCCTTTATCATGAGCAGCAACTCGGCTTCCACAGGTAACTTCCACCATAGCCTGCAGGCGCCCTGCGTGGTGGGTCCCCACTGCACAAAGGCTTCATGCGCACAGGACCCCAGGGTGACTGGCTTGGCAGCTTGGACCTGGGGTCCCGGTTCAGAGGCACCTGTGCCCTGGAGCCAGATGGGTGGCAGCTAGACCGACTGGAGAGTCTGGCCTGCTCACACCCCCCCCCCCCCAAAGACAGACAAGCCCTATTCTGAGGAGGGATGGCCTCACTTACGGGCGCTGCTTTGTCACAAATCCACACCGCTTTTCAGCCAATGGAAATGACAGCAAGAAGTTCAAAGGTGACAACAGAAGTGCCGGTGTGCCCTCCAGGGTGATCCATATCCGGAAGCTCCCCAGCGACGTCACTGAGGGCGAGGTTATCTCTCTGGGACTGCCCTTCGGGAAAGTCACCAACCTCCTGATGCTGAAGGGGAAGAACCAGGTAGGACCTTCAGAGCGCCCCCGGGCCCCATGACCCCCGAGGTCTGGGTCCGGCTCACCACCGGCTCCCGTAGGCCTTCATCGAGATGAACACGGAGGAGGCGGCCAACACCATGGTCAACTACTACACCTCTGTGACGCCCGTGCTGCGTGGCCAGCCCATCTATATCCAGTTCTCCAACCACAAGGAGCTCAAGACCGACAGCTCCCCCAACCAGGCGGTTCGTGACCTCTCAGGTGGGCAGGGAGGGGCCTGTGGTGGGCCTGCGGACTTGGGGTTCATTGCTTTGCTCCCCACCCCACAGCGAGCCCAGGCAGCCCTGCAGGCCGTGAACTCAGTCCAGTCTGGAAACCTGGCCCTGGCCGCCTCAGCTGCTGCGGTGGATGCTGGAATGGCCATAGCTGGCCAGAGCCCCGTGCTCAGGATCATTGTGGAGAACCTCTTTTATCCGGTGACCCTGGATGTGCTGCACCAGGTGAGATGAGCCCGACCCAGGTCCTCCATGCCAGCCCCGGGGGCAGCAGTGGGAGGGCCCTGGATCGTGGCACGGGGCCTGATTGCCTGCTGCTTCGCAGATCTTTTCTAAGTTTGGCACAGTTTTAAAGATCATCACTTTCACGAAGAATAACCAGTTCCAGGCATTGCTGCAGTATGCCGACCCCGTGAGCGCCCAACATGCCAAGCTGGTGAGTGGTCCCCAGTGCCCCTCTGCCCGCCCAGGCTGCTGGCGCCCGACTGCTCACAGCTTCTTCCCCACAGTCTCTGGACGGGCAGAACATCTACAACGCCTGCTGCACGCTCCGCATCGACTTCTCCAAGCTCACCAGCCTCAACGTCAAGTACAACAACGATAAGAGCCGTGACTACACGCGCCCAGACCTGCCGTCCGGGGACAGCCAGCCCTCGCTGGACCAGACTATGGCTGCGGCCTTTGGTAAGACGACGCGAGGGCCCGCCACTGTGTGCGTGGGAAGTGAGGATGTAGCTCAGTCTCAGTACCCACGGCTCAGAATCCTGAGACCTGGCCCTGCACCCAGGGAGGTTGGTGCTTGTCTTTGCCAAGAAAGCCACAGCCCACGGCCAGCACAGCGCTGGCCCAGTGTAGTGTGCCCAGGACGGGAGGAGACACCCGGGCAGAGCCCACCCGTCGGGTCTGGGGTTGGCCCCCGCCCAGCTCTTGCCCAGGTGACGGTCGTGGGTGCGATGATTAGTGTCTCATTTATTTCTAGGTGCGCCTGGTATAATGTCAGCCTCTCCGTATGCAGGAGCTGGTTTCCCTCCCACCTTTGCAATTCCTCAAGCTGCAGGTATTCAAACACTCGACCTTGTCCCCACGCAGCGTGCATGCCCACACCTTTCCAGTAGCTCTGCTTCCATGGCAGCGGTGTGGGCGCAGCACAGGGTGCCCGCCTTCCTGGGTGCGGGCCTCCGTTCCCCGAGGAGGCCTAGACAGGGCAGTCAGGACGGGGCCAGAGAGCCCGCTGACCCCCAAGTCTCTGGTCTGGTTCCCTTCAAGCACCCTGGGCGAGGACGAGCGCACACAGTGGTTGGAGGGATCTGTCCCTAGTAGAGATAGAAGTGGCCTGGTAAGCAGAGTGGCATGAGCCAGGGTGGCGTGACCCAAGCGTCCCTCCTGGGGGCCAGGGGCCCACCCGCCTGCCGGTCATGAGCCTGCCGCACCCCTCCTCGGGCGTGTCGTCTGCATGGTGACTGGGCACCTGCATGCACGCACGCCGCGCCGCGGGGCTGGAGCCTGCACCGAGGAGCCAGGGCTTTTGTGATGTTTGGCGCATGTAGACTGTCCAAGCCCAGGGGTCTGCCGTGAAGAGGATGGAGGACCGACAGCGCCTCCTGCGTGTCTCCTGCATGTGCTGCTCTCACGGCCCAGAGCCGGCACGCTCACCGCCTGACCACCTCTTCCTCCCCAGGCCTCTCTGTTCCCAACGTGCACGGAGCCCTGGCCCCTCTGGCCATCCCGTCGGCGGCGGCGGCAGCGGCGGCGGCGGGCAGGATCGCCATCCCAGGCCTGGCAGGGACAGGGAACTCTGTCCTGCTGGTCAGCAACCTCAACCCCGAGGTACGTTCTGTTCTCTCGGCGCGCGGCCCCGCGCTGTGCCCCCAGGACGTAGTGCAGACAGGGCAGCACCTCCAGCAGGTGGTCAGGTCAGCAGGCCCCGCGGCCCAGTGCCAAGCCGGGCACGGCCCCCACTCCGCTGACCGCCTCCTGGGACCTCTCCCAGACGCCCGGTCTCCCGTCTCCAGGTCCAGGCGCCTTGACAGACCTCCTCAGTTCCGTAGTGTTCAGAGTTGAAAGATTTTTTGACGTGGGAAAGCAGTCGTAACCCTTAAAGCTGGGGGCCAAATAAGTCTCGGCCTAGAAGGCCGTCTGGGTGCCTCTGCCTGCCGCCAGGGCTGTGGTTTCTGAAAGGAACCTGCCTGTGTCTCCGCCACCACGGTGGGCTGGAGAGAAACTTGGGTGAGATGACAGGCGCACGGTGCTTGAGCTCCTGGAGGTGGGGTTCCCGTTGAAGCGGTGTTGCAGACTGTCTCCCTCGCCTGGTCACTCGTGACTTCTGGGCGGAGGCGCCCTCCCGGCTGTCTGACTAGACGGAGCAGAGCCCCGCCCCGAACTAACAGATGGCAGCGTCCGTTGCTTGTGTCACAGACTGCGGCAGTCAGTAGGAGACGATGTGGAGGGGCCTGGCCCGGGAGGGGGCGGGGGTCCCGCGCATAGGCCGCAGGCGCTGAGGCCCAGGCTGTTGTCTCCTGCTCGCTGAGGAGGTGCTTTTCCTGCCTGTGTTCCGCGAGGTGACCTGTAACTGTGACTGTTAGATCTTGACTGATGGAACACTGCGTATTTCCTTATGTATTTACTGACCTGTGTTTTTTGCTACTTTTTCTTTTCTCCCCTTCCCCTTTCCCAATTTTTTTTCTTGCCCTGATCCGGAATTTCTTTGCCAACTGACTGCACGGTACTTCTGCTTCCTGTTGTTGCTTGAAACAAAACAAAACCATAAATAAATAAAAACAAAATCCCCCCTCAAACCCTGCTCTCCGGAAACCAACCTGCCCTTGAATATTAACATCCTGACAACTTCATCATCCATCAACCACTGCACGCCTGGGGGCTGTCTTCCTCGTGGTGGACGATTGGCAACTCGCCCCCTGACCTCTCCCTTTCCCTGTCCCTCCGCTGCCTTGCTCTGCTGTCCTCTAAAGAGAGTCACACCCCAAAGCCTCTTTATTCTTTTCGGTATGTTATCATTCACACTTTTATTACCTTGTTTTCATTTAATTGCGGTTATTTTAACGCCCTAAGATGTACTATGAGTTTGTACTTTGGCATTCTGCCTCATTTTACATGGTTTGCCTTCGGTTTGCAAATTTTATTTTGATTCTAGACAAGCATGGTTTATTGCCCTGCATGCTTTTCGGAGAGTTAAGCGTGTTGGTAGCATGTAAAGCAATGGTTCTTTGGCCATTTACCTTTCCTGGATTTATGACTTCTTTGCTGAAGGTAGCTCTCCTGGTAACGCCCCTGTGACTAGACGCAGGCCCCAGAGGCAGAATGAGCAAACCCTCAGGAAGAGCCAGCCCTGTGAGGGGTGCGCGGGTCTCGGGCTGGCTGGGGGCGGCAACGGCCCCTGGTGGCTCAGTGCCCCTGTCCTGCGCTTTTGAAGGCGTTTACGGCGACGTGCAGCGTGTGAAGATCTTGTTCAATAAGAAGGAGAATGCCCTGGTGCAAATGGCTGACGGCAGCCAGGCCCAGCTGGGTAAGGGGGCGGCGGGGGGGGCCTGCGCGGGTGGCGGACCTCTGGGCAGGTGCCGTGGGCGCTCCCGTCACGCGCGTTCCCCTCTCCAGCCATGAGCCACCTCAATGGGCACAAGCTGCACGGGAAACCAGTGCGCATCACGCTGTCCAAGCACCAGAACGTGCAGCTCCCCCGAGAGGGCCAGGAGGACCAGGGCCTCACCAAGGACTACGGCAACTCGCCCCTGCACCGCTTCAAGAAGCCTGGCTCCAAGAACTTCCAGAACATCTTCCCACCCTCGGCCACCCTGCACCTCTCCAACATCCCGTATGTGCTGCCTGCTCGGGGCCCTGGGAGGCTTTGGTCGAGGTGTCCTGTCACGGCAGTCCCTGCGCGTCTGCTCACGCTTGCTTTGTGGGGCTTTGCTGCGGGGGGTGGGGTGGCTACACGTGTTCTTGGCATTTGCCGGTGCACATAAGGTCACCGCTACACTATACCTGGGTCCTGGGAGCTCGAACCCTTCTGGAGGGAGTGGCCGTCACTTTCCATAGACTGGACGGCGACTCAGGGCTCCTCTCTCCACAGGCCCTCCATATCTGAGGAGGACCTGAAGGTTCTCTTCTCCAGCAACGGTGGGATCGTCAAAGGGTTCAAGTTCTTCCAGTGAGTACAGCCCCCTCGCTCCCCTCGCACCCTGCCCATCCCTGTCCCACTCCAGGGCCCGTCCCCACCCCTGTCGCTGTTCCTCAGGAAGGACCGCAAGATGGCATTGATTCAGATGGGCTCTGTGGAGGAGGCCATCCAGGCACTCATCGACCTGCACAACCACGACCTGGGCGAGAACCACCACCTGCGCGTGTCCTTCTCCAAGTCCACCATCTAAGCCGCCGGGACCAGCCTGCCGGCACCCGAGACACTTCCATCATTCCAGAAAAAAGCCACTTTAAAAAGCAGCTGAAGTGACCTTAAAAGACCAGAGATTTTATTTTTTTAAAGAGAAATCAGTTTACCTGTTTTTAAAAAAATTAAATCTAACTCACCTTGCTCACCTTGGGGAGATGGGTGCCAGCCTCAGGCTCTTGGTGACATGTGGACAGTTGGCCCTGCACTCCCTGGCCCTCTCGCCCGTGCCTTCTGGAGCCTGCGGGGTGGGCTCCCAGACCTCCACCCGGCTTCCTCGTGCCTTAAACCCTCTGCTCTGGCAGGGCTTCTCGTGGTAGCAAACGCATAGGGGTTTGGGGGCCAAGGGGATGGGCCTCCCACAGGGGATCATGTGCCTGTCTGGCGGGAGGCCGACACCCTCAGTCCGTTAATCAAGTGTGTAATTCTCCCCTCCCAGCCCGGCCGGCCCCGGCGGGCGCCCCATCCCTGTTGCCTCTTCAGCTTGGAGCTTGGTTCCCGTGTAATCTCCGTACTACGCGCTGCAGCTACAGACACCTGTGCCTAGCAATATCCAGTTGACCAAATATTCTAATCTTTTCATTTATATGCAAAAATAGTTTTTAAGTAACTTTTTATAGCAGGTAAGAGTGGTATGAGTGTAATCTGCGTTCCCTCCGCGGCACGGCCTTGTATTCTGTATTGTATCCTTGTGATGAAGTCAGGGCAGGATCCAGACTCCAGGGCAGACCGGCGGGCCCAGGCCCCACCACGGCGCCGCCCACCCGCCCGGGCCCTCCAGACGCCTTACACTGACCCTGTCCTCTTTCCAGGGGCGCTCTTCAACTTTCAGGGTTTCTTTATCTTCTACAAATTTTGGACCAAAGTTTTGTTCTTTTTTTTTTTGTCTGCCTCTTAATGCTGGGCCGCTAGGAAGCGGGACCAGGGGCCGTGTCTTAACTGTGTCCTTTCCCGCTCGCGGGCCTGAGCTTGTGGGGCCAAGGGGCTCCCCGCACAAGACTGTGCTTAGCAGCCCTTCCCTGGGACCTAGACCCTCAAGTTTCCATGTCGGGGTGTAACAAGGGTGTAAATATTTATAATTTTTTATACCTGTTGTAAGACATGAGGGGCAGCAAACTCGAGTTTTTTATGGTGACGCAGATGTATATTTTGATAACAGCGATTACAGGCTCAGTATTGTAAGTGGAGCTCACACATCCACGCCCGCCCGACAGCTTGTAATGCGGAAGAGAACCAAATTAAAACAATTTTATAACAACTCCTGCCTTTTCCATAGGCTCTTTTTTCCTGTTCAGTGTGGAAGGCAGTTTGGCCGGTCTGTACTCGGACTTTGAATAAATTCTCTGTATCCTGCACTTGATTTCCAGCTTTATTGGGCCTGTTTGTCTTCACTGCTGTTTCCTCCTATGTGAATTCAACTGTTTCCCACGTGGGTGGGCCGGCAGGGCAGCCTGGGTGGGGGTGCAGGGCGGGCCTGGGCCCTTCGGGCCTGTGCTTTCTCCCAGAGCTCCCTTGGAACCTGCTGTACACTTTGCTCCCCCCTTGGACGCCCAGCCCACCCATCCAAACAGCCCCCGAAAGCCCAGTTCACTGGAGACCCAGGGCCACATCATCAGAAGGGCCCGCAGACCAAAAGGACAGCCCAGATTCGAGTACAGACCTTTTATTGTCCAGTCACGAGAGCGGTCCACCCCTACCTGCCCGTGCCCCATGCTGCCCCCCCCATGCCATGGTCCCCTGGGTGGCTTACAGGTGCCACAGATCCCCCCGTACCCCCCTCCCTCCCACCCCACTTCTGGCCCTCGTCAGTCCTTAAACCTTCGTGCTGCCTGCATCTTGCGGTAGTAGCTCTCGGCCTCTGCCTCCCCCGATGGCTCCCACTCGCCCTGCACCAGCCCGCCCACTTGGCGCCGAAGCGTGGACTCCCGGCTGCCTGCTCCTAGCGTCCCGTCAATCGGGCCCAGTGAGGGCAGACCCTCCCCTGTGGCCAGGTTGACTGTGGCCACCGCCCCAAGCCGCGGCTCCTCCTGGTCCATGTCGCTGACTGACGAGCCTGGGGACACACCCAGCGGTTTGGGGCCACCACGAAAGCCTCGGGACAGGTCCCCCAGCTCACACCCGCCCTCACCCTCGGCCCCCTTGGCCCCACCGCCCGCCACCTTCCACTCCCAAGGCCCGTTCCCTGCTGAGAGGTGGACCACAGGGTGGTGGGGCGCGTGCGCATCGATGGTGACGATGCTGGCCGAGTCGCGGTCCGAAGGAGACCTGTACTGTGAGGAGTCAGAGCTGGCGCTGGATGAAGAGGCTGTCTCGGCGGCCTTGGGGCCAGTTCCCTTGGACATGGCGATCACCTGCAGCAACCTGGGCGGGTTGGCCAGTCGGGGCTGCGTGGCGGCCGCGGACACAGCCATGCCAGCCCCACTCTTCTCAGCGATCATGAGCCACTTGGCCCGCACGGCCGCGCTGCTCTTGGGCGACAGCCCAGCCCCTGCCTGTGCCCCCTCCTCGGGGATGTGCACCAGTGGCTGTGGCCCAGCCCGCGGGGGCAGGATGACCCGGGGCCCGAGCCCTGGCCGAGCCTGGACTGTGGGATAGAGCGAGGGGGGGGCGGGGCCCCCTTCCTCTCCCTCCTCGTCCTCGTCCTCCTCCTCCTCTTCGTCCTCCTCCTCCTCCTCCTCCTCCTCCTCCTCTGCCATGGGCTCGGACGGTGCCCGGAGGTGCCCGGGGCTGGCCTCGTCTGGCAGCCCCAGACCACGGCCCTCCAGGGACTTCTGCTTCCACTCGCTGATGAGCTGCTTGGAGCGAGAGGCGTCCAATGGCACGTGGATGGTCATGTGGCGGCGGGCAGGGTCGTCGAGCGAGGGGGTGCTGACCCGGGGCAGGGTGTGGCTGAAGGTCACCATGCCCTCCTTGCCCATGGGGCTGCGGGGGGCCAGCAGATCCACGTCCACGCTGGCCCGCTTCAGGCTGCCCAGAGAGGCCTTGTCGCGGGCCACGGGCCGGGGCATCCCCTCCAGCCGGCCGGCCGGGCCCAGCTCATCGGTGCTGGCGGACTTGCTCTGCTGGTACACGGAGTCGTGGCCTCTCTGGGTCAGCACCCGGAGCGCATCCTTGCCGGGCGCCTGGGCCACTGGCTTCTCTGTGAGGGGCGCCTTGAAATTGCCCACTGCGTGGCAGGCCTGGGGGTGAGATGTGGCTAGACATGAGGTGGGCAGCCAGAGGCCAGCGTCCCCACGGAGCGGGGGACCTGTCGGGGGTCTGAGAGAGGGCCTAAGGAATCCACCTCTCTTCTGTGAAGTAAACTCAGACCCCAGGGGGTTACGCAACACACATCTGGCCAATGGGAACCCACAGATTCCAACCCGGCACCCCAGGGAGCAGGACGCTCAGACCTCAGGCGGGACTGTGCCCCGCCCCCAGCCTTCCCTTGGGGGCTAGCCTCCCCCATAGCCGCCACCTTCGGCCCAGCTTCCTGCCCCAGATTTCTAGTGGGTCAGCATCCTACCTCGGTCCCTCCACCTTTGTGGGTGGGCTCCCCCTCAGGCCTCCCCTTTGGGGGTCAGCTCCCCCTCAGACTTCTTGGAGGCCAGCCTGCCCCTCAGACCCCTCCCGGCTAGCTGCCCCCTCGGCCTCTCACCAGGTAGGCAGCGATGCCCGCGCCGATCAGGAAGCCCGCGTAGACGTCCACGGGGTGGCTGCGGTACTGCGTGATCTGCGTGAGGCCGCAGATGCCCGCGGCGATGGCGAAGGTGAACACCAGGATGGGCTTGAGCAGCTTCGTGGTATCCGAGATGACCGAGTTGAAGTACATCTGGGGACGGGCAGGGGGTCAGGGCGGCGGCCCCCGCGGCGGCCGTGCGGGGCGGTGGGCGGGACTCACCGACACGTAGACCGCAGCGAAGGCCGACAGGGTGGCGTGCTGGGACGGGAAGGTCTTCCTGCAAGAGGGGGCAGTGCGATGTGAGCCCCGCTCCGCGGAGAGCCGCGGTGGCCCCGGAGGGCCGTGGGGGCGGGGCCGCTCACCGCGCGGACAGGATGGCGTGCGCGTCGTGGCCAGAGCAGATGTCCTGCGTGATGTAGGGGTTGGTCTCACAGGACGTGCCCAGCAGCGTGTAGTTGGGCTTGCAGACCGTCAGGAAGAACGGCGCGTGGTAGCCCGTGGCCAGCTGGATGACGTCGGTCACCAAGGCCGTGGCGCACAGGCCGAACACGTGGACGCCTGCGGGGTGGGGAGTCAGCCCGGCGGGGAGCTGGGGCCGGCACACCAGCGCCCACGCCCGGATTCGGGGCGCCGCGGGGGCGCCGCTGGCGACTCACCCACGAAGCGGACGGTGCGCCGCAGGAAGGAGTTGAAGTTACAGCCGCCCGCGTTGATGCTGCCCTCGGCGCCGCCCGGGCCCCCGCCGCGACCCCACAGGCGGGACTGCAGGCAGTACAGCAGGCCCTCGCCGACCATGATCTGCCGACAGGGGGCGCTCAGCCGCGCTCGCGGGGAGAGCCCGGGCGCCCACCCGCCCCGGACTCACCGAGGCCGCGGGGGCGGCGAAGGCCAAGCTGAGGAGCATGAGCAGCGGGATGAGCTCCTCGTTGGTCTCCACGTAGGGCATGGACAGCGTGCGGTCGTAGCACTGGAAGCCCACCTTCGCCGGCTTGAAGAGGTCCGTCAGCTCCAGGAAGTACAGGGACACGATGGAGGACGCCACGATGGGCAACTGCAGGAGGACGCGTGGCCGGGTCACCCCACGCTGGACCCGGAATTCTTTTTTTTTTTTAAGATTTATTTATGCATATAAGAGCTGGGTACAGGCCAGAGGTGCGGGCTGGGGGGTGAGAGGATGCGCCAGAGACAGGGTGGGGAGCAGGACAGGCAGATGGACTGAAACGCACTGCTGAGGGGAGCAGCGGGTGAGGCAGGAGAGGTCTGCTGCGCCCTGTGGGTCCCCCCCCCCACCACCGGGGATCTAACTCGCGCTGCAGTGACTGTGAATGCTTCACAGTGCGGCGCTCAGCCCCTCGCCCCAGGAATTCTGTCCCATCTAATCACTTACCCAGCCGCCCACCTGTCCACGCTCACTTACCACCCAGTGACTGCGGAGCTAGCTGTGACAGCCACGGGCCCGGCCAGCCACTGGCCACTTCTGCACCCATGAATTCACTCACCAACCCACGGGCTCACCCAGCCTCTGTCCGTACTTCCATCAACTGGCCGACCTACCCACCCATGCCCCCACCCAGCCATCACCCGTCCTTCAGTCTGATCACCCCTCCCCACTCACCTGCTTAACCACCGTCCGTGTATCCAGCCATCATGCACCCATCCTCCACCCACCCACCCCCCTCCATCCATCCACTCATGTGTCCCCTCCAGCTGCCTTCCCATCTTGAACACCTCCAACGGCAAACGTATCTTGTCTTTCCTCTTAGCACCGATGGATGCCCTTAGACGCCTCTCTGGTTCCTCAGCCTCTTCCCTCAAGAGGCCTTCCCAGCGCCAGTCTCTCTCCACCCTTCGTTTTGCTTCTTCTCGGGGCCCCAGCCCCTATGGGCCAACTTGCTGCTCAGCGCCCAGAACAGTGTCTCTGAACCACAGCGGGTGTTGAATGGATGAGTTTATTAAGCCACCCTCTGGCAACCATTCTTTTTTTTTTTTTAAAGATTGATTTTTTTTTTCTGGTGCAGGCCAGAGGCGTGGGGGGTGAGAGGACTCACCAGAGACAGAGCGGAACAGGCAGAACAGGCGGATGGACTGAAACCCACTGCTGAGAGGAGCAGCGGGGAGACAGGAGAGGTCTGCTGCGCCATGCGGGTCCCTCCCTGGCCGGGGACTGAACTCAGGCCATGGAGGTGACAGCACTGAGACTTAAGCTCTAGGCCACGAGGGAGGCCCCTTGTACAGTTTTAGAAGCAAGCCTCCCAGCATCCCCAGCTCCCTTTCTGCTCCAAGGGTCTCCAAGCAAACGCCTGAGGGGCCAGGCAGGAGGGGCACTGTGAACAAAAGGACTAGTGGTATGAGGGTGCCTAGCTGACTCGGGAAGCTACCGCCTCAGTTTTTCAGGTGAGGAAGCTGAGGCACAGATGAACCCTACAGTAGCCCTCTCCGACCTCTTTAAGGAGCCTCAGCCTCCCACGCAGCCCTGGAGAGGGTCCAGGGGTGGGAGGAGGGGCAGCCTGGTCCCGGGCCAGGGTTGGTGGGGCTGGGGCTGACTCCAAGGAGCACTTTCATGCTTGCTGCACTTAGGCTTGAGGCCCAAGGCAGTCAGATGGAGTGATTGACAGCTGTCAGACTGGGCTCAACTCCTGGCTCTTCTCTGGGCCGCGTGCCCTCGCTGCTAACGATAGTGTTGATATATCGATGCTGACGTGCTGACGATAAAGCTGACAACCCCCTGGATCAAATGCATTAAACCCTTCAGCAAGAAGGTCATTGCATTTTTCCTTCTCTGTGGACCCCTGCCCCTCTGACTTTCCAGAACTGACACCGAATCCTCCCCCTGCCCCCAACTTTCCAGAACTGACTCCGGCTCTGGCCTCCCTGCGTCTCCTCCTGCCCCATCTCCTCTGGGCCAGGCAGACCTCGCTCGGGGCACAGCCAGCAGCACCGGGCAGCAGGCAGGCCACACAGAGACCCTCAGCCAAAAACCATGACCGCTGAGAGTGACTCAGGCCTGGAGGAAAAGGATTCACAAACACTCACGGCATGGAGCCAACGTGCTTACGTTTGTTTTAAGAGATTAACGCGTTGTTGCAATAAAGGACATACAGACAGGAACAGGGATATAGTTCTGCACCTGCCAGGAGGTTAAAATCCCAAACTCTGTTAACATAGTGTCGGCATGACAGGTCTGCTGTGAGCATGCAGTTTTGGTGTCCGTGGAGGATCTGGGGACTCTCCCGTCACCACACACTGCTCCCCAAGGATTTCTCCTACAGATAAACTCTCTATGTGGGCAGCACAAGCTAAAATTTTCCTACAGAAAGCTCTGTCTTCCAACCAGGGATGTGCCTCAGTGCAGGAGTACTATACAGCAGTGAAAAAGGATGGGTAGTCCTCGGTGGGACACAAGCAAAGGCCATCCGGAAAAATGCCAAAGGCAGAAAGTGGTGTTTCACAAGGTGGGGGGGCTAACAGTATGCATCTGATGGACTTGAAAGGGCGGTAAAACACCTTTGGAGTAGAAGGAACATGTGGGAGGACCTCCCCAATGCTCCTCTCTGCTGGAATCCTGGGGTGTAACCTATTGAAATGGGAATTCAAAAGCAATTTTGAAAAAAAAATGTACATTTTCTGCAAAGCAAGGTGGGCACCACAGAGATATTGAGGGGAGCAGCTGCATGACCCTATGGGAGTTTGGGGGCTACTTCCTTTGGTCCAGGGGTACCTCTCCTCCATGCACACCTGCCTGCGTGTCTCTTTGGCAGGGGGTTTTCATGGAAAGGCAAATGGGGGCCACAGTGGCTGAAGGGAGACTAAGCAGGTATAAATATCTAAGGATAGAGAAAGTATGTGCCCAGTATTGACCTTTATCATCTTTTACATTTAAAGCACTTGCTATTTTTTTCTTTAAAGATTTATTTATTTTATGCATACAAAGACTGGGGTACAGGCCAGAGATGTGGGGGCCGGGGTGAGAGGATTCACCAGAGACAGAGTGAGGAGCAGAACAGGGGGATCTACTGAAATACACTGCCGAGTGGAGCAGCTGGGGAACAGGAGAGGGCTGCTGCGCCACGTGGGTCCCCTCCCTGGGTGGGGATGGAACCTGTGATGGAACTGGTGCTGCAGTGGCTGCAGATGCTTCATACTGCGATGCTTAACCCCTTGCGCCACCAGGGAGGCCCCACTTTCATAGCCCTAGGCTGCTGTGTGCTCCTGTTCAGAGGGCGGGTTGGGGAACGGCACCAGCCTGCACAGTGCACAGGCGAGAGGCTCATATCAGGCTTCAGAGACCAAGTGCAAGTGGAAGACCCTGAGAGCCCCCGACTCCCAGCTCCAGGCCTTGTCAGGAGTTACTGACCGGTACCCCAGACTGAAGGTTCCAGAATTCAGACCACCCTTCAGTGCCTGTGGAACTCCTATTCGTCCTGCAGAACCCAACTCCTGTTGCCGCCCCATTCAACACCTCCCACACCGGCCTGGTTTCTAGCCCGCCCTGAGGCTGACCCAGCTCTGCCTGCCCCAGTCCATCCCTAGCTCGGAGGTCGCCGGGGGCGGGCCGGCAGGGCTGAGGCCTCCGCCCCTCCCCAAGAGCGCGACCTCCACTCACCTCCACGAAGTAGAAGCAGGGCAGAAGCGTCATGCTGTCCTTCGGGTTCTTATTCTTTTCCTTGGTCGAGATCATGGTTCCACCCGCGCCACAGGCCGAGGTTGGAGGAGACAAAGCCGCACTGGAGGAGGGGAAGGGCAGACTGGGCCCTGGGGGTCTGGGAGCCGGCGGGCGGCGGAGGGACTGGCGGGGATGCGCCAGCAGCGCCCTGGGAAACGAGGGGCGAGGGGGCTCCCACCGGCCCCGCGCGCACTGCGGCCCCGCCACGCACCCCGCTTGCGGACGCCCCACACCTCGGGCCGGGGGTCGGAGGCAGATCGGCCGCGAGGGCGGGGCCGACCTGGCCGGGGTCTCCCGGGAGCCGAGGGTCCGGGCCCGCGAGGGTGGGGTTCGGGCCCGCAGCCCGCAGGCCCCTCACCTGGCGCGGGGCGCGCTCGGAGGGCGGAGCCGGCGGCGGGGCCGGGGCTGCGGCGCGGCGAGCACAAAGCGGGCCCCTCCCCCACGGGGGCGGGGGGCGCTGCGGAGAGGGGAGCGGACCCCGCCCGTGCGGAGAACCCGGCGCCGCGCAGCCTCCAGCCGCCGGCCGGGCGGGGGCCCTTTGTCTCGGCGAGTCGGGGGCCGCGCGCGCCGTCCCCGCCTCCCGGGCTCCCCTCCCGCGCCTCGGGGCCTGGGGGTCCCGGGCTCCCGCCGGGGTGGCCGAGCGCAGGGTGTGCTCGCGCCGTTCCCGGCCCTCCGGGGAGCCCGGCCGTGCGGGGCGGCTTTGCGGGGTGGCCGTGCGGGGCCGCGTCCCGGGCCGTCCGGCCGTCGCCCACTCCCGCCCCCCGGAGCCTCTGCCTGCCGCAGGTCCGGCGCCTGCAGGGGGAGCGAAGACCCACCGTGCCCAGCCCGCGCCGCGTCTCCGCTCGCTCCCCGCGCCCGCCAGCGCCAGCGCCAGCGCGCGTCTCCTAGGCGAGCTCCCGCGGCGCCCGGGCCGTCGGGAGACAAAAGGAGTGGGCCTCCCGCGTCGTCCCTCCCTGCCACCGCTGCCCTGTCCCCCGCCACCTTCCTCCCTGCGCGTACCCCCCTTCACCTCCTCACAGTGTCCCGTGCCAAGCCCGCCCCTTCCTCCTGGCCCCACAAGCTCTGCCCCCCTCTCCTCGCGCCCGCGCCCCACCCCGCTTCCCTCGTCGTGGGACAGCCCAGGGTCCCCGCAGCCCCCAGGTCTCCAGACCACATGCCTGGAGCTGTCCCCGTCTGGACTGGGTGCATTTACGGGACTTGCACTTAGGCAGCGCCTGCTGTTTACAGGCGTTTCCTCCTCCCGGCACAGCCCTGTGCGGTGGGAACCGGCTGGCGCCTCCTTTCACAAACTAGGAGAATGAAGCCGAACCCCGTCTAGCCAAGGCCCATCCTCGGGCTTCCTTGGGTTCGTTTGTCCAGCATCTCCTGAGCACCCGCTGCATCCCGGCCCTGACTCCCTGGGACAGGCCCCACCGCCAGGCCCACAGTTAGTGTAAATAGAGCTGGGCCAGGACTGCGTTCACTGAGTGCTGACTGTGTCACCACTGTGTTTCTTCCCATTCCACTTTCCACACCCCACCCCTCCTGGCTATGGCACTGGGGTTTTTGTTTTCCTTTTTTTATTTTCTCTCATCGTGGGTCACCTTTGTACAGTGACTCCCCTTCCGTGCGGCCCTCCCGCCAGCCTTCCTCAGCTCTGGCCACTCTGACTCCTCCCCACAGCTCTGGCTTTGTTTTTTATTTCCTTGTGCACACGAGAACTGGGGTGCAGGCCAGAGGTGTGTGGTGGGGTGAGAGGACTCACCAGAGACAGAGCGGGGAGCAGAACAGGCCGACTGACTGAAACACACTGCCGAGGGGAGCAGCGGGGAGGAGGGAGAGGTCTGCTGCGCCCTGGGGATCGAACTCGGGCTGCGGATGCTTCATAGCGCTGAGGCTTAGCCTCTGTGCCACCAGGGAGGTGCTGGCTCTTGTTTTAAGAGACTCACCGCTAAGAGTTTGCGGATTTAGCAGAAGGCTTGAGCCCGCCAGCCTCAGTCTCCCTGCTGCAGCGGGCAGAGCACACCTCCTGGCAGAGCGGAGCGCACAGCTCCCACACACCAGGCAGGGGGGCACTAGGCCACTGCTTCTCCGCTGGCCTGGGGTGGCGCCCGGGCAGCAGTTGGGAATCCTGGTGTTGAAAGTGACCACAAACAGCCCTCAGGGATGGAGGGGAAAATGGGGCAACCACGTAGGTGCCTTCGGGAAATGCGAGGGGCAGGAGCGGGACCTGCAGAAAGAGGTGGGCGGGGCCCTCCTGACAGCGCAGGGGGTGGGGGGTCCAGGGGCTGTCAGGACTGGGGTGGCTCCTCTTCCTACAGGACCCCCACTGTGATGGCGCACCACCCAGCCCTCACTGGGCTTGATTCTGATGAGACACGTGGTGGGGCACTAGGGAGCCTGAGTTTGGAACATAAAGGTGGGAGCATGTGGGGCCTCCCTGGGGGCCCAGAGGGTAAGCACCGCACTATGAAGCATCTGCAGCCACTGCGGCACAAGTTCGATCCCTGCCCTGGCCAGGGAGGGGACCCACATGGCGCAGCCGACCTCTCCTGCCTCCCTGCTGCTCCCCTCAGCAGTGTGTTTCAGTCAGTCGGCCTGTTCTGCTCCCCGCTCTGTCTCTGGTGGATCCTCTCACCCCCACCCTGCATCTCTGAGGTGTACCCCAGCTCTTGCGTGCAGAAATAAATACATCTTTATTTTTTTTTAAAGATTTATTTATTTATGCATACAAGCACTGGGGTACAGGCCAGAGGTGCGGGGGTGGTGAGAGAATCCACCAGACTGAGCAGGATGCAGAACAGGCAGATGACAGAAACACACTGCTGAGGGGAGCAGCGGGCGAGGCAGGAGAGGTCTGCCGCGCCACGTGGGTCTCCTCCCTGGCCGGCGGCAGGTATCGAACTCGTGCTGCAGTGGCTGTGGTTTGCTTCATAGTGCGTTGCTTAACCCACTACGCCACCAGGGTGGGCCCTAAATACATCTTTAAAAAAAAAAAGGGGACCATGCATGAGCACTCAGGGTGCTGCTCAGAATTGCCCCCATTATCCAGTTTGCTCTTCACCCAGCTCCACCGGGTGGATGGAACTGAGGCCCAGAGAGGGACCCTGAGATCCCCCAAAAGGAGTGGATCGGGCTTTGGAACCCAGAGCCGGTGCACCCTCTGCTGTGTCTGCTCCCTGGGCCCACGGGTGCTGGGAGGTGCCAGGAGGGGGGTGGGCAGGTGGAACCAGGAGAGGGAGAGAGCAGCTCTCGCAGACTGCGGGGTGGGGCACCGCACTAGGGCAGAGGCCTGGGGGGCCACGTGGGCACACTTGAGGTGCCTGAGCCCCACTGCTCAGCAGGGACCAGGCTCAGACCCCAGAACCCCGACATGCAGGCTGGGAAGAGGCCCTCCAATCTGCTCTGAGCCCCAGACCCCCCACCCGCTAGGGCAGAAGGACTCCCTGGATTGCTGGCCACAGCAGACAGCAGCTGGTGCCGGGCAGGCGGCCGGCCAGGGCGTCCCCACCAGCGGCGTTTGCGCAACCTGAAGTGAACGTGCTGCTGTGCGCTGGCGGGTCAGCATCCTCACGCCGTTCGCTGTGCAACCACAGGCTCTCCCTCCCGCCGGGGAGCCCGACCCGGCCGCCCTGCCTGGCGCACCGCTTCCTGCCTGGCCGCGCTGCCTGGACATGTCTCGTCGGCGACCCCCGCGTGGCCTCGTGTCCGCTGCTCTCCCTGGGCGTCCCGGGCTCGGCCCCTCCCTGTGGCAGTGGGTGTCGGTGCTGCCCCTCTCCCGGCCCTCGTGGGGGACACGGGCACAGCCCTGCTGCTTGGAGATGGGTGTGACCCGCCTGCGGGCGCGCGCCTGCTCGGCAACAGCCAGCTCACGTCACCTCGCCAACACCGGAGGTGTTGTCCGTTTTATGAAGGGGGAAACTGAGGCACAGAGCCGGTGTTGGGGGGGTCCAGCTGGTCCAGGTGCGGCGGAGGCCTGGCGGCTCCTGTCCCTGCCAGAGGGTCCGTGGGCCCGTCGTGCTCTGTATTGACTGGCTGGTCACTCTGGGCAGCGGGTGCGGACAGGGGAGGCGCGGGGGGGCGGGGGCTGGAGTGAGGGGTGTGGCCTAGGAGTGAGAAGGGGCCAGCAGGGGCCTCAGGGTTGTGTGGAGAGCCTGGGGCGAGGTAGGGATCAGGGAAAGAAAAGGGATTTGGTTTATCCCGGCTTTTTGATCTTATTAAGTTTTTTTGTTTACTTTTGGTTATAATTGCCCAAACCAAAGGGACCATGGGGGGGGAGGGGAAGGGGGGAGGGCAAAGACGGGGAAGATGCCAGAGGGTGCACAAGGGACTGAGGTGATGGTGCACGGGTGAAATGGTGGTGGGTACTCCCTGGGGACTACAAATGATGTCAAATATAACTAATAAAAAAAAAAAAACTGAAAAAAAATTAAAAAAAAAGAAAAGGGATTTGGGGTCACAGGAGGAGGCCTCGGGAGCGATTGGCGACTTTGGGGTGAAAAGGCAGTTTAAGGATGAACAGGGAGACTGGGGGTGGGAGCCGGGGAGGGAAGGGGCTCTGAAAGGAGACCTCAGGATTCACTGGGGGTTTTCTGATAGGTGGGAGGAGAGGGGGCTTGGTCAAGGGGAGGAGAATAAAAGGGGGGTGGGGACAGTGGGGCCCTCTGGGCTGGAGCCCACCTGAATCACCCCATCTGTGGAAGGAAGCAGGCCCCCCACTCTTGGACTGTGGGCCAAGACTCCCCAGCGGCACTCTGGTGCGTGTCAGAGACTCGGGACTCCCACCTAAGCCTACAAAGGCTCCCCAACCTGGTGTGTTCCCCTCTGCCTCCCATCGCTCTTCAGAACCCCAGAACCACCATGGTGGTGATGGGGCCAGCACAGCTGGCGGAGGCATTCAGATTGGTGTTCTCGGGGGAGGACTTTTTCAAAATTTATTTACGCACACAAGAGCCGAGGTACAGGCCAGAGGCATGGGGGTGAGAGGAGTCACCAGAGACAGAGCGGGGAGCAGCACAGGCGGATGGACCGAAACACAAAATGCAGGGCCCAGACCACCCATGAGGGCACCCAAGGGACCTCTGCCTTCCGCATGGCTCAAGGGACCTGCGGGACAAGGAGAAGGGGAGCTGGGGGCTTCCCAGTGTGGGGGTGGGGCGCAGGCGCCCCTCTGCGCTTCCACGCCTAGAAGCCGGAGGAAACCAGCAGAGGAGGGCCGGGCTGACCTGCCCCTAAGGACGGGCCACACCTGCGGGGAGGCGGTGTGGACCAGCTGGCGGCTGAGCCCCGAGAAGGCCTGGAGCCCAGAGCCCAGAGGGGGAGCCTCGCTCATTCTTCTCGGCTCCTCCCTCGTGCAGATAAGGAGAGGGCGCCAGGCCCTGCCCGGCCACCACTGCCCTCGACCTCCACGCCCCAGGCGCTGGCTAGGCTGGCAGCTGCCAAGGTCAGCAGTGTTTCCACGAGCCTGTCACAGACAGGAAGAGCCCTGGCCTCCCTCGCCCTCCTGGCTGTTGGCAGCTGATAATATCATAGGCTCTGGTAACACCCGAATAGCAATGCTGTCCGATGCTGTCCATGCGCGGACAGGCGCTGCTCAGGGCTTTTGCTACATCATGCAACATTATCTCCTTCCAGAATGTTCCATCACCGGAAATGAAATCCCTTCTCCCTTGGCAGCCACCCACCCCATCTCATCCTCCAGCCCCGGCACCGCGAACCCACTGGCTGCCCGTGGCCGCGCCCGTCCTGGACGTGTCTCGTCTGTGGCATCGCCGCGCGGCCTGTGTGTCTGCGTCTCTCCCTGAGCGCCCTGTGTCCAGCCCCTCCCTGTGGCGGCGGGGGTCGGAGCTGCGCCCCTTTTTGGTGGCGAGTGGTGGTCACGTGGGGCCACGTGTCTGGAGGCGCAGGTCCCAGCCATGGGCCAGTCTGACTTGGGGCCCACAGCCTCCTGGCCTTGGCCTGGCCCGGCTGGCCCCTCCTGGGTGCCCTGTCCTGGCTTCGCCCCATCCAGTGGGGCAGCCCTGCCGCTCTGCCTGCCCCCTCCTCCCTACCCCCCTTTTGTCCGTGACCTGCAAAACTTTGAAAGTGTTGTGAGTTCCTGACACCACGACATCGTGGCGGGCCTCAAAGTCACTCACGGGGACAGCAGAGGGGCCTGGTGGTTAGGCTGTGGGTTGGGGCTATAGGTGGGGCCCCCGGGTGCGGCAGTGCCTGCCCCTCTGTGCAGCCCTAGGGTCTCCGAGCAGCGCCGAGACACCACAGCAGGGCTGGGCGAGAGGACACATGGCAGGGACGCTCCAGGTGAGTCCCTGCCGGCAGAGGCTCCTGTCCTGGCTGGCCCCCACCCAAACCGCTTTCCCGGACCCCGAGGCCGTTAAGGTTTCGCCACCGCAGCTGGGGCTTGAAGGGCCTCGGCTGCAATTTCCAGGCCCTACTTCCTCCAGCGCCCCAGAAGTCCAGAGGGGTCTTCGCCTGTGACCACTTAGGGCCCCCACGGAGCCCAAACCCCATCCTGGCCTGTGCCTCCCGCCTGCTGGCAGCCCCACCCCTGTGCTGCCCAGCCTTTGTGGGGCTGAGGCGGGGAGGGCGGCAGGGCCGAGGCGAGCAGCTGTGCCCTGCGCCCCTGCAGCGTCCAGAGCTGGCCAGGCCCCTGAGCGGGGCCTCCTGCCCAGCGCCAGCCCCACCCAGAGCGCAAGGCCCCAGGACCCACCAGTGGGGACCGGCCATGCCTACAAGCGCCCGCTGTCCACGTGGGGCGGGGCCAGGACGGCTGGGAGGTGGGTCAGCGTCCGGCAATCTTCGTCAAACAACGTCCACTCCCAGCTTCCACCCAGGGCTGCCCCCACCCCCTGGAGGGGTAAGGCCGGGTCTGGGGCAGCTGCTGGAGGCAGAGTCGGAATTGGGGGTCGTCTCTAAGCATGAAGAGATTTCAGAATGAAAAGTCCAAAGTCACCCCCTCGAGGGCCTCCCTGGGGCGCAGCGGGTTGAGCGCCGCACTGTGGGGCTTCCGCAGCCGCTGCAGTGCGTGTTCGATCCCCCGCCAGGGAGGACCCACAGGGCGCAGCAGACCTCTCCTGCCTCCGCTGCTCCCCGAGCAGTGTGCTTCGATCTGCCAGTTCTGCTCGCCACTCTGTCTGGTGAGTCCTCTCACCTCTCACGCCTCTGGCCTGCACCCCAGTTCTTGTGTGTATAAAGAAATAAATCTTGGGCCTCCCCTGGTGGCGCAGTGGGTTAAGCAGCGCACTATGAAGCAAACCGCAGCCACTGCAGCACGAGTTCGATCCCTGCTGCCGGCCAGG
>JAGFMF010011614.1:8375254-8399918 GCA_019455555.1 Galemys pyrenaicus | reverse complement strand
AGGCCTTATATGTTTGTCTTGATGCGGCGGATGGCAGAACCCATTCAGAGAGGGCAGGCTTGGGGCTTCTGGGTGCTCCTCTCCCTGCCCTGTAACAAAGGGAGCCCAGGGACGAGCCCCCTCCAGGCTCCAGATGTCCCCAGGTGCCCTCGCTCCCTGGCTCCTGCAGAACAGATCCGTTGGTGCCCTCCCCAGGGGTCCGGCCCAGGAGAACGTTGCTTCTTGCAACAGCCTTGGCCAAGAAGCCGTTGAAGCGGGAGCATCCTGGGGGAGGCAGGAAGAGGAACAGGTTATGGGATGGCGGGCTGCCTGGGGCCTGGGGCCCACTTTGGCTTGAGTTCTTCCACAGCTCCAGGCAGGAACTCTCAAGCTTGGATGATGCAGGTCCAGCTCCAGGGCCCTGCGGCCCACATTCCTTCTCCAGCGCCCACCCCTTAGCCAGCAGGGCCACTGCCCCAGGCAGTGGGGGTGGGGGCTGGGCTTCTTTCCCAGACTGCTGGGCAGGCGGTGAGTTCCCTCTTTTGAGCAATAACCAGAATTGGAAGGCCTGGCCGAGGGGTCTGACGTTCTGGGGCTGCCAGCGAATCCAGCTGTGCACCTTGGTCTGCAGATCTCAGCTCTCCACCATGTCAGGGGTGGGAGACTGCCTCAGTGTCCCCCTCCCCGGTGGGGACCCAGCGCCCCAGCACCCCTGTGGAGAGCCAGCAGGGCCCAGGCGCCGCCCCTCTAGTGGTCCCTGAAAGAGCGAGGTGCCAGCGGGGACCACCCACCCCGCACCGGGAGGCAGGGCTGCCGGATGCAGCAGAAACCCAGGCCCCGCGGGGCCGGCGGCCACGGGCCAGAGGGCCCCGCTCACTCGGCGTCGCTCGGCTGGTCCTGACTCCACTGAGTCCGCTCGAACCACCCCTGGCCCTTGCATGTGGCGCCATCCCCATCCCTTCTCCCCGCCCCCACATCCCAGAGTGGCGTGAGGGGAAGTTGGGGAGCCCAGGCCAGGCGTGGGGCAACCCAGCCCAACGGCCTCCAGCCGTTCAGGGGCCTATAAGAGGGTCGGGGGATGCGGGGCCAGAGACACAGGAGCTCCGCCTGACCATGTCCTGCGACCCGCGGCCCTCCCACCCGGCCCTGGCGCCCCTCCTGCTGGCCATGCTGCTGGGGGGTGAGTGCGGCCGCGTGGGGGTGGTGTTGCTGCCTCCCAGCTGCCTCGCCGGCAGGCCGCTCACCCCCACAAGATGAGGCTGGGGGTGGCCGCTCGGCTGTGCCCCGGCCGGCCTCTCCACTGTCCGGGCTGCAGCTTCCCTGCCGGCAGCGCCCGCAGGAGAGCTGGGGGTGGGGGGGGCGCTGTCAAGGGGCCCAGGGAGGCCGGACAGCGGGGGCTCAGCACCGCCCTCCTGTGTCCCTAGGCCCCGCGCTGGCCTCGGAGATCGTGGGAGGCCGCCCGGCCCGGCCCCACGCGTGGCCCTTCATGGTGTCCCTGCAGCGGCGTGGAGGCCACTTCTGCGGGGCCACCCTGATCGCCCCGAATTTCGTCATGTCGGCTGCGCACTGCGTGGACGGCTTGTGAGTTGCCGCGTCTTGGCCTGCGTCTGCCCAAGGAGCGGGAGGCCCCGTGGGACCCGCAGCCCAGCCCGTGCCCCCCGCGTGCGCACCTCTGCAGCCCCAGGGGCTCGGGCTGGGCTCCGTGGTCCCTGCTCGCCACACCCCAGGCCACCTGGACTCACCCGCACCCTCCCTGCCCACAGCAACTTTCGGTCGGTGCAGGTGGTGCTGGGGGCCCACAACCTGGGCCGGCGTGAGTCTACCCGGCAGACGTTCGCCATCCAGAGGATCTTTGAGAACGGCTTTGACCCCAGCAGTCTGCAGAACGACATCGTGATTCTCCAGGTGCCGGGCAGGCGGGGCGGGGCGGGGCGGGGTCAGACACGAGAGGACACTGGGGTAGCCCTGGGTGGCTTCTTGCAGGACGAGTCTCCTACTCTGTAATCCCAGAAGCTGCACATGGGGACTGAGGCCCAGGCAGGGAGGGTTATTGCCACTGGCCCACTGACACTCTGCGCTCCGCCCCGCCCCCGCAGCTCAATGGGTCGGCCACCATCAACGCCAACGTGCAGGTAGCCCGGCTGCCTGCCCAGGGCCAACGCGTGGAAGCTGGAACACGGTGCCTGGCCATGGGCTGGGGTCGGCTGGGCACAAACCGGCCACAGCCCCGAGTCCTGCAGCAGCTGAACGTGATGGTGGTGACCTCCCTCTGCCGCCCCTCCAACGTGTGCACCCTGGTGCCGCGCCGGAGGGCTGGCATCTGCTTTGTACGTACCCCTACCCCTGCGCCCACCCCGCCCCACCCCTGCCCAGACTGCAGCAGCCAGGACCCCAGGAAGGACTTCCCAACCCTGTGGGGGAGGGACCTCTAAACCCAGCCTCTGACAACCTCTGCTCCACAGGGTGACTCCGGAGGGCCCCTGGTCTGCAATGGGCTGGTCCACGGAATCGACTCCTTCATCCGGGGCGGCTGTGGCTCTGGGAGGTTTCCAGATGCCTTTGCGCCGGTTGCACAGTACGCCGACTGGATCAACTCCATCATCCGCCGCGGAGATGAGCGCCCCGCCTTCCACCCTAGGGGCCCTGCAAGCAGGACGCTCTAAAAAGGGGTGCCCTGGTTTCCCCACCTCACCGACCCCGGCTGGCCCCTTCCTGTGCTGCTTCCCTCCGCACCTTCAACAATAAAACCCCTCTCTGTAACAGAATACACACGTGTCCTCAGGGTTGCAGTCTGGATGTCTTGGGTAGCGCATGGGTACACTGCCACCAGGTGGCAGCAAAGAGCCGGCACTGGGACAAAAAGGACTGCCTCCCGCCACAGAAACAGGCCAGCTCTCCCGTCTGGTTCCCCTCCCGTCATGCCCTCTTCCACTTGGCTGTGTTGGGGGCGGGGTGCCACAAAGTACTATATAGGTGTTTATGGGTATCTGAAGGTTCAGGGTTATTCTGAGTATTTGCACGTGCTCAGCCATTTGCTATGGCCATGTGTGTCCTGTTTGTGTTGATGGGGAAGTCGGGGTGCAGAGAGGCATGAAGCTGTGCCCAGGTGACTGGCTTTGAGGCGTTGCAGACTTGGATTCACATCCAGCTCTGAACTCAGCTCCCCTGTAGGGAGGAGGTGGGGCCCAGCCAGAGGTTGGGTCCCAGCCCCACCTCAGTCTCACTGGGAGACAGGTGAGCCTTTCCCACCCCACCCCCAGCCTTTTACTCTGGCCGGGGGCAAGGGGAGCAGAGCAGACCGTTCTGAGGCACCACCCAACCCAACGGGAGCCTCAGCCCCAGGCGGCAGCCGCCGGACCTCTCATCTGCCTTCCTGGGCTGGGAGGAGACTTCTGGGGCACTGTGGGGCCAGGGCAGACACGGCTCCTGCAGCCACATGGTGGGAGGGACAACTAGCCCGAGAAGCAGATCAATGTCCACAGCATCTGGCCGTGGCCATCACACCCACCCACGCCTTTCCTCCTTCGTCCCCTGGTCTCAGGCGCCCTCCCTGCCGGCCTCATGGGCCTGGGTGGCGCCTCCGCCCACACCTGCCCGCGTGCCGGGCACAGAGGCCACAGCTGCCCCCAACCGCCCTTCCCACCTAGCACTGGGCCGGGACAGCTTTTCCGGGCTAAAGCAGCATCTGGGAATGATCAGGGTTATTGCCCTGGATGCTTTCCAGATTCTGTTGCAATTTCCAAGACTCTCAGTTACATCTGGACTCCATGTCCTAAAGGGTTTATGTTCTGAGTTCCTGATTCTCATTAAGAAACATGTTAGGATATAACAAATCACATTTGTTACTTGCGTGTATTCTCTGCACACTGTTCCTCCCAGGGAAGACTCACCTTCTAGGCCTGGCCCCTCCCCCACGGGCTCATGAGATCCGACCCACCACCCCGACTTACAGAGGGACATAATTCCCAGGCTCTGCTTGTCAGGACTTGCTATCTTCTTTTTTTTTTTTTTTTTTAAAGATTTATTTATTTTTACATACAAGCTCTGGGGTACAGGCCAGAGGTGCGGGAGGTGAGAGAGTCCACCAGACAGAGCAGGGGGTTAGAACAGGCAGATGAACTGAAACACACTGCTGAGGGGAGCAGCGGGCCAGGCAGGAGAGGTCTGCTGCACCATGTGGGTCCCTCCCTGGCCGGCAGCAGGGATCGAACTCGTGCTGCAGGGGCTGCGGTTTGCTTCATAGTGCACTGCTTAACCCACTGCGCCACCAGGGAGAGCCAGAACTTGCTATCTTCTGACCAGAGTGATTATTGTTGTTGTTTTTTCCTTTAAGATTTATTTTATTTATTTATGCGTACAAGAACTGGGGTGTAGGCCAGAGGTGTGGGGGTGAGAGGATTCATCAGAGACAGAGTAGGGAGCAGAACAGGCAGACTGACTGAAACACACTGTTTGAGGGGACCAGTGGGCGAGGCAAGAGAGGTCTGCTGCTCCATGTGGGTCCCTCCCTGGCTGGGGATCGAACTCGTGCCTCCGTGGCTGGCAATAGCTTGATAGTGCTGAGACATTAACCCCAGAGCCAGTAGGGAGCCCCAAAGTGATTAGTTTCGGAGGGCGAATGCGGTCCAGTCCATCAGAGGCAGCCTTGAGAAGCTGCAATAACAGGGCTGGGGGAGGGGTGCACCGTGAGCCACTCTACTTGGTCTGGGGCCCCGGGGGCCTAACAGTGGAGCCTGTGCGGAGAAAGGCCATCAAGGAGGAGAGGAGAAACCAGAGAGAGACTTAACATTGCTCAGGTGCCTGGATCAAGCCATACCTGAAGGCAGCCCCTGAACTTTCCACCTAAATGTCCTTACTGAAGCGTCCCTCCAGTTTGACCCTGTTTCTCTGTCTCCTGAATCCAGCATTCTTCCCAGCTGTCCCGCACCACCTTCCCAATACTCCAGTATTCTCCTTGCTTGGTGTTTCAGCCCTGACAAGGTTCTGGGTGACCTTCCCCTGACTCCTCTCATCCCTCTGCCATTTGGAGGAGGAAGGGAAAGAAGGAAGGAACAGATAAGCGGGGAAGTGAATTGCTTACAAACTGGTTCCAGCTGGTGTTGAGCAACTTTAGGGCCAGAAGGGTATTGTGGGGACACCAGGCCGGTGGGGGGGGGCTGGGTGTCGGGTCCAGTCCTCCACACAGCCTGCCGCTCACCTGAGGGTCTTCTCCTCACGTGGGCAGCAGGGGCACCGCAGCCATTGGCCTGGTCTTGGTGCCAAGTCCCCACCCCGGGGAGGGAGGAGGCAGGTCAGGCAGGCTCCCCGTTCCCCAGCTGGACCGCTGCCCACTGGGCGAAAGCACATGTGGGAGTCGCCCGCCCCCTCCACCACATAAAAGCGCTCCCGGACCGCCTGCCGCGTTGGGGCGACAGAGGCACCATGGCGCACTGCGTGCTGCGGGTCACGGCGCTGGTCCTCCTGGGTGCGGCCGCATGCGGTGAGTGGGCCCTCGCGGCGATGACTGTCGGGGCTGCGCTGACCACCAGGGCTGTGCTGACCGCCCAGGCTGCGATGACCGCCGGGCTCCAGCCTGCAGGCCGGGCCCAAATGGCTGTCAGAAGCCCTGTGGGTGGGCAGAGTGGGGCAGGGTTCCCTGGATGGGGGTTCTGAGAGTCAAGGGAGTCTCGAAGCTCCGAGTCTGCAGTCCGCCTCAGCCTGAGCTTGCGGCGGTGAGAACCTGAAGCTCCCCGGAGGACAGCTGGGGCTGGGGGGCAAAGGCTGGCGAGAACGTTTGGTGGGTCAGTCCGAGTTTTCTTGTTTGATGAAGCGGCAGGCGCAGCGCGTAAGGATGGAGACCCCCAGACGCCACCACTCTGTCTCCGCGTGCTCCGGGATACTCCTCTCTGTCTCGGGGTGCTCCAGGCTACTCCTCTCTGGCACTACAGAGGCTGTGGCTGCTTCTGTCCTTCCAAAGATGGAATTCCGGGTCTGGGCTCAGCGGAGCAGTGGGGGAGGGGGTGACGGCCGGCCTGCAGTCCTCGCTGAGGTCCCCACTTGCTGTCCCCAGCCGCACAGCCCAGGGGCCGGATCCTGGGCGGCCGGGAGGCGCCCTCGCACGCGCGGCCCTACATGGCATCAGTGCAGCTGAATGGCAGGCACGTGTGCGGAGGCTTCCTGCTGGCCGAGCAGTGGGTGCTGAGCGCCGCGCACTGCCTGGAGGAGATGTGAGCACCCGGCTCAAGGGCGGGGGTCGGGGGCCGCGGGGGCACAGGAGCGGTTGAGATGGGCTCTGACATGGCCCCACCCCACTCCCAGGGCGGAAGGGAAGGCGCAGGTGCTCCTGGGCGCGCACTCCCTGTCACAGCCGGAGCCCTCCAAGCGCCTGTACGACGTGCTTCGCGCAGTGCCCCACCCCGACAGCCGGCCCGACACTATAGACCACGACCTCCTCCTGCTGCAGGTTGGCGAGTCCAGCCTCGGCCCTCCTGCTGCGCCGAGGGCTCTGTTCCCACGCCCGCAACACTACCCCCACCCCCACCCCGCCCCCGCCCCCGCCCCAGCCCACCGAGTCCAGCAGCAGTCCCCGCGGCAGCCCCGGGGGCTCCGCCCCGCACCCATCTTTCCTCCCCCCTTCCCCCAGAGCAGCCCAATCCCTCCAGGTGCATGTCCCCTGCGCCGCTGGTGCCCTTGCCTGACGTCCGCTTGCGCCCGTCCGCAGCTGTCTGAGAAGGCCGCGCTGGGCCCCGCCGTGCAGCCCCTGCCCTGGCAGCGCCAGGACCGCGACGTGCCGGCCGGCACCCTCTGCGACGTGGCTGGCTGGGGCGTGGTCAGCCACACGGGCCGCCGGCCCGACCGCCTGCAGCACTTGCAGCTCCGGGTGCTCGACCGCGCCGTCTGCAACCGGCGCGCGTTCCACGACGGCGCCATCACCGAGCGCATGATGTGCGGAGAGAGCAACCGCAAGGACAGCTGCAGGGTGAGTGCCGGGCCGGGCCGTGGGCAGGCGGGCCGCGGAGTGCGGGGCGAGGCCTACGGGGGCGCCTACCTGGACGGGGCGGGGCTGGGAGGGATGGCGGTGAAGCGTGCAGGGCTGTGGTCAGAGTTTGGGTGGCCAGGCTCGACGGGGTGGACGCGGCCTGCGTCAGGCGGAGAGCCGGGGCTGGGCGGGGCGGCTTGGGGGAGGCGGGGGCTGTGGGTGAGCCGAGCCAGGGGACCCGCGCCGATGCCGAGAGGAGCCGGCCGAGGCCTGCGCGACGGGCCCGTGCGAGTCGCCCTCACGGTCCCCGCCGCCCGGCCCGCGCAGGGCGACTCCGGCGGCCCGCTGGTGTGCGGGGGCGTGGCCGAGGGCGTGGTCACCACCGGCTCGCGGGTCTGCGGCAACCCCAAGAAGCCCGGCATCTACACGCGCCTGGCGAGCTACGCGGCCTGGATCGACGGCGTGATGGCGGAGGGCGCGCCCGCCTGAGACCTGGGGCTGGCGGTGCCTGCGTCCCGATCAATAAAGTCATCCAGTCCGCAGCATCCAGTTGTGCGTGCGCTCAGCTGTTCCGGAGCACGTGGCGTGCCGGGGCCCGGCGCGGGGAGCCCGAGACCGCACCCCCGCGCGCTCGGGCCGAGGCGGAAGGGCGGAGGGAACAGCAGCCCCCAAGCCTCTCCTCGCAGAGGGGCCTCAGACGTCGCTCGGCCACACGGTGGCGCCCTCGTTCTTCCCTGGAAGCCAGAGGCCGCCCAGACCCCGAAGGGGCCCACACGGTGTGTCCTGCACTCCGCTTGCTGCCCAAGCAAAAGGCAAGGCCCTTCTGTGTGCAAGAGCCAGCTCCAGACGGAGAGCTGGGTACACAGGGATCTTCCGAGGTCGAGCTCTTAGGTCCTGGTGGCCCCAGTGGGGAAACTGAGGCTGAGAGAAACCCTTTGACTTGCGAGGTCACACGGCCTTTCTTGGGCAAAGCCTGATGCGAGCCAGGGCCCCGCACCTGCCCACAGGCGTCCCCAGTGCTGTGTGGGTCACGGGATGAGGCGTCGGGTGATACACTGCCCCCGGATCCGCTTACCTCCGGGGCGATGAGGAGGTGACCAAGGACGAAACCCAGCCTCTAAGTGGAAGAGGAATCACTGAAACCCACCCCTACTAGGACCCCCACCCCCACGACCCAAGCCTGGACTGCAGAGGGTTCTAGTGAGACCGGGCGTCTGAGACATGAGGTTCTGTGCCCAGTGGGCCCTGGGGCCCTGGGGTCTGCTGCCCTCTGTGGCACACCCCCTGAGTCACACTGAGCACCCTCGGCCCAGCGTCCCGCGGCACAGCAGGGCCACACTGGTGACGCGCCCCGGCCAGCCGCCCGTCACTCAGCCCTCAGACTCACTCCTAGACACGCCCCAAGCGGGGAGGACACAGGCTGGTATGGACGGCTGATGGCGGATGCAGGCAGTGACCAGATTTAGCCAGCAAACAGCTGTCCAGTGAATTGGAACCTCAGGAAAATACTTTATAAGCATGTCTGATGTGACTTGGGAGACTTCGAATGTAAACATTCCTTGTTCATCAGAAACCCAAATGTGCCTGGCCGCCCTGCGGCTTATCTGGTACACGGGTGGGGTTCAGGGGCACAGATGGAGCTGCCTGGCAGGGGTGGAGTTTGTGGGCAATAGGAGGGAGACGGGCCAGGTCTGGGGGTTGACAGCAAAGGGGGACGCCAGGCAGGCACAGCTTGGGCAGGACCTGACGGGACATAGCCGACCCGTGAGTACCTCTAGAGAGGGGCCTTTGCAGTCACCCAGAAACCCAGAAGCCCTGAGCCCTCGTGGAGCCTCTTCTAGAACACTCCCTGGTGCAGTGGCTGCAAGCTCGCAGGGCAGGCTGGGCGAGGATGACCAGTCACGCAGGGAGGTGGCTGTGCTCACCGGACGCCCCTCCCAACAGGGAAGGGCTGGGGGGGGGCCCAGTCCAGCTACCCCAACGGCTCACTCTTCTTTCCAGAAAACGCCCAGTGGGCCTGAAGCAGTAGATGGACGTGGGCGTCCACGTCTGAGCGTCCACCTGGCCCTGGCCTGGGCGTTCTCACCCCCACTGTGGTCGTGGGAACCATGGAGATGCCAGAGACAACTTGCCAGGGAGAGTGAGGCAGAACCCGGGGGACTCCAGGCCACGCACAGGCTGCCCTGGGCACGGCCACACGCCCCGAGCCGCTGAGCCGTTTTCTTGTTTCTAGCGCGGGCGCAGGCGCCCCAGGCCTGAGGGACAGGGCGAGGCTCAGGCCCATGGACGCTGCCTGCCCCCGCCTGCCTCCTTCCCGAGCAGGACACTGCAGCTGCCCCCCACGTCGGGGCGGGGGACATGACCACGCCCTCAGGCTGGAGAACCCCCAGCAGGGCCCCCGGGCTGTGCCACCCAGACTCCCGGGGGAGCCTGCCTAAGGACAGTCAGGCCCACCTGCGCCAGCAGGCACAGGCCACGACTTACTGGTGACCTATGAGCAAGCCCCGGGGCGCTTGGCCGCGTTAGCCCCCCCGGGCCATGCTCTGCTTCCTGGGCCAGGAAGCGGTGAGTGGCGAGGTGGGCGGCTTGGCTCCAGCCCCCATGCCTGGGTGTCCGGGCCGGGCGCTGGGTCGCCGGGAGGGCCCTGGCGCGTGCTGGGCGGGCCGGCGGCTTCCAGCCATGTGCCCACCTGTGCTGCCCGCGCCCCCGGGCTCCCGCAGCTTGGCCGCACAGGCGCCACGAGCAGGCCGGGGCAGTTTCCCGCCAATCTTGGAGGCCACAGGGTGCCGGCGCCCAGGAGGACGAGCAGGAGCCAGCCAGGCGCCCGCGGCGGCACCGCAGCGTCCGAGGCTGTGCAGGCCAGTTGGCCTGCGCCACGGCAGCCCGGGCACGGGCGGGGCGGGTGGGAAAGACCCAGAGAAACCGACGTCCACGAGGACAGGCCTGCTTCCTGGCCTGCCCACTGCCGGGACCGCCCGACAGGCCCCGTGTCGGCGCTGCACGGACAGGCTCCCGGCTGCGGCGGTGCCTGGCCCTGGGCAGCAGCCCGTCGTGGCGGCAACCCAGGCCGGGTCCGCTCACTAGCAGTGGCAGGAGCCGGATCCACCTCAGCGAGGGCCAGTGGACAGGCTGCAGCGGGCTCCCCCTGCCACCTGCGCTGGCCCAGCGCTGCAAGTCCCCGCGGCGGTGCCAGCTCAGGGGCAGGCTAGTGCGCCGGCAGGTGGGCTCTGCACACGGCCCTGGGCCCAGGTAATGGGCTCCCCACGCTCCCGAGAGCCAAGCAGCTCCGGCCAGCGGGATCTCGACGGGAGCCCAGCCACACAGCAATTTCCCCCCGCAGGGTTCCCGTGGAAGCCGCCCTCCCCAGAGCCTTCCAGAGGGAAAAGGAGCCCAGTTTCCACTTAATGGGCGGGCGCTGCCCAGGGGGCAGGTTCTAATGGGAGAGGCCTCCGCAGCAGAAGGCAGGACGCGGGGTGGAGGGGCCGAGCAGTGCAGGAAGGGGCGGGAGGGGCGCGGGGGAGGCAGGGAGGAGGGAGGTGCAGACTGTCCACTGGGAGAAGCCCACCCCATGGGTGAACTGGGCAGAAGGGTTGCCCACCCCCACCCAGCCCGTTGGGCCCAGCAGAGAACCACGCCCAGTGCACGAAAGACCCCAAGTGTGGGATGGGGAACGGGGAGTGGGGGCCAGCCGGGCTGGGGAGGGGCCTCACCACACTCGCAAGAGGCCGGGACTCAGGACTTTATTGGGCCCGTCCAGCTCAGAGCCTCCTGGCCTGGGCCCCCGAAGGCGGCCCCAGGGCTGAGTCCCCGGAGGCGGCACGAGGATGTGCCCGGCCACCTCCGGTCACGCCAGGGCGAGGAGAGCAGCGCTTCTGGCCGGGGCGCCGCGAGGCTCCAGCAGCTTCTCGCCTGCTGTGTCCAGTGACAGCGACGCCGGCGTCGGCAGACGAAGCCGAGGGGTCAGGCTGCTTCACGCCGCCCCGCACTGCCCAGCGCGGGCACGCTGGCCCCAGGGACGGGCTGAAAGCAGAGCCCAGGGACCCGCCGCGGGCCTGCCTGTCAGGGGCAGCTGAGAGGCACCCGCCGCCACAGCCCCCCGCACAGGCAGTTCTTGATCCAGCGCTGCTCCCACTGCTTGATGGCCGTCATCTTGTTGGGCGACTTGAGCATTGTGACGCAGCCGCACCTGCGGGCACCAGGGCGTCTGGGCGGGCTGCCCACACTCGCCAGCCCTCCCGCCCCAGGGCTCCCTCCCCCAAGACTCTGGGCCCCCCAAGGCTCCTCCCTACTCAGGCCCCACCTGCTGCCAGCTGCCCCCCACACCCACCAACCCGACCCAGGTCACCCTGGCTGTCCTGGGCCCCACCCTGCGCCCTTCCGGGGCTGTGGCAGCGTCAGGGTCCATCCGCGAACTGCGGCACAGCCGTGGCCTCCTGCCGGCCCAGGCCCTCGGGACCCCAGCCCGGCACGACAGCAGCCCGCGCCCACAGGCACCCTGCGCCCACGAGGGCCGGTGAGAGCTCTGCAGCCTGACGCCGCTCGGGGGGGGGGGGGAGGCGCGCTCACCTGGTGCAGGCTTTGCACTCCTCCGTGGGGTGGGCTCCCAGGTGCAGCCTCCGCAGGTGGTCGATCTTGGGCTGGCCCAGCGCCCTTCAGACAAGAGAAGCACGTGAGGGCCCAGGACTGCACACACCGCAGCAGCCACACAACGCCGGGACGGCCACTCCAGGCTGCCACGGGACACCCCATATACCCACCGCCTCAGGCACAGCCAACTGGGGCACACACCCAACAGGGGCGCGGGGTCCCCGGAAGACATCCAAGACCTGGCGGCAGGATGCACCGTGCTCCCTTTAACCGCCATCGAAGGTTTCAAAAGTCAGGCCCTCCCTGGTGGCGCAGTGGGTTAAGCAGCGCACTATGAAGCAGACCGCAGCCACTGCAGCACGAGTTCAATCCCTGCTGCCGGCCAGGGAGGGACCCACAGGGCGCAGACAACCTCTCCTGCCTTGCCTGCTGCTCCCCTCAGCAGTGTGTTTCGGTTAATCTGCCTGTTCTGCTCCTCACTCTGTCTCTGGTGACTCCTCTCACCCCCACACCTCTGGCCTGCACCCCAGCTCTTGTGTGCATAAATAAATAAATCTTAAAAAAAAAAAAAGTAAGCTTTAAAAGCCAAGAACTTAAAAGCCCACCTATGGCCAGGCTCCCCTTCTGAAACCCACGCCCCACGAAAGCCCGACAGCTCTTCCCACCACGAGCGGAGACGCGGCATGGTCGGGCGCCCTCGGGTCAGCTTGCTGGAGGTGGATGTGGGGGCACCCCACTGTCCTCTTGGATATAAACCCAGCTCCTGACGCTGCCAGGCACGGGGGTGAACTGTGCTCTCCCCGAAACACTGTCCCGCCCAGCTCCGGGGGTCTCCTACGGAGCCCGTGGTGAACTGCAGTGTCCCTGGGACCTGGGGCCACGAGTCTCACGCACCAGCCACACCTCAAAGGGCTGGAGCCCACGTGACTGGGCCAGCCGCGAGGGCGCCTGTGCAGGGGACGGGCACAGGCAGGCACTAGGAGCCGGGGCCAGGGGCCAGCACAGGACGGTCTTCCGGCCAGGAGCAGCAGACGCGTGTGTACAGAGCCCCAAGGCCGGGGTCCACAGGGCTCGGCAGGGGCAGCCGCGGGCTCCGGGGAGGACCTTCAGAAGGGGACCGCCATGGCCAGGCCTGAGCAGAAACCGACACGCACCTGACGAGGCCGTCCAGCTGCAAGGTGGTGGCGCTGCCGGGCAGGGCCGGGGCTTTGCCGAAGTGCAGGCGCAGGGGCTGCTTGGGCTGCAGGCGGCTGACCAGGCCGTCGCTGACGGGCAGCCAGTCCAAGCTGGGGATGAGCAGCTGGCTGGGCAGCAGGCAACACTCGTCCACCAGCGCCTCGTCCGGCTCGCTCGTGGGGCCCTCGTCACGGCCTGCGGGGAGAGTGCGTCACGGCCCTGCTGAGCACTGCCCAGCGCCTCGCGGCTCCTGGGGTCTGAGCACAGGTCCGGGCAGTCTCCGCCCCCTACTCCGGCCTCCTCCTCGATGAGGACCCCCTTATTTATAAAACACACCGTGAGCGTCGGGCACTTCCCAGCGCCGCGGCACCAGAACCCGACCGCGAGTCCGGCCGGCCACAGGCAGACGGCCCAGGACACGACGGCCGACTGCCCTGCTGCGGACGGGCACCGCACACTGGCCCCGCGCCAGGTGCCGAGGACGGCGGGACCGAGCAGAGCAGCGAGGCAGGCGGGGAGGGGGGGCAGCGGGGCTGGGCGTCTCACAGCAGATCCACAGCTTGGTGAGCAGACGGAAGAGCAGCGACATGCTGTCCTGCGTGTCCGAGGTGGCCGTGTACACGGGCAGGCAGCTGGGCTTCAGCAGCCCCCAGATGCGGATGACGACCATCAGCTCGCGCAGCATGCCCAGCGAGGTGCCGTCCCGCAGGAAGCTGTGGCCCGGCCGCAGCGGGGAGCCCTGGGGGGAGACGCTGGGCTAGGACCTCAACGCACGCAGCGTCGAGGCACCGCGGCCCGGCAGAGCAGGCCCGGGCGGGCGCGCACCTGGTTGGGCAGGCTGGCCAGCAGGTAGAGCACGAAGTCGCCCACCCACTGCAGGAGCTGCTGCAGCGCCTGCAGGGTGCTCATGTCCAGCACGAACTCTTCCGTCTTGAGGTTGATCATGACCTTGTCGATGTCTGGAGGGAGACGGCGGTCAGGCGCCCAGGCTCTCGCAGCACACACCGCGGCCAGCACCGGCCCGCCCCAGCCCCCGGCCCCTGCGAGCAGACCCCGGAACGGCCCCGAGGGCCAATGCTGAGGACAGCAAGTGGGGTGACCTGGAAGGAGAGCTGGGCCCACAGCACCCTGGACCGTGCGGGCGGCCCCTCGGCTCAGGGTACGTGCAGGCAGGGAGCACCAACCCAGGCCCAGCTCCAGCACCTGCAGAAAAGCAGCCCTCGAGGACTGAGGTGCCCAGCGCCCCTGAGCGAGTGTCCCCTGAGCGAGCGCCCGTAGCGCCCCACGGCCCCTGCCCCACACAGGCAAGCCCCTCCAGGGCACCACCGAGCGCAGCCAGCCCGGTGAGGGCGTCCACGTCCCAGCCTGCACGTGGCACACACAGGCCGCCGCCCGCACACGAGAGGCCGTGACTCCCAGAGGGCGGCACAGCGCCTCAGCCACGCCCGGGCGACCGAGGCGCGGGGGCGGGGCCGCGCTCACCGACGTCCGTGATCTTGGCGCAGATCTCGGTCAGCCGGTCGCCGGGGCTCTTGTCGGGCGTGTTGAGGAAGTGCGGGCGCAGCAGCGACTTGAGCGTGGAGCTGATGGCGATGAGGAAGAGCTTGGCGTGGTAGTCGCACACCCGGGTCACCGTGCAGGGTGACAGCTTGCAGAGCGAGGCCTTCATGGCCAGGATGCGGGTGGAGAGGACCTGAGGCGGGGACCGGCCAGGTGGGCTGGGAGCCGAATGAGGGGGGACCCACCCGCAGGGCAGCGCGCGCAGCACCGGGGCGCAGCACGCAGGGCCCCGCACCCGGGCCTCGGGGCCGCCGCGCAGGCCCACCTGCTGCAGGGCGGCGTTCTGCCGCGTGTACTCCTCGTGCAGCTTCTCCACCAGGCTCTGCACCATGGCGGGCTGCACGTGCAGCAGGATGTCCCACCAGTCGTAGCCCGTCACCATGCAGTACTCCAGCAGGAAGAGGAGGTGCCGCAGCGCCAGGCTGACGTCCAGCGCGTGCCCCATGGAGGGGGAGATGCGCAGCATGCTCAGCTGGGAGGGGACACCCCGTGAGGCTGCAGGAGGCGCCCGCGGTGGGCAGTCCCGCGCCAAGTGCCACCTGCGTTCCCGCCGGAGCACGTGTGCGCGCGTGCGCACTCTCGTTTCTCCAGCACCGAGGAGGACAGCTGCAGAGCACCCATGGGTGCCAGGTGAAGGTCACCTGCCTGTCAGTGGATCTAGGGCCGTGGACACACGGGCGCCTCCACCGCCGGTGCCGCGTGGGGCAAGGAAGCCAGGCTGGCGGGGCGCCGGCTGCCGACGGCGGCAGGGGTGGCGCCAGGGGCCTACCTTGCCGTGGTTGTCGATGCCCACGAGGGCCAGGGAGGTCCACGACAGCTGCATGGCCTTAAAGTGCACGGCGGGGCCGCTGGCCCGTGGGCGCTTAATGGCGGGCTCGTCCACGGCGCGCGGGGCTGTGGAGCTGTAGAAGACGGCCATGATCTGCAGCGAGAGCCTGTGCACGATGTGGACGCTGCCGTCGTGGAAGGCCAGGGCCAGCCCTGGGGGACATCCGGGCGGTCAGGAGGGGGATGACTGCCCCAGCCGTGGTGCCCATCCCTGGGCCGCCCACCGCCGGGGCCCTCGCAGCCCGCCGGCCCCTTCCTTTGTCACAGCCCAGGCCGGGGCACGCGCTGCGTGTGGCTCTGTGGCGGGCGGCAGAGTCCCGGAACAGGACTCCTCAGGGCAGCCACGAAGGGCCGGTGGCGGTGAGTGAGGTCAGGGCTCCCTGCGAACAAGCGAGGGGCCCGTGGGGGCAGAGTTGGGGCTGTCCCCGCAGCCGAAACGTCAAATTGTCCTGGAAACCAAGTATTCTGCCAACAGATACACCGAGATCTGCTTCTCAGGGGAGCGCGTGCATCCACGCACAACCCAGGATGGCAGAGCGGCCCGTGCACACGGAAGGTTGGGAACGGAGCAAATAAAGTGTTTTCAGGCCAAGCCCAGGACGGCCCCTGCTCCTCTGAGGAGGCGTCTAAGGCGAGGCCTGAACCCGGGGTGTGTGACACTTCCCGGAGAACTGGAGAGAAGGCGCGGGGAAAGGACATGAGTTCGGCAGACACACCCACGAGGTGCCTTCTGCCTCCCAACCATGGGGGGGTGTTGTTAACCCACACTCCCTGAGCAAGCCCTCGCTCGGACTACGGACTCCAGGGCCTGGGTCCGGTCAGCACCTCACCTGCTCCAGCAAGAGGCAGCTGCCTGGGAAGCTCCAGGCCACCAGCCCCTTTCTCTCCCTGCGGCCTGAGGAGCGTGGCTGCCTGCCAGCTGCCTCCCCACCCTCTGAACGACCGGCCTGGAAGGAGGCGACCTCATGGTGGGGCCCCGTGCACCCCGCACGCACCCTGCCGGAGCACCTTACCGAGGCCCGGGTAGAACTGGGTGTCGTTGGCCACCTTCAGGTCGGTGTTGGTGAGCGAGATGGGCAGCTTGGGCAGCGCCACGGCAGACACGCGGTCCAGGTCGTTGGTGGCAGACAGGATCCGCCACTTGAGAATCATGGGCTGTTTGTCGCCGACTGCAAAGGGGGTGATGAAACGGAGAGGAAGGACGGGAACCGAGGCGCTGCCTGGTGGAGCCTGCGAGTGTAGACTGTGCCGCCCCGCCCACTCCCCTGGTGCCAGGGCTCTGCTCCAGCCCTGCCCCAGTACCCCGGCCCCAGCCAGACGACTGGGCACACGCACGGGCACATGGCCTGAGGCCCTGAGGCCGCCAGTAGGAACCAGCCCTGGACTTCTCCGGAGTGGGAGGCAGGTGCCTGAGACAGCAGCACTCGGCCGGGCAGCGGCTGCACCGTCTCCAAGGCGAAACCCACGTTCCGGGAAGTGGACTGCGGACTGTGACCCAGGCCTCGCCAGTGCATGCACCCCAGGGTACCTCATGATGTGGCCACCCTGTGTTGGGCTTTCCTCTCCTGAGGAGGCGACCTGGCTCCCACCCCGTCCCTCTCGCCACCCAGAGAGGCTGAAGCCGACAGTCGAGCAGCTCCAGGCTCCAGACCCGCCCTGGCGAGCCCACCCCGAGCGCCAAGCCAGGAGCTCCCCGCGGGGGGCTGGTCCAGGGAGCATCAGCAAAGTAGCAGCGGCCCGCACGGGCGTAGCCACGGCAAACAAACAGCTGCCCCGGCCTCTGCACAACCTCTGCCTCCCCCCCACACGCTCCCCCGCAGCGGGCAGAGCAGGCCTCACTGCGCGAGCAAGGCCCCAGCAGTCACCCCGGGAGGCGTCCAGCTCCCGGAGACTCACCCACTGGAGAGATTTGCTGGAAGATGTTGTTCACGGGTAGCCCCTCCTTCCGCAGAGACCAGCACTCCACGATGCTGCTCGTCTGGCTGGACGCGCACAGGAGCACCTGGGGGCGGCGCACGCGCCGACCAGTGAGGAAGGGGCCTCTGGGCGCCCACCCCAAGGTGGGGTTCTGCTGCTGGCCTGTCGCCTCCAGCCTGAGCCCCAGCCCTGTGTGGGCCTCCACCTCTGCTGGGCTGACGCCACACTCGCAGCCCACCCGCTGCCGGGAGGGACGCGCGGGAGCAGCGAGTATCGCCCACACGGGCTCCCGGGGAAGGTACAGGGAGAGCCAGGCGCCTTGGGCACTGTGGGCGCTCGGTGTGAGGGCACCTGGCCCCGGGGGGGGGGGTGGACAGAACAGCAGCCCCCGGGGATGCTAACCCCCTCAGCCCAGGGCCTGTGGACACATCACCTCAGGTGGTAAAGAGGCTTTGGGGGGATTAACTGAGATCCCCGAGATGGGGGGGAGGATCCTGGATTCCTGGGGGGCAGTGTCCTCCCCTCATAGAGGATGGAGGAGGGTCGGGGGCAGAGGGCCGGGAAGATGCTGTGAGGACAGAGGAAGGGCCTGAGCCCGGGCGCGGTGCCTCTGGGGCTAGAACAGGCCAGAGCCGGCCCTTGAGCCTGGGCGGTGCGGCCTGCCCCGAGGGCTCAGCCCCAGAGACCGCAGCACAGTCCGGGAGAAGCGCGAGGACCCGCCGCACGGCCGGGCGCTCACCTGCTCCGACATGTCTCGGGCCAGGAACTTGAGGTGGGTGATGGCGGGGAACTTGTCCTTGCGGTTGAGGTCGGTGGTGCAGCGCATGAAGAGCGAGGGCAGGATCTCGGTGTCGATGCGGCACTTCTCGCTGACCACGCTCACGCACACCTTGTAGAACTGCACGGGCGACGCGCTGCTGCCGTCAGCCGTCGCCACCACGATGTTGCCCCCGCCCGTGAAGGCGATGTCGGCCAGGGCCACGCGGCCGCGCAGCCGGCACAGGCTCTCCGTGGACGTCAGCACCTGCCCGCTGGGCTTGAGCAGGGACACCGTGACCAGGCCGCTGACCGTGACGGCGATCCAGCCCTCCATGGGCTTGCCGCCGAACAGCGTGAGCGACGGCGAGAACTTGACCCGGGAGAACTTCTCCCCGAAGCTGGAGGCGCCTGACTGCGGGCAGAGGGTGGGGTTGCTCACGCGCCACGAACAGGTGCCCACCCGGCCTTCGGGGTCTGCCTCTCATGACCCCAGGTGCCCGCTCTGGGTGCCCCAGCGCCCCAGGGCCCCCCAACGGCCAGGTGCCCCATCTGGACTCTGGAAGGCCCTGTGGAGACCGAGTGACCGAGTCTCGGAGACTGGCCTGAGCGGCCCTTTTCTGTCATCGCTCCGGGCTTTCAGCCGGGCCCGGGGTTTGCTTTTCCAGTGCAGAAACCAGGCAGACTCGGCGTCTGCGTGCGCCGGGAGCAAAGCGTCAGGACCGCCGGCCCCGAGAGCTGCCTGCTACGTGAGTTCTACCCAATAAAGCTGCTAACCAAAAGTGCAGTGAACAGCAGAAAGGGCGCCGTGTCAGGGACCCACCGCGTGGCACGTGGCGCGGCGGCCACACTGGCAGCATCGCTCCTGGGCCCTGCAGGGTACCGAGGTGGGCGGACCCAGGGAAGGGACAGAAAATGAGTCTACTGCATCAATCCAGGCAAGTCCCGGCCAGGGAGCGGCCCCGGCCAGCGAGTGCAGGGCTGACCCAGGCTTCTGAGGACCTGCAGTAGCTGCAGGCCTCACCCGCGGCGGGCCTGGCCAAGCCCCGGCACTGACTCTTCACCGTGACCAGGTCAACCCCTCGTGACTGAAGGAAGCGAAGTCTTTGGATGCAGGGGCCCGACGCGAGCAACTCCCACCCTCAGCGGAGACGCCCACCGCATCGCAGGGTCCAGAGAGACCCCAGAGCACTACGGAGTCAGCGTGGCCGGACCTCTGGGGACAGCAGCCAGCAGCCAGCTGGAGACCGGCTGAGGACAGCAGCCATCAGTTAAGGCGGCCCCCGGAGCACAGGGTTCCCAACAGCTGGTCATGGCAGAGCCTGGCCAGGCTCTCACACCACAGGTGCAGGGACTGGTGGGAAGGAGCAGCGGGGCGGGGGACGCGCAGGGTCGGGAACCTCCTCACCCCCTCATCTGCAGGCCCACCCAGCAGGACGCCCACCTTCTCCACATGCAGGGCTAGTTTCACGCCGTTGTGCAGCCAGGACAAGGCCACGATGGGGTCGCCCTCCACCAGGCTGCCCACGGGGCTCTCCCAGCTGTTGGCCAGGTGGTCGGCCATGCTCCAGCACTTGATCTGCCCGTTGGCATCCGCTGACAGGAGCCGGGAGCCTGTGGGGGAAGGACGCCAGTCAGCCTATGTCCGCTTCCCACAGTGCAGTGACGGCCTGGGAGAAGTCAGCCCGGGGAGGAAGCAGCGGAGCTGCAGGGCGTGTTCCAGAACGACTCCGGGTGCAGGGAACGAGAAGCGCAAGTGTGAGACAGCGAAGCCGCAGATAAAGGACTCCAGGCAGGAAAGGCGAGCAGGAAAAGACGGCGCGCGCTGCTCTGAGAGGCTCAGATTCAGGGGCATGTCCCGCCCCGCCCCGCCCCGCCCCGCCTGACCTGGCCATGCAGGCCCACGCGACCTCACCTGACTGGTCCCACTCCAGGCAGGTGATGGCCTCGCTGTGCTCCGAGCTAATGGAGTGCACGTCCCAGGGGTGCTCCGTGTCCAGGATGTGGATCATGCGGGTCAGGTCTGCAGGCCAAGAGAGGTGCGGTCGGCACGGCCAGAGCCACGGCCCAAAGCGCCTCCCAACCCCACAGAGCATGGCTGCAGAGCCCTGGGCAAGGAAGAGCCGGAGCAGCCGTAGCCCACGATGAGCAGGCCTGCCCCTGCAGGGCACGACGGGCCATGGCATGACAACGATGTTTCAGAGACACAGAGAACAGGAGTGGAAGGGAACAACCCCAACACCGACGGTGGTGGGCATCTCCTTACAGAAGGTAACGGGTGGCTCCTGTCCTTGTCCTAAGTCCCCAGGCTTTTAAAATTCCCTTTAGGGCCTCCCTGGTGGCGCAGTGGGTTAAGCAACGCACTATGAAGCAAACCGCAGCCACTGCAGCACGAGTTCGATCCCTGCCACCTGCCGGGGAGGGGACCCACATGGCGCGGCAGACCTCTCCTGCCTGGCCCACTGCTCCCCTCAGCAGTGTTTCAGTTGATCTGCCTGTTCTGCTCCCTGCTCTGTCTCTGTGGATCCTCTCACCGCCCTGGACTCTGGCCTGTACCCCAGCTCTTGTAAATAAGTTTTAAATAAATAAGTAAATAAGTTTTTAAAAATAAAATAAAATAAAATTGCCTTTAATGAGCACACGTTACTCAAGCAGCAAAGAGAAGCTGCCTGGAGGCTTGCGAAAGCCAAATGGTAACATGGACAGTCTGGAAACCGGGGCACATATCTCCAGCAACCTTCAGTCCCACACCCCCTTGGTCCATCTAGAAACGCAGAAGTGACCCCAGTTCTCCTGGCACCAACCCCACCTACCCTTGGCACCCCTGTGAGGCTAGAATCCCCAGCACCCACTCAGGGACAAGGAAACCCTGAGAGGACCTACATGGGTGACGGCAGCTCCCAGGGCCCGGCACGCCCGGCACGCGGGAAACAGGGCACCGCACCTCGGGGGCAGCTGCCCGCGGGCATACCCTGGTCGTCGTCCCGGAGGCCTGTGGTGAAGGCGACGAGGCTGCGGCAGGACCAGGCACAGGCCAGGGGCACTGAGGGGCAGTGGGTGCTCCTGGGCCATTTCTCCCACTCGCAGACGTAAGCCAGATCCATCGTGCCCACGGGTCACAGGTCGTACACCGAAGCCGTCCAGCTCCTAGGGGAGGGAGCACTGGCCAGTTATCACATTCGCTGACAGCCTGCTACATGCTGGTCACCATGGAAACGGGGCAGTCTGGAGGGCTGCACAGGAAGGCGGTTTTTGCGCACAGGTGTGAGGTATGGCACGGAGGCCTGGGAACCGGCACTCCAGCTGCAGGCACCAGCCAGCGTGAAAGCCGAGGGTGTTCAGAGGGCGGCTGGGGGCCAGGGTGGCACAGAGAGGGCAGGGAGGCATGGAGGCAGGCCTCGCTCGGCCCTGGGGGCTTCCCCCGCTGCCCCATCAAGTAGGAGGGGGTGGGAGCCTCAGGAGGGCCCCGCTGACTGTCTGGAGGGCAGAGCCAGGTGCCCAGAGGAGCAATGATGCGGGCACTGCAAACTGAAGTGGTCGCGCCCTGGTTCCATGGCTGTCCAAAGGGGACCCTGGCTGTGCAGAGTACCACAGGCTGCTCCCGTAGAGGAAGGGGAAGAGTGTGGGGCACGGTCAGGGGCTCACTGTGGGACTGAACAAACCCAGCAGGAAGATGCATTTCTCAGCCCTTGCTATATGCCTGGCATCATTATAGGGCATTTCCTTTTACCTTTACAAAATCCCAATAGACTCCAATCGTCATCAACCCCATCTTCCTCAAACACCACACCAGGTCGCCCACTTCTTCAAGCCCTGCCCCAGGACCGCAAGCCTCCTCAACGGTCTGTGAACTTTGACCCAGCGCCTTCCAGCCGCATCTCTTATGATCTTGCTTTCTAGATCCCACTCTCAATTCGCTCCTTGGGCCCCCAGGCCTGTTCTCAAGTCCCAGGACAGGGAACCCACAGCCTCAGGCCCTGCCCCAAAGTCCTCCAGCCCGGACCCCTGCACCCTTTGCTTTATAAACCCTGTGCGAAGCCTCCGGTCCTCCCAGTCCATCCTCCTCTCCTCCCCTGGGAAGCCCAGGCTCCATCCCGGGGATCCCAAGCAACCTCTAAGTCACTGGGCCCCCCAAGGCCCGCCCCCAACTTCCCCCGTGCTCTTTAAGCCCCGCCCCAACGTGCTTCAGGCCCCGCCCGACTCACCCTGGCCCAGGGTGCCGGGACCCCCGTCCTCCCCGGCGCCAACCCCCAAGCCGCCACGACTCCCAGGCCCCGCCCACCGCCTCCAGACTGCTACCCAGCACCCTTTGCGCTGCGCCGCCGACCGGACCCCCCAGGCCCCGCCCCAGCCCCCAGTTCCCGCCTCCACGGTCGCACTGCCGGGGCTGCTCGTGCAGTCCAGAAGCCCCAACGCCGCGGAGCCGCGCCCCTTTGCGCTCACCTGGCGCGGCCCCGTGCGCCCGGCCGGCGGGCGACCGCGGGCTGCAGGTGCCCTAGCGCCCCGGCGCCGGCGCCTCCATCTTCCCCGGACCAGCGAGTCGCGGCGCAGAGCGCGGCCGCCACCCGGAGGCTTCTGGGATGCGCGCCCGGCTCCGCCCCCCACAGTCCCGTGTGGCGAACAACGACCTCTCCTTCCCCAGTTCCGCTGAGTGACCCCGTTTGGTTACCTGTGTTAAGTTACAGTAGTCATTATGCATGTTTTAGAAGGTGAACTGCAAGACCCTTGGTAAAGAAGTTTACCCCGAGCGCCCAATGGCGCTGGTTCAGCCCCCGGGTGCCGCTGCTGGGGCAGCGCGGGTACTCGGGTCCCCATGTGCGGCCATCGGGGTGGCCGCTGAGCGAGGACGATGCGCAGACTTGCGACGCGCCGCACGTTTTGCTTTTCTAACATCCGCAGGTGGGGAAACAGCTCCAATGACCGAGGTGGCTTGTCCCCTTGATGGCCCAGCCCCAGTTCCTCTTCCAAAAGCTGGTTCTGTAACAGGGGGGTCCCCAGGAAAAAGGGAAGTTTCAGGATCCCTGTCCCACCCTAAGTAGGGTGGAGCTGAGTGGGGATAAGATGTTAGAGAGGAAGGAAGGAAGCAGGATGGAGAGCAGCAAGGAGACCTGGAGGAGGCACGTGAAGCAGAGACATGTTAAGAAGCTGCACTTGCTTCTTGGTCCTGGACTGGTTGGAACAGATGTGGGTGAGACATCTATGGGGAGGTGACAACGGCAGCTTTGATTTTGATTTTACTCTTTTCCTTCCAGATTTGTCTGACTCTTTCTGATCCTTTTCTGTGGGTCTCCACCAAAAGGGAGTTCTGGGGTGCCCCTCTCCGTCCTGTAAGAGTTCCAGTAGCCAGTTTGCAACTTCCTCCCCATTGCAGTGTTAGGCTCAAAGGGGAGACGCCAAGGCCTGGGGCCACGCAGCCTAGGAACTAGGTGGGAGAGAGGGGACCAAAGACACAGATAGCGAGTGGAGAAAGCCCTGTCCCCTGCAGCAGGGATTTGTTCCTTTTCCCAGTTGGAGGAGCGCCCTGCTGTTTAAGTACCCTCCAGGCTAGCTAGCCATTTGGATGTTTGTTGTTTAGCATTTAATTTCTCTTTTCCCCCCAGTGGCATCTAATTTTAAAACCTTTGAGCATGTTAACATGAGCACACCAGCTTCCAGATCTTGTTTCTATTAAGGAACCACCAATAAAATAAGGGAACTTCTTGGAGAAGTGCCTGCTTCTAGAACAGAGTGGGAATATACAGGAGCAGATGGAGCAACAACTGGCTAAACCTGGAACAATGTGAGCACAAAAATAAATATTAGCTTATTACCCAAAATAGAGAAGTAAACCGCCTGGGTCCATCTGATACAAATGATGGATAAATGGATACAAGCCTGCCCTGCAGAATTGCCAGGTTACTCTACTCTGCCCTCCCAGGCACCAGCCCACCCCTGTGTGAGCTGCACCAGGACCCCTCCCAGGAGTGTGGAGGGGAAGGAGGAGCAAAGCAGAAGCCTGGCCAGAAGTGACCAGGGGACGGGGCAACATCAGAGACAGTGGCAGTGCTGACGAGTCCCGATGTGGGCATGTCCCCTCCAAGGTCTTCCCCCCAAACCCACTGCCTAGTCTGACTGCGAGAAAAGCACCAGAAACCCAGACCAGGGTGGTCCTGCAGGACGCCCGGTCAGGCCCGAGTGCCCGGGCGTCAGAGCGAGGTCAGGCGGTGGATAGTCTCAGCTCCGAAGGGCCTCAGTGTCTCTTGGGGGCCGGACGGCCCAAGGCAGGAGGGCCCAAGGGAAAATGAGGAAATCTGAATAAAATGTGGGCTTTGGTCAATAATAATGTATCAGTGCTGGTTTGTTACTAGTGAGGATAGTATCACTCAGGTAAAATGCTAATCAGGGGCCCTCCCTGGTGGCGCAGGGTGTTAAGCAACGCACTGTGAAGCAAACCCGCAGCCACTGCAGCACGAGTTCAATCCCTGCTGCCGGCCAAGGAGGGGACCCACATGGCCCAGGTAGACCTCTCCTGCCTGGCCCACTGCTCCCCTCAGCAGTGTGTTTCAGTCCTTCTGCTTGTTCTGCCCCCTGCTCTGTCTGGTGAATCCTCTCACCTCCCGCACCTCTGGCCTGTATCCCAGTGCTTGTATGCATAAATGAATAAATCTTTAAAAAAAATGCTAATCAGGGGACAAGGGGTACTGGTTCATGGGAACTCGGTATTGTCTACAGTATATTTGAATTCTGTAAATCTAAAGCTGTCCTAAAATTAGGTTCATTTAAAAACAATGAAGGGCCTCCCTGGTGGCGCAGTGGGTTAAGCAGTGCACTATGAAGCAAACCGCAGTCACTGCAGCACGAGTTCGATCCCTGCTGCCGGCCAGGGAGGGGACCCACATGGCGCAGCAGACCTCTCCTGCTGTG
>JAGFMF010011614.1:8340354-8375054 GCA_019455555.1 Galemys pyrenaicus | reverse complement strand
GCTCCCCGCTCTCTGTGGTGAATCCTCTCACCCCCCACACCTCTGGCCTGTACCCCAGTGCTTGTATGCATAAATAAAATAAATCTTTAAAAAAAAAAAATAAAAAATAAAAAAAAATAAAAACAATGAAGCAGGGACATCCCTGGTGGTGCAAGGGGTTAAGCACCGCACTATGAAGCAGCCGTAGCCACTGCAGCGTGAGTTTGATCCCCGGCCAGAGAGGACCCACGTGGCGCAGCAGACCTCTCCTGTCTCCCGCTGCTCCCCTCAGCAGCATATTTCAGTGGATCTGCCTGTTCTCTGTTCTGTCTTGGTGAATTCTCTCACCCACCCACTCCTCTGGCCTGTACCCCAGTTCTTATATGCATAAATAAATAAATCTTTAAAAAACAACAACAACAATAATGACCCAAATATAAGACATCTGCTCTGCATCGGTTGCCCAAGGAAGGGTCATAGCCAGACTGTATACAATGCACCCCTTCCCCCCGAAGCTGGAAGGGGAGGAAGGACCCTCCCCCAGAGGCCACAGAGGGAGCATATCCCTGCCAAACCGTAAGTTTGGACGTGTGGCCTCAAAACTGCAGACAATAAGTTCCTACTGTTTTAAGTCACACAGCATGGACACGGTCACACAGCGACTTCTTGGAAGGCACTTTTTGAGTCGTGGTGGATGGGGATTGAGCCCGATGCTGGAGGGGACCAGGCAGGGCAACTGTGAGCCCACACACTTGTGTTCCCCCAGGGGGTGTCACTTAGCTGGATGCCTCCTCTCCAAAGTGTGCAGGCCTCTGTAATGGGGCTTAAGCATACCTTGAGTACCTGTTGTATCCCCAGCCCTGCCCCAAACGAAGACCCCACAACCTGAGACCAGAGCACCAGAAATTTATTGAGCTCTCTGCTTTTTCCAGCGCACAACAAACCACACGTACACACATGGGCTGGGGACATCCCCACCCTGCTCTTGTGGGCCAGGCCAGGGTGACCCCACCAGGACACGCAGCAAGTGAACGGTCCAGGGCCAGGCTGGGGGCCGAAGGAACAGGAAGGGGCAATCCAAGGGCAGAGACTTCTGGCAGGAAGTCCTGGACACCCAGGAAACAAAGGGAGAAAGTGGGGAGGGGCACGCAGAGCAGGCAGGGCCCCAGCGTCACCAGCAGACACCAGGGAGGAGGGCACACATCCCACAGTTTGTAACACTAGCCTTCAAGACACAGCTTCTGTCCTGGGGTGCGGCCACGTGCACGCGCATGCGCGCGCGCACACACACACACAAAACACAACACAATGCTCCTGGGGTGAGGGCAGCATCCCAGAGAATCCCCCATCCGAGCCCAAAACTGGAAGGGGTCAAGTAGAGACTGCAGTTTTTTGGTTTTACTTCCCAAAAGGAAAATTTAAAAATCTACAACAAATCACACCAAATTCATTAAAAGGGATAAAAATCTTGCCTCTCTCTCGTTTAAGCTTCAGACTGGGTAGAAAAAGTTGAATGAAGAAGAAACATGGAAGTGACCAGACCAGGTTTCCCCACCCAAATACAAGTCCCAGGGTGGGGAGTTATAGGGCCAGGGTAGCCCAGGGCAGCCCCAGTTGCCAGTGTTTACCTGACACAGCTGGGCAGGGAGGTGGCGGGGTGAGAGAACCACCCCAAAGGGAAGAGCAGGTTCCTAAAGACAAATTCTAAAAATAATAAAATAATAAAAATCTTTAGCGGAGGATCGCAAGGTCCTGGCGCCGGGTGAGGTGGTGGGTAGAGGACTGGGGACTGTCATCAGCTGTGTTGTTCCAGGTAAGCTGACAGCAGCAGCCCCGGGGGCAGGAAGTCCAGGTGCCGATTGCTGACCTTCATCTGTCGCTTGCCCTCCAGGTCAGCACCTGGGAGAGGGGCAGGAGGAGGGTGAAGAGATGCGGGTAGTGGCACAGAGGCCCGCAGTAGAATACCGGAAGGGCAGGGCCCTTAGCCCTTCCCTGCCAGCGGCATGTAAGCTACCAATTTGGGTCCAGCCCACTGTAACTACCCCAAATCCCAGGGTCTGGCTCACAGAGCAGCCAACTCCCCCTGAGTATTTCCTGCCTGCAGCTAGTTTCAACCTCTGCTGCTTCCTACCCGTGTTTAGATGGCCACACTGGCACGTAGGCCACACAGCCCATCCCAGCCCCTCCCTGGTCTCCCCACTTCCCTCCCGGGCCTCAGGGTAATTCTGAAGCAGCAAGGCTGTGGATGGTCCAGCCCCCGCCAGCCTCCCTCTCCTGCACCTCACCTCACTCCAGAACACGAACATGCCGTGCCCACCCAAAGCTCAGAACTCTCTCTGGGTCTTTGCCCCAGATCCTCCCTCTGCCACCCCGAGTCTGTGAGAGCAGAGCAAGCGTGGGGCCTGCATCGCCGCCCCGGGACTCACCCAGGGCGGCCGTCCCAGCTCATCAGCAGCTCCAGGCAGGAAGCAGAGACAGGCTGGGGGCGCGGACGCCAGGGGCTCCTGAGGCCAAGCAGGGCCTGTGAGGACCCTCCCTGGAGGTTTTGTCCCCAAACCATCCCGCACTGCAAGTGGGGACACAGGCCCCAGGAGGCAAGGCCTTGCCAGAAATCACATGTGTGGTACAAGTTGCGGGGAGACTACTGCTGGTGAGAACCCGGCAGACACTCGGCCCCCTGATTTCAACTCAGGGCTTGTCGACCTGGCTTCATGGCCCCCACACGGCCAGATGCAGATTGAGGGGGGTCAATCTTGCATCAGGGACACGGGGAGCTTCTCAAGAATCGATGTCGCCACCCTTCTGCTCAGGTTGCCCCTGCCCCCTGAAGCACCCCAGTGAGTGATCAAGTGTTAGACCCTGATTCAGTTTTCCAGGGCTGGTTCACCCTACTCAGTTGTAGGGGCCTCCAGACACTTACTGGCCGAGATGAGGTCCATGTACTGGCACACAGCGTGAAGCAGGAGCCTCTCGAAGCTGCGGAGAGCTGGCAGTGAGTGGCCATAGGATGCAGCTGGCCACTGAAGGGGGGGAGTAGCCGTGCCCACTGCACCCAGTACCTGTTGTCCAGCATGGCTGTGTACACAGACTGGGGGGACACGGAGAAGAACCTCAGCAGTCGCTCCTCCCAGGTCTCCAGAATTTCCTGCAGGGGAGATGGGACCAAGGGTCAGGAGGACTGTGGGACCCTGGCTAAGGTGTCCACGCCCCCCATGCCAGGGGCAGCCCCAGAGCCCAAAGATGTGGATTCAAATATGGTGTGTGACCTGCTACAGGAGGCTACTGAGCTATTCGCAAGGATATCAGACACTTAAACCCCTCTGTATCTTTGAACACCTGCACTGTCTGCCTGGAGAACTCCTATACACCCTGCAATGCCCACCTTCACTGCCCCTGCCCCTCCATCCTCAAGAAGAGCCTTTGCCAGACCCTGGGTCCTGCTCTCCCAGCACAATCGTCTCCTACAGACAACCCCTGCCAGGCAACCTGGCCCCCTTCCTGCCTTCCTTGGCTGAGATGAAAAAACAGATCGTGCAACGAAAGTAGGCAGGTGGGGGTAAGCCGAAGCCGGCCTGGCACTCACCATGGGGATGCGGCTTCGCTTCAGTATGGCCCGCAAACGCCGGCTGATCCGCTGGAAGCACTCGCGGGGCGTGTAGGCCGGGTCCTCTGCAAGAGCCCAGAGGGCAGCGACTCCACACCAGGCTCTGCCCCCAGCCCCTCCCCCCAGCACATAAAGGATGGACAGAAGGACACAAGCTCCTCCCCCCATCCTTGGCCTCCTCCCTACTGGAGGCTCCTCCCCATAAGCTGCTCCATCACACACCAGACTATCCCCCTCTCCGCCCCCAGCCACACCCTCGTGGAGGCCCCACCCCGCTCCCGGCCCCGCCCCGCTCCAGGCTCCTCCCTAAGCTCCACTCCGAGGCAAGCCAGGCCAGGTCCAGGCCAGGCCTGTGTTCCTCCCACTCCCAATGAGGCCCGCACCTCTCCGCCGGTCTTCCCCTCGGCCAGGGCCCCTCCTCCTGGCCTTGCTCCTGCCCTGGTCCTCCAGGTAGCGGAGAACCCGCTCCTGCTCCTCCCCAGAGCGGTTCATGAAGTCGTTCCAGACCTGCGAGAGGAAGACCAGCCGAGATGAGGGACTGCACCCCCGCACCCCACTGCCGCCCCCGCCTAGCCAGCGCGGACAGAGGGCCACAACTACAGGGCCACCCCCGGGACACCTCTGCCCCCCGGACCGGCAGACTCCACAGTGCACCTGAGACCTGCTGGGGCAGGCCAGGGCATCAGTGTGACCAAACGCCCCAGTGGGTGTATCTTCAGGGGAGGGGCAGATGAACCAGGTGGGAGGTTCTGACCCAGGGAGGGCACTGAAGGTGACCGAGGGGCATGCACTGAGGACAGAGTGGGTGGGCAGTCCTGGGGTGAGGGCAGCCTGGGCAGCGCCCGCTGTGGGCGTGAGGGTGGGTTCGGGGCGCACCTCCACGTAGGTCTCATTGTTGCAGGCCTCTGCGAAGATGCCAGGTGCCGCCGGGGGTGCCAGGTCCCCCTCATCTGGACCAGGTGTGCCCCCGTCTGCCTCCAGCAGGGTCAGGAGGTACTGGGCTAGAGGGAAACAAATTATCTGGCCAAGGGCGGCCTTCAGGAGCCGCAGGACCCATGGGCACCCCAGGACCATCTTCCCTCTCCCCCTTGCGCTGCTGCCTCCTGTGGCCTGCATCTGGGACGCTTACTCTCTGGCTCACACCGGTGCTCCCCACCATTAGCTCCAGTTACCCTCCCCAGAAGGCACAGTCTCCGGAACTACGACCCCTCCCAGGCTTGCGAACTCCTATACATCCCATAAAACCCCACCCCAACGCCCAGAAGCCCTCTACCCCGCTTGCTCGGAGCCAGGTTCATGGCCAAGGCAACAGCTTACCCACGCGCACCGTTCTCCCCTGAGGCCCAGGAGCCCCTGGGGGCGCCCCAACCCTGCTCACTGTTCTCCAGGCGCTGGAGGCTCTTCCGTCCCTTGGCCTTGGGCACGAGGTCCGAGTTCCTCACAGCCTGGTTGATGAAGTGCTGCTTACGCCTGGAGGCCGAGAGCCGCTTCACCTGGGGGCCAGCTAGAGTGGGCAGGCAGCCGGGAAGGGGCCTGTGGGCCGGGGGGGGGGGGGGGCCCGTCCACANGGGGGGGGGGGGGGGGACCGTCCTCAGCGCCAACGGCCAGGCCCCCTGGGGAGCCCTGCCACAGCCACCCCAGCACCGCCATCTGCAGGCTCACCCCACCACACGTGCACCTGGACCCTAACATTTCGGTTTGCGTCAGAGTGCCACTCCACCTGGGAGGGCGCGCTGTGAGGAGGCCCTGCCGGACCGAGGCGCAGAAGGCCCGACCCAGGAGAAAGCTGCCCCGGCCCAGAGGCCTTCAGAGTGGGCTACGAGCAGAGGCCCGGCCGCAGGACTCGAGCACAGGCGTCCTCGGGGGCTCCTCGGACACCAAACTTGACCAGGCACCTCCCCTCCCCCCCACCCCACTCCTTGTACTCAAGCCCAGGTCCCCCACCCAACAGAGTGCCCAGGGGCCTGAACTAGGGAGGGCTAAAAGCTAGAGTGGACCCCCAGGAGCTAATCCGCTCCCCTCCCAGCAAACAGCACTAATTGTGAAAGAGGATTAGCACAAGGCCTCCCTCTAGGGACCAGAGGGGGCAGGAGGGGGACTTGGAGGGGGCTCTACATGGAAACTTCCTGGTAAGAGGCTGCAGGCGTTTCCTGACACCCCCAGACCACGGCTGAAAGGTCCCTACCAGCCTCCAAAGTCCTCACACTGTGGGCCCATGGTGGATTCTGACCCTCAGAGGGTGGGGGGGCCCAGGACCCCCCATCCCCGCGTCCCTGCCCCTGCCCCAGCACAGGCACAACCCCATCTCCTGCCTTGCACGTCGTGCCCCACGCCCAGCTCGAGCGCCACCAGGCTCCCACCAGCCCACACACTCACTCCTCTGAGCTCCTATTCCAGCTCACAGTGAGGTCCAGAAGCCCCTCACGCCCCACAAGTTTGGGGTAAAAAAGGAAAAACACCCCACTACCCTGTTTCTCTGCTGCGCTGACGACCGATCAGCTCTCGCGTTGGATGTAACCTGCAAGAGTGGGGTCTGGGATGCCCCGCAACACTCGCCATGCCTGGCCCGCGGAGGTGACCCCGAAAATAACTGCCTGACCAGGTCTCAGAAAATTCCACCCAGACTCTGCCAGTGTCCAAAATTCCCACGCCACAGCCCCACCCCAAACCAGCAAAGGCACAGGCTCCAGGAAATTCTCGTGTGGTGGGGACAGATGCCGGAAGGGCTGGAAGCGAGGTGAGTGTCTGTATGCAGAGAGCTCGCAGCCTCGACACGCAGCCTTGACGTGCACGTCGTGCAGTGGCCACTGCATCTGCGTCAAACAGTAAAGAGGCTGGGAACCAGCACTGCAGGTGGGAGCGGGCAGCACAGATAAGCCAGGGGGGTACAGGGACCCATCAGAGGTGGCATGAAGGGGCCTCCCTGCTGGCCCAGAGGTTAAAGTTTCAGTGCTGTCAAGCTATCACCAGCCACTGCAGCGCGAGTTCGATCCCCGGCCAGGGAGGGGACCCACAGGCGCAGCAGACTTCTCCTGCCTCCCCGCTGCTCCCCTCAGCAGTGTGTTTCAGTCATTCTGCCTGTCCTGCTCTCCACTCTGCCTCTGGTGACTCCTCTCACCCCTCGCACCTCTAGCCTGCCCCAGTGCTTGTGTGCATAAAAAACAAAAGGCACGGAGCCCCTGGAATCTCAGCCACCAGCTTCCTCTGCCCCTGTGACTGGGAGTCCCCCCTGGCAACGGGGCGACACCCTTGGGTTGCACGGCCCCTGTGCACATCACCCGGAGGCGGCGCCAACCCCTGACGCACCGCACGGCCAGCACGTCTAGGCCCAGCGTCGCCGTCCCAGGAGCCGCAGCTTGGGCGCAGGCCTCCGGGACAGCACATGGTGAATCCAGGCAGCACAGGGCCAAGCGCTCCAGGCTGCACTGGCAACCCCCAATCCAGCCCCAGATTCACTCGTGGCCTCCCCAGAGCCCCAGGGCCTCTCTCTTCACCCCAGCGGCTGGACAGAGTCCAGGCTGGTGGCCTGACAGTGCCCGATAAGAGGCCACATCCGGGAGGGGAAGATGTTGGGACACACGGGTGGGGTAGGGCTCCAAGCGAGAAAGCCAGCCCTGAGGGCACAGGGCTCCCCACTTGGAGTCGGGGCACAGGCAGGACTTAACCCCTATCTGAACAGCCAGAACCACTCGGGTTCCTGCTTCCCACCGGCCCACCAAGATCCAGACCCCGGCGGCTCAGCAGAGACCAGGCTGGTCGCTCTCCTGCCCCACCGCCACCTGTGGCTCCCCAGCACCCCAGGACGAGGCCCAGGTGCTCCGTGGCCTGGTGTTGGAGGCCCCGTCCTTTCCCAGACCCAAAACAGCCCCTCTGAGGCTTCAGAAACTGGGGAGACCTCCACAAAGTGAGAGCCCTCCCCCCCCCCCCCGCCCCATCAGCCAGACTCTAAGGGCGAGGAGAAATGTGGCCTCCAGGGCAGAGAGCAGGCCTGGGACCCTACTCAGAGGCCAGGGTGGGGCTCCAGGGGCAGGGCGGAAGCGGCCCCCGCAGAGACCCAGAGCCCCACTGCCGCTGCATGATGGACGCGAAGGGGCAGCAGCTCAGACTCCGCGCAGAACACCCGCGTGCCCCACACCCACACGCCAGGCCGGCCGCCTCGCCACTCCTGGCCCAGCCACAGGGGGCCCTCTCTGCACCACAAACTCCCAGCAGCCAGTCCACCTGGGGGGTCTTCGCATGTGCTGGAGCCCACCACCAGAAGCAGCTCCCCCGTGCTCCTTCTGCTTTGTGCTGCAGGAGGGACCCCACTCCCGCCCACCCACTCACCCAGGGAGCCCCGTTTCCCTGCTTCACGAGCTGTGTCTGAAAACCAGTCGGTCCTGGTTGTTTATCCTGCCTCCCTGCCCAGGACAGGACGGCCCTTTTGATCCCTGCTGTGTCCTGGCACCTGGCCCACCCTGGGGTGTTCCATGGTTGTTTGTTGCGTGAATACCTGCCACCTGCTTATACCCTCACCCAAGGGCTCTGTGCCACCCAAAGAGATCACTTTATAGGGCCTCCCTGGTGGTGCAGTGGGCTAAGTCTCAGCACTATGAAGAGGCATCCACAGCCACTGCAGCACGAGTTCCATCGCCGGCCAGGGAGGGGACCCACATGGCACAGCAGACCTCCCCTGGCTCCCCGCTGCTCCCCTCAGCAGTGTGTTTCAGTCCATCTGCCTGTCCTGCTCCCCACTCTGTCTCTGGTGAATCCTCTCACCCTTCCCCACCTCTGGCCTGCACCCCAGTTCTTGTGTGCATATGTAAATAAATCTTTAAAAAAAGAGAGAGTGAGATCACTTTATAGATGGGGAAACTGAGGTCCCAGATAAAGCGTGAGAGGCTTCCCGGCCCCACAGGCCTCAGAAGTGTCTGCCTGCAGCTGCGGTCACTGCGAAGGTGGACGGCCCAGTGGTGAGCCGACTGCTAAGTCAGACCGGGGTTACAGAGAATGGCCCTTTTGCCCTTACCCAATCCTGTTCACCTCACCGAGGGTTTTGAAATGGGGCCTTTGTAACACCTGCTCCCCACACCTTCTCAGTCCAGTCCCTCCCCCTGCGCTGGCCAGAGACGCCTACTTGTTAGAGCAAATCCAGGAAGCTCAGTGACCCAAGCGGGGTGGGGCTCACTGGGGCCCCCAGCAGGGGCCAGCCCCCTGCAGGGGGGGAAGGGGCAGGGCAGAGGGGTCCCCTGGGAGGTCAGAGCCCCTTGCAAGGGGCCTCCACTGGCTTTGGGATAAATACCCACACATGCAGAGACCCATGGCCTCCACCCAGGTGAGGAAAACAATAAACAACAAAATGATGAAGGCGCACTTAGAGGATAATTAAAATAACACACGTTTAAGACCATCATTAAGGAACGTCCCGCTGGGCACTGCCAGGCTCTAGTCAGGCTCAGAGAGACCCATGGCCTCCACCCAGGTGAGGAAAACAATAAACAACAAAATGATGAAGGCGCACTTAGAGGATAATTAAAATAACACACGTTTAAGACCATCATTAAGGAACGTCCCGCTGGGCACTGCCAGGCTCTAGTCAGGCTCAGGCCACGGCTGCTGCCCAGTGACAGGGCACTCAGGCCTGGAAGGGGGAAACCTGCCGAGGTCTGGCGGGCTGTCCACAGGGGAGGAACCTGGGACCCCGCGTGCAGCCCCCGACCCCGCGTGCAGCCCTGGGCCAGGCCTTGCCCCCTGCAGTAAGCACCGGGCACTGAGCATATGGGGTCTTCATCTGGGGCAGACAGCACCTGACCGCCCGGCTTTTAAGCCCCCCTCTTTAATGTGGGCATTTACCCTGAGAAATACGAAGCCCGTCCACGCAGGAGGGGTTGTGGGGGCGCTGACCACCCAGATGGGTACTCAGAGGTCGGCTGTGGGGTGAGCCCAGTTTGGGGACGGAACAGCTGCCCGTGGGTCGCACCCGAAACCGCACCCGCACCGCTCCGGGTCGGCGGGCACGGGCACAGCGGTCCGGAGACCCCGCGAGGGGAAAGGCGCTCGGAACCCAGAGGCGCGTCTACACCAGCCCCCGGACTTCACGGCCCCCGGGGGCGAGGAAGCACGGGCGGCGAGGCCCTCCGCCGCCCCAGCAAACACCGGGGGCTGCCGGGTGGGTAAGCCCGTGCAAACAAGTGGCACCGAGAGGGCCCGCCGCCCCACTCCGCCGCACCCCAGGCCCGCCGGGGTAGTAAGCCGGGCAAGGGGGCGGGGCGGGCTGGGGCCACCGCGGGGGAAGGTGCAGCCCCCGTGAGGGAACGGGGTCTCGAAGCCCCGGGGCGCGCCCCGCCCGCGCTCACAGAGTCCGCCGCCTGCCCGCGACGCCCTCGGCGGGGGGCGCCGCCTCCTCCGAGCCGCCCTCGGGGTTCTCCAGCGCGACCATGGCTGGGACGCCGCCGCCAGCGCCGTCGTTGCCGCCGCCGCCACCCAGCAGGGCCCTCCCGGGCCTGGCAGGAAGTGACGGGACCCTGGAGGCGGGCCGGGGCGGAGCCTGCAGCCTGGACGCGCTGGGCCCGGGCCTCGGCCACTTCCCCCGGCCCTGGCGTCGCCACGGGTGCGGGCCGACGGGGAAACTGAGGCGGGGTGGGGGAGAGCCGCAGCCGCACGCCCACCCCACCCGGCAGCGGTCGGAGGAGAGTAGGCGGGAGCACCGACCCCGCCCCGCCTCACCAGGGCTGGAGCCTAAGGACAGACAGGGAAACTGAGGCAGGGGGCGGGGGTGAGGCGGAGTGGGATGAGGTGGGGTGGGGCGTGGCCGTCTCTGAGGCTGAACTGAGATGCCGCAGGTGGGGAATTCAGGCCAGAGAGGGAAACTGATGCCTGCACGTAGGAGGAGGCCAATGTCCTATTTGAGGCAGGGGAATGACCCCTTACGCCGCCGCCCCTCCGGCCCCCAGCACCCAGGGCCTTTCCTTCCACAGCCTGCTCGGGTCTCATGGAAGCACAGCCTCTGGGTGTCTGGGTTACTCGTGTCTAAATAGGACAAGCAGCACCCCCTCCTCTTTTCCTCCTTTTAGGGTTTATTCATTTAACAAATGCCCTCTGTAGGCTGGGCCTGGTACTGGGCTGGGTACCCATCAGTGGCCAAGACCCGTCCCCCCAAGAGGGCCTGGGGAGACTGGCAAGCTGCAGAAGTGGGACGGGTGTGCCAGGTGACGGCAGAGGCCCTGGGGCATCTGAACGGCCAGAGGGGGGGGGGCCACATCCCCACTCAGGGGCCAGAGACAGAGGGGAGGGGGCCTGGTTTGGGTTTTGCCCCCAAGGTACAGAGACCCACCGCGGGAGAGTTAGGAACAGAGAATCCAATGTGCGCTAGAATCTAAAATCCATTCCTCATGGCCTCTCTGGTGGCACAAGGGTTAAGCATCACACCAAAGCATCCACAGCCACTGCCAGTTCTATCCCTAGCCAGGGAGGGGACCCACATGGCGCAGCAGACCTCTCCTGCCTCCCCACTGCTCCCCTCAGCGTATTTCTGTTCTTTTCCCCCTCTGTTTCTGGTGAATCCTCTCACCTCCCCCACACACACCTCTGGCCTGTACCCCAGTTCTTGTATGCATAAATAAATAACGCTTAAAAAAATTCACTCTTCAGGAATGTCAGGAGATATTTAGAGCACTTAAAGAAAATACATTTCAGCCTGGAATTCTTTATCCTGCAAGATAACATTCAAGATAGAAGGAAGAGTGGAAATTTACTGAAAAACAGTGAAATTATTAATAATACTACCAACATCAAAATTATACCAAGTACTCTCTCTGATCGTAATGTTATAATATTATGGTGTTAGAAATCAAAGGAAAAACTGAATACACAGAAACTGAACAATATGTTGTTTAATAGCTCTTGGATAAAAAAGAAAATGAAAACAAATTTAAAACATCTGGAGACTAACGTAAAGGAATCTATGGAACCAAAATCTAGGGGACGCAGTAAATGTAGTCTTTTTTTTTTTTAAGATTTATTTATTTATACATACAAGCACTGGGGTACAGGCCAGAGGTGTGGGGAGGTGAGAGAATCCACCAGACAGAGCAGGGGGCAGAACAGGCAGATCAACTGAAACACACTGCTGAGGGGAGTAGCGGGCCAGGCAGAGAGGTCTGCCTGTGCCATGTGGGTCACCTCCCCAGCGGGAGCAGGGATCGAACTCGTGCTGCAGTGGCTGCGGTTTGCGTTGCTTAACCCACTGCGCCACCAGGGAGGGCCCAGTAAATGTAGTCTTAAGAGGGAAGATGGGGCCTCCCTGGTGGCACAGGAGTTAAGTCTCAGCACTATGAAGCTAAGAGCAACTACGGTGGCTTGAGTTCGATCCCTGGCCAGGGAGGACCCACATGGAGCAGCAGACCTCTCCTGTCTCCCCGCTGCTCCCCTCAGCAGTGTGCTTCAGCCCATCTGTCTGGTCTGCTCCCCGCTCTGTCTCTGGTGACTCCTTTCACCCCCACACACCTCTGGCCTGCACCCTAGTTCTTATAGGCATAAATAAATCTTACAAAAAAAGGGAAGATACTTGCAACACAGGCCCACATTAACAAGCAAGAAAAACCCCAAATAATCCAATACTATACCTAAAGCAACTTGAAAAAGAGGAACAAAAAAAAGACCCAAAGTTAGTAAAAGGAAGGAAATAGTGGAAATAAATAATAGGGATCAAAAAGACTACAAAAAATCAATGAAAGTTGGTTCTTCAAGAACATAAACAAAATGGATGGAACTCTAGTTAGGCCAACAAAGAAAAGAAATAAAATATTAATAAACAACCACAAATGAAAGAGGAGAAATGACCACAGACAGCACAGAAATACAAATGATAATAGCAGATTACCAGAAACAACTCTATTACAATAAATTTGATAACTTTGAGAAATGGACAAATTTCTCAATAGATGTTGTATACCAAGACAATCTCAGAGAGAGAGAGAGACAAATGAGATGAACAAACTGATCACAAGCATGGAAATTGAAACAACAATAAAAAAGATTCTCCTTGATGGCCTAGGGGTTAAGTCTCAGCACTTTGAGTTCGATCCCTGGCCAGGGAGGGACCCACAGGGCACAGCAGACCTCTCCTGTCTCTCCGCTGCTCCCCTCAGCAGTGATTTCAGTAGATCTGTCTGTTCTGCTCCCCACTCTGTCTCTGTGAATTCTCACCCAGTTCTTGGTGTAGAGGCTGCTGCTTCATAGTGCTGCGCCTTAACCCCTCGCACCACCAGGGAGGCCCCAAACCCAGATTCTTGACCCTCTCTCACTCTCAGGGATTTGTCCCTGTACCTTCTTCTTCTTTTAAAGATTATTTATTTATGCGTACAAGAACTGGGGTACAGGCCAGAAGTGTGAGAGGGATCACCGGAGACAGAGTGGGGAGCAGAACAGGCAGATCACCGAAACACACTGCTGAGGGGAGCAGCGGGCGAGGCAGGAGATCTGCTATGCCACGTGGGTTCCCCACCCTGGCCAGCGGCAGGGATCGAACTCGTGCTGCAGTGGCTGCAGTTTGCTTCATAGTGCGTTGCTTAACCCACTGCGCTACCAGGGCGGGCCCTCTTTTTCTTATTTTTTAGGCCACTGTCAAGAATAATTCTGGGGCCTCCCTGGTGGCGCAGCGGGTTGAGCAACGCACTATGAAGCATCCACAGCACAGCAGTGCGGGTTCGATCCCTGCTGCTGGCCAGGGGGGGGAACCCACGTGGCATAGCAGATCTCCTGCCTCGCCCGCTGCTCCCCTCAGCAGTGTGTTTCGGTGATCTGCCTGTTCTGCTCCCCACTCTGTCTCTGGTGGATCCTCTCACCTTCCGCGACTCTGGCCTGTGCCCCAGCTCTTGTGTGCATAAATGAATAAACCTTTAAAAAAAAAAAAAGAATAATTCTGAAAGTACAGAAAGGGTAACCAGGAGCTCTCTCGCCCTCTGCAGCCTCCTATGACTTCTCTTTGGAACTATCACTTGCATTTGATGCTAAGCCCATTTATTTTTCCTCCCTGCTCCCCAATTTGGTCTTTTCTACTCAAACAGCAACTTTGTTCCCTCTGCCTTAACCCTTCCATGACTCCCCAGTACCCCAGGGACACACCCCAGCCACACTCAGGGTTGGAGGCCAGGTCTCAGCCAGCCTGGGCTGGCCTGCAGGGGTCAAGGTCTCTGCCTCTGTCTTGCAGCTTGCCCTACAGGCTAGTCTTGTCCAGGGCCCCCTTAGGATGCACTCAACCAGTGTCCACAGCAACCTCCGCTCCACTCCCTCTCCCTGCCCACCCCACTCCTCTGTACCTGCAGGCACTCTCCCTAGGGGGTAAGGGGGGGGTGGAGACAGCCAGTTAATGAAGGGCTCACAGCAGGTGAAGGAGCGGTGAGCTGCTGCTGGGGACGCTGGAAGGCGGGAGCAGTTGGGGTGCATTGTATAAAGTCGCAGAAGCGGCTGCTGACTGCAGCAGGGGGGTGGACTAGCCCGGTGCAGTCACCCTCCAGACCCGGTGGCCTCCAGTCTAGACCCTTCGGGGCTTGGCAGGCTCCGCTCATACCCGGCGGGTGAGCGGGAGCTGGGTCTCCGCGGCGGTCCTGGGGTGCAATCCCGGAGGGCGGCGAGGAGGAAGTGTGCGGCGAAGCCATGCGCCTCGTGGCCACGTCCAGGTTCAACGCATCCGGGTGGGCGCCGGCCGACGCATCGGGTTGCCCGGGCTGTGGGACCAACGCGTCGGGCGGCCAGGACCCCGCGCCGCGGTCGGTGGACGCGTGGCTCGTGCCCCTCTTCTTCGCCGCGCTCTTGCTGCTCGGCCTGGCCGGGAACTCGCTGGTCATCTTCGTTATCTGCCGCCACAAGCAGATGCGGACCGTGACCAACTTCTACATCGGTGAGCGCCGGGGCGCCCCGGGTGCCGCCGCATTCGGGGTGTGCAGTGCGCCCCCTGCCGGTGCGGCCGGGTCCTTCCAGACCGGCTATCCCCGGCGGGGTTCCGGTCCTGTCCCCTTTGCCTTTGCACGCGGAGTCGCGTTAGAAGGAAGGCGGGAGTGTGGCGCCCGCGCTCTGGAAGGGTGTCTGACTGGAAGGTGGTTCTTGGGTATGGTGTCGGCCCATCAGAGGGCCCAGGAGGGAGAGGCGCTGCTTGGCCCACGGCCGCGGTTTGCAGCCTATACCCCCGACTCGACGGCATGTTGGGGACGAGTCCCGCCCGTGAGTTCTGTTTATTCTGGGGGCTTGGGGCTCGCGCTGCTGCCTCCAACTTGCAGGTGAGGACACTGAGGCTCAGAGGGTGCGCGCTCAGGGTCTCTTGAGCAGGGTCCACTGCTGCTTGACCGGCTGAGAAGCCCACGCGGGGGCGGGGGCTGCAGAACCCGAAAAGGAGACTAGAGAGCTCCCAACCCTCTGTCCAGGCTGGGGGAGCGTGTCTTCTCCGGTGGCCCTGCTGGTCGCACAAAGGCAGGGCTGGGGGCTGGACCCAGGGTAGGGGGGCTCTGAGTTCCGTGGATCCCATGGCCAGCGTCCATGTGTACCCTGCCCACAGCCAACCTGGCGGCCACCGACGTGACCTTCCTGCTGTGCTGCGTCCCCTTCACGGCCCTGCTCTACCCGCTGCCTGCCTGGGTGCTGGGCGACTTCATGTGCAAGTTTGTCAACTATATTCAGCAGGTGAGACGTGGGGGGCGGGGTTCGAGGGGGAGCGCGGCCTGGGGGTGCTGGGCAAGAGTGGGGGGGTCTGCCACCGGGCTGGAGCCGAACCCGGGTTCTGTCCCAAGAGCTGAGAGCCGGGGCGCTCTAACTGGCTCCCCACACGGATGGAGCAGGAGCCAGACAGAGACAAGGGACTCATTCAGGATGGGCATGGGGGGGGAGGGACCCGATTAGGGTTTAAGGGGCACAAAACCCCAGGATGGTTCTGCTCTGTTTCCGTGTCTCAGCCCACCCGAACCCGACTCCTGTCTGGTTTTCCTGCTGTTCCGCCCCTTCCCGTCCCTGGAGCCCCGAACAACCCCCCAGGAGATGTTCTGTTTGTGCCTGGGCAGTTGGGTTTGGGGGGGCCCACCTTGGGGTGGGCTTGGTCATGGTGCCCCCAGACTCAGCCGGAGCCACACGCCCTCTCGGGAGCCCAGGTTTCTGTGCAGGCCACCTGCGCCACCCTGACCGCCATGAGCGTGGACCGCTGGTACCTGACCGTGTTCCCCCTGCGCGCCCTGCGCCGGCGCACGCCCCGCCTGGCTCTGGCCGTGAGCGTCGGCATCTGGGTGGGTGAGTGCCGGGAGGGGCGCAGCGGGGTGGGGGGACAAGCCCTCGTGGCCGGCAGTCCAGGGCGTCTGGGAAGTGGGCGCAGGGCGCTACCTGGGGGGGGTTTACCGAGCACGCAGGCCTGGCCTGGGCGCTGGTCGCCCAGGAGGCGCTCAGCGAATGGTGCTGGGGAGGCGCCTGGAGCGCGGAGTCCGGCTCCCGTGCCCCTCGGTGCTCAGCCGGGCCTGTGGTGTAGGCTCGGCGGCAGTGTCCGCGCCGGTTCTCGCCCTGCACCGCGTCTCGCCAGGGCCGCGCACCTACTGCAGCGAGGCCTTCCCCAGCCGAGCCCTGGAGCGCGCCTTCGCGCTCTACAACCTGCTGGCGCTCTACCTGCTGCCGTTGGTTGCCACCTGTGCGTGCTACGGAGCCATGGTACGACACCTGGGCCGCGCCGCCCTGCGCCCCTCACCTGCCGACTGCGCCCTGCAGGTGCGAAGCCTGGGGGGTGGGGTGCGGGCGTATCTCAATGAGGCCGTCCAGGCGAGGGGAGCTGGAGGCCTTGCAGGGGGGTGGCGCAGTGGAGGCACCTGAGGGGCTCAAGGGGGTCCGAACTCTCAGGGGGTCTGTAGCGTCAGGTCCAGCGGCCCACAGCGTCCCCTCCTGCACCCCACCCCAGGGCCAGCTGCTGGCGGAGCGAGCGGGCGCCGTGCGGGCCAAGGTCTCCCGGCTGGTGGCCGCCGTGGTGCTGCTCTTCGCCGCCTGCTGGGGCCCCATCCAGCTGTTTCTGGTGCTGCAGGCGCTGGGCCCAGCGGGTGCCTGGCACCCGCGCAGCTACACGGCCTACGCGCTGAAGACCTGGGCGCACTGCATGTCCTACAGCAACTCGGCGCTGAACCCGCTGCTGTACGCCTTCCTGGGCTCGCACTTCCGCCAGGCCTTCCGCGGCGTCTGCCCCTGCGCGCCCCCGCGGCGCCCCCGCCGGCCTGGGCCCCCGACCCCCGCCGCCCCGAGCACCGAGCTGCACCACCTGGCCGCCCACCCTCCCCGGGCCCGCGCCGCGCCCCCTCACCCGGGGCCGAGCGGACGCCCTGCCCTCTCTGAGCCCGCTGTGCCGGAGCCGGAGCCCGGGGCCCGGCCTTAGGAGAAGGGACCGCCGAGCGGGCTGCTGCTGGTGCGGTGAGGCCTCCTCTGTCCGGGTCGTCGCAGCGAAACTGCCTGGTCCTGCTCGCGTGCGGCGCTAGCCTGCCGCGTGTTTGCCGCTTCTGGTGTCGTGACTGCCTCTGTGTTCCTGGCTTGAAGCTGTCCTGGTGCTGACTTGTGCAGCTTCGCAGCAAGCATTAGTAGTCGTCCTGCACGCTGCTTTGAGGTGGACGCTAGAAGTGTAAGATTCGTCCCATTCTGATTTTTTAAAAGATTTATTTATTTATGCACACAAGAGCTGGGGTACAGGCCAGAGCCAAGGGGGGGGGGAGTGAGAGGACTCCTCAGAGACAGAGTGGGGAGCAGAACAGGCAGATGGACTGGAACACACTGCTGAGGGGAGCAACAGATGAGGCAGGAGAGGTCTGCTGCGCCCTGTGGGTCCCTCCTGGGCCTCAGATCTGATCGAACTAGTGCTTCAGTGGTTAAGGATGCTTCACAGTGTGGTGCTTAACCCTTGTGCCCCCAGGGAGGCCCTGATTTTAAAATGTGAAGACAATGTCCATCTCGAAGCTGGAGGTGGGCTTATTACTTTTGCTACCACCTGCTGAGCCCAGCGTGGTGGAGGGGCAGCGGCCCTGGGGTAGGGGATAAGCAGGTTCTCCCGCAGCAGCTGGCCGCCCAGGGGAGGGCCAGGCTGGCAGCTACAGAATAAAACACGCCAAAATACAGAGTTTGACAAAGAGCAGCTTCAGCTTAGTCTCCATTTTGTGGGGGCAAATGGGCTCCACTGGGCAGGGCCGGTCCCTGCGTGGTGGTTTCTTGGGCTCCCCCCTCTTGGCCCATTGGGGAAGCCAGACTTGTTCTTAGCCAGAAAGTTCCAGGAAGGCTTGGAGGGGCCTGGACTCCTCGGTCCTACAACCTCACTCCTGCCGGTGAATTGTCTGGACTTCAATCCCACGGGGTTTTCCAGGTGGGGTGGGGGGGGCTGTTGGAGGTGGGGGACACAGACTCACCTCTTGGTGGGTGGAGCTGCATGTGCCTGTCCCCGGGGAGGATTTGTGTAGTGTCCCCAACATCCCTGCAGGCCTCGGGGTTGCCCCTCACCCTGAAAGGCAGTCTCCGCAGTAACCTGGGTTCCAAAGAACCCCAACCTGCTGACATGTTAATATGAGACCAGAGATGGAAATGTTCTTCCATTTTGACATGTGTCTTAAGCCTGCTTGCTCTGACCTGCAAGATCTGGCCTCCAGGCTGGACTGGACACCTGAGTGAGATTCTCCCTTTTGCTCAAAGGCCCTACCCACCCCCCTCACCTCTCTCCTGTTCCCCAGTCCAGCCTCCCTGTGGCTTCCTGAATGACTGACATCTTCTTGCACCTAGACCTTTGTATGTCCAGTTTCCTTTTCTGCCAGCTGCACCCTCACAACAAGTCTCAGCTGCCTCCTCCAGGAAGCCCTCCTAGACATTCCTCCCCCTCTTACCCCGTTGGGTGCCTCCTTGGGTCCAGTGCTGCCCCACATCACTGCTCTCATGGCCCGTTCTTGTGCTGTACCTACTGGATGTGTGTCTGACTTGGTTCCCAGGGCCCAGCGCTCAGTAGGGTTGAATAAAAAACTTGTGGGAGGATTAACATTCCATTGTGGAGTGGGGATTAAAAGGGAAGTATGTCTAGAGCAAGTAGCAAGACATCTCTGTGATAAATGAAATGTTTCAAAGATTTATTTTTCTTTATTTATGCATACAAGAATTGGGATGCAGGTCAGAGGTGCTCAGGGTGAGAGGATTCACTAGAGATAGAGCGGGGAGCAGAACAGGCAGATCCGCTGAGACACACTGCTGAGGGGAGAAGTGGGGAGACAGGAGAGGTCTGCTGCGCCCTGTGGGTCAGCTCCTGGCCACGGATGCTTCACAGTGCTGCATCTTAGCCCCTTGTGCCACCAGGGAGGCCCCTAAGAAATGAATTTTTTAAGAAAACAGTTATTCTCAGGGTTAGAGCTCTTGGCCATCCATCCTAGAGAAATGAAAACTCTCTCCACACAAAAATCTGCGTACACCTGTTTACAGTAGCTCTCCTGTGGCAGCCGAGACCGGGGGGCAGCCAGCTGCCTTTTCATGCGTGGACGGTTAAACAGACTGGCCCCTCCAGGAGTCCTCAGCTGGAGAAGCTGGTGAGAAAACCAGCAAACCTTAGCTAGGACGCCGATTGATCGTCACGCTGAGGGGGAAAAGCCCATCCCCGCAGGGTCCGTGGCGTGAGACTCCGTCCTTGCGACATTCTTAAGGCAAAAGTATGGAGCCGGAAGCAGATCAGTGGCTGCCAGGGTGAGGGCCGAAGTGGACAGAGGACTTGGGTGGGACCGTCGCGTCTCGAGAGGTCCTTGTGAAAGCCTCACTCTTGGTGGGGGATGCACCAACCTACACAGGAGAGAAAATCACAGGGAAGGGCCTCCCTGGTGGCGCAGCAGGTTGATGCAGCCGCAGCACAGCAGTGCGAGTTCGATCCCTTCCCGGGGAGGGACCCACGTGGCGCGGCAGACCTCTCCTGCCTCCCGCTGCTCCCCTCAGCAGTGTGCTTCAGTCCATCTGCCTGTTCTGCTCCCCACCCTGTCTCTGGTGACTCCTCTCACCCCCCACACACTTCTGGCCTGTACTCCCGTTCTTGTGTGCATAAGTAAATTTTAAAAAATCACAGGGAAACACACACACGCAAGTAAAATGGGGAAATCAGAAAAGGTGGGTGGTTGCTCCACTGCCAACATCCTGATTGTGACAGCGTACAGCTTTGCAAAATGTTACTGTAAAGGTCAGGGTCAGGGTGTCATTAGAGCCTGCAATGATCTCGAGACAACAGCAAAAAGAAAACATGAAGTTCAGGGTTGAAAGGGACACCTGGGAAGAGGGTTATCTCCAGGCAGCAGAACCAGGGTGTTGTGTCATCCTCCTGTCCACTCAGCTGGACGCTGCTCCAGTAGGGTCTGTGCTGGGGGTTGGGTCACACAGTGACCAGGCAGCCTCTGCCCTCACCCTTACCCTGTAGAGCTGGTGACAGGCTGAGTGCAACTACCCTGAGACATTCAGCGACAGAGTGAAAAGGGTGAAGGGAATAACCACCCTTTGTGAGTTACTGGGAGCCTGACTGGTGAGGGGGATTCCAGGAAGGCTTCCTGGAGGAGGTGAGTCTAAGAGATGTGAACTGAGCTCAGAGGTAGGGGAAGAGCCTACCAGAGGGAGGACACAGCTAGAACAAAGGCCCCGAGACTGGTCTTGTGGATTTGAGGAATAGCTTGGAGGACTATGCGTGACCAGGGTTAGAAGGAGAGACAGGAGGTGAGAGTAGAGAGTTGGTGTGAATACTGCAAGCAGCCAAGGTGACTGGGGTGCTAAGCCTGATGGGAGCTGTGGGAGGCTTTATCCCACATAGCCCAAGGTATGATGGGATTTTTAAGAATTCATTACTATATTCTTTTCTTCTTTTTTCTTTTTTTAAAGATATATTTATGCATGCAAGAGCTGGGGTACAGGCCAGAGGTGTGGGGGGTGAGAGGATTCACCAGAGACAGAATGGGGAACAGAACAGGCGGATCTACTGAAACACTGCTGAGGAGAGCAGCGGGGAGACAGGAGAGGTCTGCTGTTCTCTGTGGGTCAGCTCCCTGGCTGGGGATCGAACCTGTGCTGCAGTGGCTGAGAATAGCTTTATAGTGCTGTGACTTAACCACTTGCACCACTAGGGAGGCCCCCATTACTATGATTATTCTTAAAAACCTTTTGGGGGTGCAGGAACCAAGCATATACCCGTAGAGTCAACTTGGGGGTGTGGGCTCAGAGCGCCCACAATGGGATAAGGGCGGTCCTGGGTGGGTAAGTGAAGCTGGCATTCCAGGCTCAAGCTCTGCAGGTCAGGACCTGCAGACTCTTGCCCCAGGATCCCATTGCATAAGGTTGCTAAATTTAGCAAGTGAAGATAGAGGACTCCAAGTTAAATTTTTATTTCAGATAAAGGACGAAAAAAATTGATGTAAGCATGTCTTATGCAACATTGAATATTCGTTGTATATCGGAGTTCAAATTTAACTACGGAGTTCAAATTTGACTCTCCTAGGAGAGTCAAAAGAACTGTAGGGAAATGGCGCTGCTCGGGATAGGCGTTTTCAGGTGAGGCGGTGCCACCTAGCGGCCACTGGAGGGAGCAGCGACGCCACCGCGCGGGCTCCGCCCGGCAGTCTCCGCCCCTTGTTGTAGTCCCGCAGGTGCCCAGCAGGTGGAGCACGCACCCAAGGAAGGGTCTAGCTCCCACAAGGTGGACACCTACAGGACCCACAAAGGTGTCCCCAGAGCCTCGGCGATGGGGCTCATAGGCACCCCAACCTGAACACGCCCACTGAAATTTTCTTTCTGCAAAATGTCCCTCCGTAAAGAAGTCAAGCAGAGTCTTATTATAAATTTCCCCGGTCTTGGTCTTGTGGAGTCCTTATTGTAAAAGAAACTGGTTAGAATTTTCGCTAATTATATCTCAATACAAATGAAAAAACTACATTTTCATGGGCTCTGGCTCACAGGGACAAAGCAACAGGCGAGTTGGGGGCCACATGTGGGTGGCAACAGGGGCCAGGAGTTCTGGGGTTTAAAAAGGGGGCTCCCCTTTTTAAAAAGATTTACGTATTTATGCATACAAGTGCTGGGGTGCAGGCCAGAGGTGCGGGGGTGGGGTGGGGGGTGTGAGAGGATTCACCAGAGACAGAGTGGGGAGCAGAACAGGCAGATTCACTGAACTACACTGCTGAGGGGAGCAGAGAGGAGACAGGAGAGGTCTGCTGCGCCTTGTGGGTCCCCTCCCTGGCCAGTGGCTGCCAACAGCTTCATAGCACTGCAACTTAACCCCTTGGGCCACCAGGGAGGTCCCCCAGGGGTCCCCTTTTAAGATAGAGATGGTGAATAGTTTGATGCCATTCACCTCCTTGAGACAGATATCCATAATCCTGTGGGATGAGAGAGGGAGGTGGGGAACACAAGAATATTTTCCTTTCAACTAGCATTTATTTGGCACCTACTGTGTGCCAGCCCAATCTCAGGGCTGGGGATCCAGCCAGCAGGGAGGCCAAGTAGGTTAAATAAACACAACCATTTCAAAATAGAAGCACCTAGGTGGAGATAAAACAGGGTGGGGTGACAGAGACACACCAGATGTTCGGGCGTGGGGGTCAGAGACAGGCTATCTGAGCAGCTTGGGGCTCCAGTTTAAATCTGAAGGCAGGGACCACAGACGCACTGGGACGGGGAATGGTCACTGCAAAGGCTGGAGGTGGGGCATATTTGCGGAGTAACATGGGAAGATGGATGAATTTATAAGAAATGCTCCCCCACCCCAAATGGTGAGCAGATCCAATAATTGACTGAGAAGTTGGTTTTTATGGGGGGGGTTTCAAATCCCCAGGGGTCCCCCAAGATGGTCTGGCTGGGAAACCTTCCAGGGTTGGAGTCCCCATACCCATTTCTCAGCTTGAGAAACAGGCCTGATGGGTGTGCACTAACCTGAAGTCACCAGCTAGGACATACCTGGAACCTGGGCCCACCCCACCCCCACCTCTACTGGAGCCAGCAAGTCTTATATCAAGTCTCAGCTCCCTCTCTGGGCTAAAAATAGCAGCTCCTTGCTGGAGGCAGCTGGGAATCCTGCAACCCCTCACTCTCCTGGGCTGGGCTCCTCTGAATAAATTGCCTTCAGCTACTTAGGGACAACAGCTTCCCTAGTAAATGGGGGAAGGACAGTGCCCCTCCTACCTTCTGAGTACCCCACCCTGACCCTTCCCTTTGAGCAAAGGGAAACGTAAGCCTGAAAACTTCTATAAGAGGGATAAATATATATATTTTTAAAGATTTATTTATTTAAGCACACAAGAGCTGGGGTGTCAGAGGTGGGGAGGAGGAGGACAGGACGGTGAGCGCATTCACCAGAGACAGAGTGGGGAGCAGAACAGGTGGATCACTGCTGTGGGAGCAATAGGCAAAACAGGAGAGGTCTGCTGCGCCATGTGGGTCCGCTTCCTGGCCAGGGATCAAACCCAGGCCATAGTGGCTGTGGATGCTTCATAGTGCTGCGCCTTAACCCCTTGTGCCACCAGGGAGGCCTGAATATCCCACCCATTTCACAGAGTGGGAAACTGAGGCACACAGGCCCATGCACCTGCTCCAGGAGGGGCAAAGGAAGAATTATTTGGTGGAGAAGGCTTTCCTGTGCTTTGCAGATTGGCCTGGAGCCAGCCCTTAAAGGCGGTCACTCTTCCCCAGAGCACCTGGGTCTCTCTCTAAACCATCATTCTTCCTTGTCTCTGCTCTTCCCTTTGGGCGAGGTGGTGGGGGCAAGTGAGAAGGGTGCCGGGTTAGGTGTTCAGGTTGTGTGTGTTTTATGGGTGGGGTGTTTAACATCCTAAAGGTAGAGGCCTCCTCCTCGCACCACCTGGGGCCTTCAGGCTACACCAGCCCTGGGGCTGGAGGATAGGGGCAGTTCCCCCTGCCTACACCCCAGCATGCATTGCTGGGCTTGGGATTTCCCCTAAGAGTGTGCCCCCGATTTTTGGGGGGCCGACCCAGAGAGGATGGCAGTGCAGTATGCCATAGGGAAGTGAGAGGGGAAAGCGCTCAAAACCAGGAACCTGAGTCCCATCCCATGGGAACCCACAAGAATGGGGATGGCGGTCCTCTGGGTGCCCCAGGCTGCCCCCCATGCTTTCCCTTGGTGTTCAGCTGGGCTGGAGCCCGAGCCCCCGTGAATAGCCCTTAGGAGTCGCTTCTGAGGCTCAGATGGCCCAGGGAGCCCACACCCCTGCCCCCAACCTTCCCCAATCCTGTGCCTCAGTTTTCCGCTCTCTGGAAATGGGGACTTTAGAGCTTTTGCTACGTGGGAACCGGGGGGGTTGCACATTTCCTCAAATACTAGCGCGTGGCCGGGCCAGAGAGCGCTCAGAACACGGCTATCATCACGACCACCGAGAGAAGCAGTTTGGGACGACAACCTGGGTGGGTGGCCAGGGTCCCCAGAGGTGGTGACAGCGCGGGTGGGCGGGCCGCGACTGGGCGGCGACAGGCCACGCCCCCATCCGCACGCAGTGCCCGTACCTGGTCCCCCGCCCCGCAGCCGCGCCCTCTCCGAGACCCCTCCCGCCGGCGGCACCTCAGGCTCGCGCCCCGCTCTCGGGCCTCGCCACAGCCGCTCGGGTGGTTGCCTTTTCTGACCTCCAGCAGGTCAGTAATCCCCGTTTCACAGACGCGCGAGCCGGCAAAGCGAGGCTGGGCAGCCAGGGTGAGGCGCTCAGCCTAAGGGACGAGAGTGAAACTCTGAGCCCCGCGTGCTCACCTAGGTGCTCGGCGAAATGGGCAGGGCCCCCTGGCCCGGGCTCGGGTCCTCCAGCCTGCGTGGGGGAGGTCCAGCCCCGTGCCCCTTCGGCTGGCTACCCCTGAAGCGCTCCCAGCCCCGCCCGTGCCCGCGACGCCCTGTGCGCTCCGGGCCGCTCCGTGCACTTTGTCCACTGTCCCTAGGCGGGGGGCGGGGCTTCTCGCGTGGCTGTTCCCCTTTCTTTTAATTATTTATTATCCTTTAAAGGGGCCGCGACCAGACAAATTTCAGTCCACACTCCCCCAGCACCCCGGGGCTGGGCGCGCGTCGTGGACCGAGCGCGGGGACGAGGGGGCGTCCAGGAAGGGGGAGGGGGCCTCGCGAGACCCCTCCCCGCGTCGCGGGCCGCGGCGCTGAATCACCGGCGAGGTATTTGCATCTGAGAGCGATTTGTCACCCGGTGATTTGTCTGCGGGGCGGCGAGTGCGCTGGGCCGGGGGAGGGGAGGGGCGGGGGAGGCCGCGCGCGGGGCGACTTTTACCAATCGGGTCGGTTGGGGGTGTAGACGCGGACTCGGCTAGCAACTCGGTGAGTCGGCGCGCCGCACAAACCCGGCGGCGGCCGGGGACAGCGGCACGCACTCGGACGGCCGGGCCGGAGGCCAGGCGCGGCCCGGGCAGGGCCGGACGCCGGGCGCGGGGCATGCGCCCCCCGAGCGGGCCCTGCGCGGTGAGGCTGGGGGCGGGAAGGTTGGCCTTTTAAACCGCGGGTTCCGGTCCCGGGTGGACGCAGCCGGCCCTGGGGCTGAGGAATGGGGACCGCCGAGGTGGGCACGGACGCGGGCTGGGGTCCGGGGCCGGGAAGGCACCCCGGTGGCTTAGATCTGGTGGTTTTCTCCGCGTCCCGCCTGGGTAGACCTCACCCCTGAGTGTGTTGCAGTGGGGCGCGCGGGAGCGATCGGGGGTCGCGGGGACGCGCTCCCCCCACCCCACCCCCCCGCAGCGGAAGGAAATGGTCTCCGTGTGCACGCGGGGGGCTGCGAACGGGTTCTCATTTCAGGTTTTCTCCCCGGAATCCGATGGTTTTTCTCGGGGGACCCGGGGTCAGTGGGAGCGCCGGGTGGGGAGGGCAGTTCGTTGGCGACCCTCCTACGCTGGCCGGTTTATTTATAAAGTGTCGGCTCCCGGCCGAAAGGGGTCCCCGGAGTGAACGCCTCGGGCCCCGCACTCGGCGGGGGGTTACGGCCGGGCTCCCGCTGTCTGGCGGGGATCCCCGGGAAACAGCCCCCCTGTCTCAGCGCCCCCCAGACACAAAAGCGGGCGCAGGAAAGCGCGGGGAACGCGCGTTTGTCAATTCCAACGTTCCGAGTCAGACCCAAGCAGTGCGTTGGTCAATTATCTTCCGTTTTCGGCCCGGCCGGAGGGGGTTGCCCCCCCCCATGCAAATCGGCCGCTTTCCTAGAAGCCTTTGAAATCCGGACTGGGGCTTTTTTCGTTTTATTTCTTATTCAGTTTTTTTTTTTCTCACTTCCTCCGGGCCGCCCCTCCCGCTTCTCTTAACCCCCTCCCCAGCTTTCTACCCCACCCTCCCCCTCCTCTTCCTTCGGAGAAGAGAGGGCCCCCTTTCGCCACCCGTGGGCCCCAGCCTTGCACAACTCTTTAAATAACCGTGTTTTGCAAGGCCCCCGCCTGAGCGGGTGACCTCTCTCTCCCGGAGGCATGGGGAGGGGGTGTCGAGTGTAGCCCCAATTGGCCTCGGAGCCCCCAAGCCAGGTCTCAACGACCACCCAGCACCTCCCAGTCTGCCTGGTGCTCGGGGATGCCTTTACCTGGGAGTTGTCATAAAGTGGGGGTAGGGGCAAAGGACAAAGGGCTTTGGGGGGGAGGGATTTAAAGGGGGTAGGCTTGGTCAGCTTAGGGTTAATGGCGGCCCAAGGGGGGCTCCGGGTTCCCACCTGGCCCCTCCACCAGCCCCAGCGTGGAGGCCTGCTCTGCTCCCCTCCCCCCACTGGCGACCCGGAAGGGTCATTAAACCCAGCAGGCCTGGGAGGGGGGGGCAGCCAGTGGGGAGTGGCTTCCTCTGGCCTCTTCCTTCTGCCCCCCAAAGAGGGGGGGAGTCGCCTGGAGCATTTCCGTGGGGGGGGGGCTTGTCTTGAAGTTGTCAAAGGTGGGGGAGGGGCGGCAGACCTGACAAGACAGTGAGTGAGAAATGTCCCCTCAGCATTTCTTGGGGCTGGTGGGCGAGTGGCCACCAGCGCCTGTGGTGGGGGGATGCAGTTTTACTGCCTCTCAGGGCCTGCTCTGGTGGTCATTCTCCTGCACTCTGGTCTCTCAGAGGGTCTTTTGTGCCTGGGAACCCCGTTCCTGCTGGCTACAAAGGCCCTTTGGGGACATCATAGCTCTTCCTTTCCCTTGGGAGCCCCCCACCTGCCCCCCACTACCCTTTGACCATCCTGCTAGGAACGCGGTGATCTGGGGACGGGGCGCCTGGGTGGGGGGGCAGATGCTGGTCTGGTGAGGAGGGGAGGCTGGGGGCTGGACTTGGGGTGGGGCTGGACGCCTCCAGCTGGTCGCCACAGGGCCTGGGAGGGGGGCCAGCCCGGTGATGGAGGGTCAGCTGCTGGGAGGCCAGGCCGCCGGCTCCTCCTGTGTGTGGGTCCCACGTGCCCCAGGAACCGTGTTGGAGCCTTAGGGGTTCATTTGCTGCGCTGGGGTGCCCCTGGACCTTCTGTCCCACTGTACCCCCATCCCTCTGATGCCCCATCTGGACATCACTGCCAGACCTGGGGTTCTGCCGGGTCTGTTCTCTGGGTTGCCCGGCAGGTAGGAGGTGGCTGGGCTTGGGGGTCTCGGGGACATTCACTCAGAGCCCACCCAAGGCCCTGGCAGCTAGGGCTGGCAGCTGGAGGAGCCCCAGAGCGGGGGCCATCCTGCTGCATTCTGGGACATCTGCCCACTTGGGGTCCCAAAGGACTGGGGCCTCCCTTGAGGAGCACGCTGGGGCGGTATGGGAGGCGCTGAGGTCCCCCGACCTGGGTTAGAGTCTCGGCCCTTGGGGAAGCCCTCGCCTCCAACAGCGTGTCTCTGAGCCTTTAGCCTGGAAGTGGGCCCGTCGAGGCCTCCTTCCCTGAAACTCGCTGGGAGCCTGCTGTGCGCCTCCTTTGCCTCGCAGACCCGCAGAGCACAGCGAGGGGCACGCCTCAGTGCCCTTTGCAGATGGGGACGCCGAGGCCAGAGAGGTCCGCTTAGGGGCAGGGGCACGCAGCAGCGCCCACCTGTGCTGCTGGCTGCTGGCGGGGAGGCGCCGCCTGCGCCCCCTGTCCCCAGGCGTGAGTCACGCCCAGAACTCAGAACCAGAACCCGGGTCTGGGCCCTGGTGCACCTGGCCCGCTGGCCAATCAGAGGCCAGGAGTGCCCTGTCCCCGCTCTGCTTATGACGCAACAATCCAGGCCCTTCCCGAGGAGGCGCTGCCTGGGTATCTTGCTGTGGGCCAGAGGGGTGGGGCCGCCTCTAGACCCCCGGAGCGGAGCAGGGGCCTCCCTTCCCAGCCCTCTGGGAGGGGCAGATGGGGAACACACTCCTCCGCCCCAGAAAGGCCTTTGGGCGTGCAGGCGGATGGGCCTCAGGGCCTCGGGCTGAGGGGGGCTGAGGGGGAGGATCCGGCCTGACCGTCTCTCTTGTTGCCCCCAGGTTTCTGCAGACACGTCCATGAGCTGAATGCCAGCCGCTGCCCCTGTGCCCGGCGTGAGGAGGTGTCTGCTGCCAGCTGCGGGCATGCCCCTCCAGCTCTCGGCCTGAGCCCGGCGGCCCCGCCCCCTCCCCTCCTGCCACCCTGCACTGCCCCAGCACCCCCGAGGCCCCCACACTGCAGTGCGGCCGGGCCCCCTCCCCACAGGGGCCGCCCCCACCGCCCATCCCTGGTGCCCGGGGCGGCCCGGCCCGCAGGGCCATGAAGCTGCAGGCTGTGATGGAGACGCTTCTGCAGCGGCAGCAGCGGGCACGCCAGGAGCTGGAGGCCCGGCAGCAGCCACTGCCGCCACCCGAGCCCCCCGCTAGACCCCTGGCCCTCGCTCGGGCCGCCCCAGACGAGGACAGAGAACCCGAGAACGCCCGGATGCAGCGGGCGCAGATGGCTGCGCTGGCCGCCATGCGGGCTGCTGCTGCCGGCCTCGGACACGCACCCAGCCCCAGCGGCTCCGAGGACGGGCCCCCAGGCTCCGAGGATGAGGACGCGGCCCAGGAAGGGGCCCGGGGTTCACCGGGCCCAGGCAGGGAGGGGCCGGGACAGGCGGAAGGAGACGGGCACTTCGAGAACGCCGGCTCCGAGGACGAGCTGTGAGTTGGGGTCGGGGCTCTGTGCACTGAGAGGCCGTGTCCCGAGACTCGCGGCCGGGCAGCTCTGGTCCTGGGGACACAGCGTGGAGGAACGATGGGCCTCGTGCCGGCGGGCCGCCGAGAGCAGCCCCGGCCTTTCGGCCTTGGGGTCGTGACAGAGGCGTTCGCCACCTGCACCGCGTGGGTGCTGGGTCTCTGAAATGGATCCCAGCCTGGAGTTTCATTTCGCTCTAACTCGGGAGCAGCTCGCCACACGTGGCCAGGCCCGCGCTGCCGGTCAGCGGGGGCAGAGGCGGCGCCGGGGCAGGCAGACCACGTGGGCCTGCATGGGCAGGGGACGGCTGTCCCCCGTGGGCCCACCGGGTCTGGTGCCCGGAGCCCGGCCTGCTCGGGCCTCCAGGAAGGCGCTGAGGAGTAAACCAGGGTGCCAGGACTAGGGCCCCTTCAGATAGAGGTGGGTGGGCGCCCCCGGTGGCAGCGACAGCCCCTGGGCAGGCACCGGTGGGCGGGAGTGGCATTCCCGGCGGGGCGGGGTGTGTGGGGAGGGGCGCGGTGTTTGGTGTTTTCAGGCCCCAGCCTGGAGATCTGGGCAGGGAGGGAGCTGGGGCGCCCGGTGGGCAGGCCCATTCAGGCCGAAGGGCCGCGGCAGCTGAGCTGGCTGGGAACCAGGAGGCACCCCGAGCCCTCGGCTGGCCACGCTCACGGGCCCTCTCGGCTGCGGGCAGGTGGGGCCGCTCCGCATCTCAGAGCGAGAGCCCCAGGCTGGGATGCAGCGTGGGCATGGCAGGGGCACACAGCGCCTTCGCCCCTGACCCTGTGCCTGTGCCCACTCCAGGAAGCCGAAATGGGAGGAGGAGGAGGAGGAGGAGGAGGAGCTGGAGGAGGACCTGGGGGACGAGGAGGACGAGGACTTCGAGGACGAGGAGGGGCTTGGCCCCCCGGGCCCTGCAGCCCTGTTCCCTCGGAAGGCTCCGCCCCCCCAGGCCTTGCCCGGCGAAGGTGGGCCCCGGGCGCTGGGCAGCCAGGAGCGAGCAGGGGCCGGGCCGGCCCACCCCGGCGGGGCTGCCCACATGGCCCCCCAGCTGCAGCCGCCAGACCACGGGGACTGGACGTACGAGGAGCAGTTCAAGCAGGTGGGCATGCGTCGAACCAGGGCGCCCCGTCACCGCGGGGCCCTTCTGGCTGGCTCGATGCTGGGCTGGCACCGAACCGGGCGCTGGGATTCCTGTGGGGCCAGGGCCGTGGTGGAGCCCCGTGGGCCGCTGGGCCAGCCGTCGTGGGGCTGTGAGCCGGGAGGAGAAGCTGGGGGCCTTCCGGGAGAAGGCTGAGTGAGGAGAACGGGTGGGGCTTGGCGGGGGCTGTTGGTGGGGCTTGAGGCCCCTGCTGGGCAGCGTGGCCTGTGGCTGAGCAGGGGTGGCCGTGCCGCTGCCACGGCCCGCGGGGGCTCCAGCCGGAGGGGAGGAAGTGGCCATCCTGGTGCCTTCCCTGTGGGCGACCAGGGCAGAGGAAGTAACCAGGCAGGGATCCTTTGAAGTTGGGCCTCGCTGGGCTGAGCAGATGGAAACCAGATGACGGGGTGGCTGGCCAGGCTCACATTCCAGCCAGCGGCCAGCTGGGCCCTGCCCCGACCTCCGGGAGTGGCCGGTGGGAGCCTAGCCACCCTGGCCCAGCTCAAGGCCCCGTGGGCTCCCTGGGGCTGTGGACGCAGGACACGTGGTCACCTCCGTGTGGACCTCCCCATGGGAACCTGAGCCCGGCTACCATTTGTGACTACGGGGGAACGGGCTGAGATGCTCATCTTGGGGGACCCAGAGCCAGGGGCGTCTTCGATGGGTGCCTTGGGCCCCAGGGTGCTGTGACCCTGACACTCCTCTGGAGACTTGAATTTGGCCATGGGAAAGCCCAAGGTTAAAGCAAAGAACTCGGATTCGGCTGGAGCAGAGCAGTCAGTAATGGGAGGTGAGGGCTGGAACCCGGCGGGACGGCCGGGGCAGAGACCCCGAGGCGAGAGGGCAGCTCCGGCCTCCGGGAGCGGGACGGCGTGCTCTTCTCCGGCCCTCGGTGAGCTGCCCGGTGCCTGGCGGGTCCTCGGCCTGTCTCTCCGGCCGGCCGGCAGGGCTAAGCTTGTTGGCAGCGGCCTCCTTGCCTTTGGGCCCCGGCCTGCCCCTGCCTCAGTTTCCGGTCCCTTTGGAAGGAGTCACTTGTCCCATTTTGCAAGTAAGAAGCTGAGACACTGTTTGGGGTTGGTCTCCGGGCACAAGGCCTTGGGGCTCTCCGGGCGTGGAGTGACAGCAGGGCAGGCCGCGCGTGAGTGGGAGTTCTCACTCGTGGGTGTTTTCAGTCCTCCCTGAGCGTAGCTCATGGGAGCCCAGGAGGGGAGGCTGGAGCCAGCCGGTCTCAGGTGGTCACGGGTGACCGGGGAGGGACAAGCCCCGTGGCCCCTGGGGCCCAGGCCCTGCCCTCCCTGCCTCTCAAGCCCAGGAGGGTGTTTTAGGGGTGGCCGGGCTAGAAGGGGACCAGTGGCCAGCGGCCCTGACCCCACGCCTCTGGCACGTCAGGAGCAAGGAGGGCCGGGGGCCTCTGTCCCTGAGCCTGGGACGGGGCCTCTGTCCCGCCCGGGGGTCGCCGGTGGGGCGTCGAGCCGAGGGCCAGGGAACCACACCGCGGCAGACAGCCCCTCACGAGAGGTCAGGCGTCCCCTGGTGGGCTGGAGAAGGTCAGTAAATAGTAAGGCCAGCAAATAAATAAACACAAACGCCAGCGGATGAAGAAGCGTGGTCTGGGCAGCAGGCCCTGTGGGCAGGGCCTCTTGCAACCATCATTCAGTAGCCTTTGTAGGAGACGCCCTGGGCCGTGTGCAGGAGAAACCAACCAGCAGACACCCGAGGCAGGACCCAGCCGAGCCCAGGGCCAGAGGCCACGAGAGGTGGGGCTGGGTGTGAGGACAGCGCAGGCCGGGGCAGTCGTGGGCAGGGGAGCCCGCCCTGCTGGGCCTGGGCCTTGTTCCTGCCCCTCTGTGGTGCGTCCAGCTGCCGGGGAGGGCCTCTCGCCCAGCTGGCCAGGCACCTGTAGATCAGAGTCAACATGGCCAGGCCCCGCGGCCCAGCAGATGTTGGGCTGTGTTGACTCTGGCACCCGCCCCGCCCCCTTCCTGGCACGTGGCAGCCCCCTCTGGCCGGCTGCCCACCCACTTGGCACTGTCTCTGCCTCTTCCTTCCAGTCTTGGCAGGGCCCGGGGCTGACTTCCTCCCACAAGCCCTCGGCAGTAGTGAGCTTCTGCCCTTGGCTATGGACCTGGGGCCGCGGGTGGGGAGGGCCAGCAGCAGCAGCATGGCACAGGCTCACGGCACAGGCTCGCGCAGACCTGGGGCCAAGGCATGGGCCCAGGGCGTGCTGGTGGACACTAGGTGCCTGCACTGCCGGCCGGGGGCCGGGGTGTTGTGGGCAGCAGCCGGGCTTCGGCCTCCAGGGTGGGGCGTGCGGTCCTGGGCTGTCCCGTGGCGTTAGCCACTGTCACGGTGGATCCCGGGCTGTGGAAAGTGACCATGGTGGGATCTTAAACCTGTGGACCTGTAATGGCAGCTCTTTAGCTGCTTCAGAATTCAAACCCTCAGTTTCGACAACTCAGGTAAATGTTGGGGTCTTTATTTTATTTACTTATTTGCTATTTGAAGATGTGTTTATTTATGCAAATAAGAGCTGGGGCACAGGCCAGAGGTGCGGGGTGAGAGGAGTCACCAGAGACAGAGTGGGGAGCAGAACAGGCAGATGGACTGAAACACACTGCTGAGGGGGCAGCGGGGAGGCAGGAGAGGTCTGCTGCGCCTGTGGGTCCCCTCCCTGGCCGGGGCAGGGATCGAACTAGCGCCGCAGTGGCTGCAGATGCTTCATAGTGCGGTGCTTAACCCCTTGTGCCACCAGGGAGGCCCCATGTGCTGGGATTTTTAAAAACAGATTTAGTGATAGGAAATTTACACAGCGCAAAACGCACCCACTTAATACGCACAATTCAATGGTTTCAGTTTATCGTAGGACTCTGCAACCATCACCCCGATTTTAGGACATTTTCATCTTCCCAAAAGAACCCTTTAAAATGCACCCTTTACCACCCCCTCTCCTGCCCGGCACCACGAACCCGCTGCCCACCGCGGCCGCCCGTCCTGGACGTGTCTCGTCAGCGCACCCCCACCGCGCGGCCTGCGCGTCTGCTTCTCCCCCCAGCGCCCTGTGTTCAGGCCCCTCCCCTGGTCGCGAGTGTCAGAGCTGCCCCCTTTTCCATGGCCGGGTGACGTTCGCACGTGGGGGACCGGATGACGGGCGCTGGGTGGCCCCAGCTTCTGGCTGTTGTGGCTCGAACTCTGCATACGTGAGTGCTCCGCTCCCCTGGGCCAGCACCCGGAGTGGGACGCGTGGCCGTGCGCGTTTGACCTGGAAGACCCGCCACGCCCTCCTGCAGCGACCGCCCTGCCGACAGCCGGGCGCCCGAGGCTGTCGAGTCCGGCCGCGGCTCTGGCTCTTCGTGGTGCTCTGGTGTCTTCGTGGGCGTGGCCTGGTGCCCCGTGTCTTAGGGTTGTGCTACATGCGGGCGCCTCCCTGCTTTCCAAGTAGCGTCTGCCCACGTTTGCTCACCAGGAGCTTGCAGAGGAGCCCAGCGAGGGGCTGTCCTGGTGTCACACCCCTGGTGACGCTGTCCCTCAGCTCATGCGGGTCGAAGGTGGAGATTCACACCGTCGGGTGGGCTCACCTGGTCTCGGGGGCAGATGGCGCAGGAGGGGGCCGAGGCACTGGCTCTTGCCCAGTCCTACTGGGGTGGTGGCGGGCTGGGTGTGCCGTGCCCAGCTGCCAGGGCCACCCTGGGGGCGCAGACACGGGGGCTGGCGCCGTCTGGGAGGCAGAACCAGGGCTTAGGGGAGCCGCTGTCCTCCCAGAGCCTTTGCCCCTCATCAGGATGGAAGCCCTGACTCGTGCCGGGGTGTCGGGTCTGAGCCCGGCACAGGCCTGTGGGCGCTGGCAGCCGCTGGCCCCAGACCCGGCAGGTTGGCGTGCCCTGCCGCGGAGCCCAGCCAGCCCCGGGCCCCCGGCCCATCTGGTCAGTGCCCGTCCTGCTCTGCCCGCTGCGTGGCCCCAAGGGCGGCATTGGCCGCAGGCATCTGGAAGGGACTGGGGTTCCCGTCATGTTCTTCTGGCCCTTTCTGCTCACTTGGAGTTTCTCTTCGTGGGAAACACCCATGCACACTTTTTAAGTTAGGCTTCATTCTAGAAGTTACACGTGGCGTTCTTCTCGTCGGGAGAAGGTATAAAGCGGCTCCCCTGAGGCTTGAGGACTTGACCTGGGCAGTGTGCCTGGGCCTTACCCGTCGAGACCCAGAAGTGCAACTCGAGGGCTCAGAGCGGGGCCACGGGCGGCCTCGCTCCTTCCTCGGGGCTCACCTCACGCCCTCCCGCGCTCGGCCGGCTCTTCCAGCCATGGCGCGGGTCCCCTGTGGCCTGGCCCCAGCGCCCTGACCTGTTTCCTGCCTGCCCGCCGTAGCCCACGCCACAGCGAGCGTCTCGGGGCTCACGGGAGCCGCTTGGCGGCTGTGGGGTGGGGAGGGAGAGGCAGGTCTTCTCTTCTCTTCCTCCCCAGCCTGCTTCCTTCCCTGCCTCTGGGAGGGATCAGCGCCTGGGAGGGATCCCTGCCTAGGTCCGAGGGGTCGGGGCTGGACCAGAAGGAGACGAGGGAGAGGCTGCGCTTTCCGGGAGACTGACCTTGCCAGACGGCGGAGAGGACAGGTGGAGAGGACGGGGTTTGCTTGTAACGATGCGGTGGAGCATCAAGTGGGGAGGAGGGGCACAGCAGCCCATGGGGCCAAACCAAAGGCAGCGAGCCCAGAGGGGCCTGCGGGGCTTGGGAGGAGGTGGCCAGCGCCAGGTGGCTCTGCAGGACGGGGGGAGGGTGTCTGGGCCACGGGGCACGGCCTGGTTCTGAGCCTAGCAGCCTCCCTGGTGTGCCTGAGACAGAATGTTTTTTTTTTTTTTTAAAGATTTTTTTTTTTTAAGATTTATTTATTTATGCATACAAGCACTGGGGTACAGGCC
>JAGFMF010011614.1:8281238-8339812 GCA_019455555.1 Galemys pyrenaicus | reverse complement strand
GGTCCCCTCCCTGGCCGGCAGCAGGGATCGAACTCGTGCTGCAGTGGCTGCGGTTTGCTTCATAGTGTGTTGCTTAACCCACTGCGCCACCCGGGAGGCCCCGAGACAGAATGTTTATCCAGAGGGACGGGGGCCAGGCCTGGCGTCCCCAGCGCTGGTGCAGCATCTCCCTCGGCCCGGAGCCCTGGGCCATGTGTGCACAGGAGCGGCGAGACAGCGGGGGGTGTCGGGAAGCCCCTTGGGAGGCTGGCCCTCCCCTCCTGTGCCGCACCTGCCTCATCAAAGCCGCTGTGGCTGCTGGCGCAGGGCCAGCCGGGCCATGGCAAGCTCAGGGAGGGTGCCCGCCCGCCAGCCCCTGGCACTGTGCCTCAGCCCGTGCCAGCCCTGGGAACCGCACTGAGTCAGCCGGAAGAACCTTATCTGGCCCCTGCGCGCCGCCCGCCTGCCCGGTCACCGCCGTGGGGTCACTGCTGCTGCCGCCTGGCCCCACGCCCACCACCTGCTCCCCACCCTGGTGGCCCCTGCCAAGCGCCGGCCCCGCCCCACGCTTTCTAATAACAGCTCAGCCACGCGGGAGCGGTGCCTGCTGGGCGGGGTGGGCCTGCCTGCCGCTCCAGGTCCAGCCTGCTGACGTGGGTGTGCGTGCGGGCGGGCGTGGCAGTGGTGGCGGCGCCGTCCCCGGCCGGGCTGTCTCTCGGGCCTGTGTGTGTCAGGACCTGTTTGCGGGCGCCAGGGCCCCGGAGCCCCGCGCATGTCCCCCACGTGCACGTGTGTGTGCGTGTGCTGGGGCTGCACCCCAGCCTCCGCGTCTCGCAGTGTCTGGCCTCGCTCGGGCCGCCGGCGTGTCCGGACTGTGTCTGGCTCGTCAGGCCCGTCGGTGTGTCCCAGGCCGCACGACCCCTGCCGCCCTGGGTGGCGTGACTGCGGGGCCCGGGGTCCGGCTCCCAGAGCCTGAGGGGCCGCGTGCGCGGCAGGACGGCCTCCGAGTGCAAACACACAGCCGGCCCCACGCGTGTCCCGCGGCCCCTCCGCCGGCTCCCCTGCCCCTGAAGCATGAGGTGACTGGCGCCCATTAACCATTAGCTAGAAAGCCAGGCCGTCCGGGTCAGCAGGTGGACTCGCCAGCAGGCGCGGGCCAGCGCCGCCCACCGCGGCCCCCTGTCGGCTGTGTCATCTTGGGCCAGGCGCTCTCCCACCCAGAGGGGACCCCGCGGGGCTCTGCTCACTCTGCCTCAGTTTCCCTGCCTGAACAAAGGCGGCCCCGGCCGCGCCCAGGGCTTGCCCCCAGCCTGTGACCGCCCAGCGTCCCCCTCGAGCCGCCGCGGCCCTGCCAGGTGGTACGCGGGCCAGTCGGGGAGCAGCTGGGGGCGTGGGCGGTGGGTGGACACACGTCGGGGGCGGGGCGCGGACCGCCCCTTCTCTGCTCTTTCCACTGTGCTCGGCCAGAGGACAATTGGGGGTCACGGGGTTAAACGGTAACTAATCTGCCCCATTCAAGGCCCCGGCGCCGATGCGGCCTTGCCCCGTGGCCAGGGTGGGTGGGGGTCTCCCGGGGTCGAGGGCAGCGGGCAGGGAGAGGCAGTGCCTCCCACCGGCAGGGGCCGCTGGCCGAGTGCTGCCTCCCGGACAGCAGGAGACACAAAAGAAACCCACATCCAGGAAGACCCTGCTGAGCAGGCCCCAGACTGCTGCGGGGCACTCCGGGCCGGTGCGGCCGAGCGGGGTTTGCGGATGTGACTGGCGCGGTCCTGACCGAGCAGCGCCCAACCCAGCGGCCGCGCCAGAGGGTCTCGGCGCAGACACAGGGCAGCGGGCCGGGCCAAGGTGCAGGTGATGCAGCCGCAGCCGGCCCAGGCGAGAGGCGCTCCCGGGCCGCAGGGGAGTCGTCCCGAGCCAGGGCCAGGGGCGTGAGCTCCTCCGCCCGTGCTGCTCCCGGAGGGGACGCGCAGGCCAGCGGCCTGGAGCTGGGCAGGGCGGCCCGCGCAGGGCCTCAGAACCGCACGTCTGAGGAGGGCCTGGCGCTCGCGATCCGGGCGGCGGCAGGACTCTGCGCGCCCCGTGCCTCAGTGTCCCCGCCCGATGGGAAGGGCACCCTGGACGTCCACCGGCTTCTCCTCCAGCCTGGGCGCACGGGGAGGAGCTGGGGCTCCTCTGGGGAGCGGTCTGGGCAGGGGCCTGCTTCTCCTGCGGCGCGGTGGGGGGTCAGGGCACGAGGCCGACCTTGCTTCCGTGTGCACGTGTGCCGGGGCCTGGTCCCTTCTCGGCCTGTGCAGAGCCGGCTGCGTGCCGCCCAGTCTGGCCACCGGACCGCTCTGGCCGAAGCACCAGGACGGCCTCCCTCCTGGCGCGAGGCGGGGGACGCGGGCCGCTTGGAGCTGGGCCGGCCGTCTGGGCGCTCTGTCTGGGAGGGAGGGGTGGAGGGTGTGTGGGTGGGGGCGTACGTCGGGGTGTAAGGCCGCCTGGACCATGGGCGCGACCGTGCATGTGGGGCGTGCAGACGGGCGGCTGCATGGGCGTTTGTGTCTGCGGGGGGGCGTGGGTGCCCGTGGCCATGTAGCAGCACAGTCCAGGTGGGAAGCCAGGCGGGGCCCCGTGGCCCCAGGGGCAGGACGGCAGGGCTCCGGCCCCAGACGTGTCCCCAGAGGAGGGTCCACGGCTGGTCCGTGAGGTCTGCCCGCGTGGTCAGTGTGGGGTGTGCCTGGGGGTCTCAGCAGGTGGGCGTGTCTGAGGCCTGTCCGTGTGTGTGTGTTTTAGGGGGGGTCGGCATCTCTGCAGGCTGGGGTGACCAGGCTGTCTCTGAGGGTCTCCTCCCCACCCGAGCCTCGGCCCTTAGGTCCTGCCTCCCCCCCCCGCAAGTAGGGGCCAGGCCTGTCGCCGCAGATGTCCCGGGCTTCCGGCCCCATGCAGGGCTGCCTGCCCGCCCAGGGGAGCCCTCTGCCCCGCTCGTCACTCCCTCCTGCCCTGATGACTTGTCCCGCAAATTTCTCCTGGGGACTCGTGCTGGGCTGGGACCGCCGATGGACGCCAGGAAGGCCGCGCTCGCCTGCCGCTCACCGAGGAGGCGCTTCTGGAGCCCGGAGCATCCTGTGTCCCCAGCCTCCCCGTCGCGTGTATCTGTCTCCCCACCTGACGTCTTCCCAGGGTGGGGGGCCCTGACCAGTGAGCGTGCCTCCTGCCGGCCCTGGCAGCCCTGCCTTGGCTGGCACCTCCCTGCCGTTGGCCACTGCTCGTCCCCGTCCCTGGTCCACGTGCCTGTCGCCAGGTGCCCAGAACAGGGCGATTCTTGGAAAATAAGCGGGCCCTGAAGTCATCTCCGGGTTACTCATTCCTGTGATGATGTCACCACCCGGGGGCAAGCCCAGCCACGCTGGTGCGCAGCAGCTCTGTCCCGCCTGGGTCAGCCACTGCCCGCGCCGCCCTCCGGGGCCTCCGTGCCCCCCGCACCACGTGTGAGTTTCCTCACTTTGCTTCCTCGCTGCCAATTGTCCTGCGAGTGTCCTGCCGGCGGGCGCTGTGGCGGCATGGTGGCGTGTGCACCTGCCCGCCCGCCCTGCAGCTGCTGCTCCTGGGTCCGAGCGGCCCCTGCAAGGCAGTTGGCTACAGCGAGGTGACAGCGCCCCAGGAGCGGGGACCCCCCTTCTGCGTTTGGGGGTTCAGCTTAGGTGGCGCCTCTGAGGCCACCTTGTGCCTGCAGTCTTCCGGGGACCCTGCTGTGTGCTGGTGGGGACCCCAGACCCGAGCTGCCTCCCACCCCTCCCTCCTGTGCTGCGGACCTGGCGGCAGGGCCCGCCTGGCCCTGGGGCCCCGCCCCGGGCTCCCCGCACACCCACCCCGAGGACTGGCCCCGAAGTGACTGCCGCGGAGGGAGCCCTCTCTGGGGCCGCCCGGGGCTGTCTGCAGGGCCCCAGGGTGCAGCTTTGATTATCAGCGGCCAGGCCCTGGACACAGCGCTGAGCCAGCGGCCAGTGGGGCAGCGGCTGTCCAGGACGCTGTGTGAAATGCCCGAGCGCGTTGGGGATGCCAGACTTGCAATTGCTGGGGGTGGAGAAGGTTCTGGATTTTTCCCTTTCTGACACTGGACCTTGGCCAGTCCCCTCAGTGCCAGCACAGTGGGGCGGGGTGTACCCCACCCCGCCCAGGGCTGCCGCTGTGGGGACCCCGGGTGGCCAGGGCCCCCTCTCCCAGCCCCGTCCCTGTCTCCGTGGCCCTGCGGAGAGCAGTCTGTGCAAGGCCAGGCTGGGGTGCTGGGGCCCCAGGGCATGGGGATTTGCGTGTAGTTTACATGCTGCTCTGGGCGGCCACCTGCCCCAGGCACCAGCTTCCTCGAAGTCTCTCTGTGCTTCTCGTCCTGGGCACCCGCAAAGCCAGGCTGCTGGGGTCCCCGGAGCCTCAGTTTCCCTCCTGTGGCACGGACATGCAGGCAGCCAGCCTCGCCTGCTGCCAGGTGTCTCCTCGACCCCCTCCCAGCGTCTTCCTGGAGCCGGTTCGAGGACCCGGCTCCCCGCCCCTCCCCATGGTGAGCAGCACCCCGCACTTCACAGCTGAGAAGACCTCTGGCCCAGGTGGCCCGGTCTGGACGGCCAGCGTGGGAGGAGGAGAACCGGCCTGGCTGGAGCCTCGCCAGCCGGAACCAGAAAGAAGGGCTCAGTGTGCTGGGCTCTTCTCACTTCTGGAGCTTTCTATTAATATCTGCGCTGTGGGTGGGGGCCGTTTTCTCAGAGGGGGCTCGGTGGCCGCGTGCGGGCAGAAATGTGGGGGTAGCCTCGAGGACAGATGTGTGTGCCCTGCCCAGAATCACTTCCCCAATTTCCTCTGTGCACGGCAGGGTGGGGGCGGCGGCCTCAGCCTCTGCATGGTGGAGGCCGCTGCTGACGGGAAGCGAGAGGCCTGGGGGTCGGCGTGCCCGAGTGCCGGGCATGTGCCGGGGGCCGGGGGCCCTGGACGGTCACGCGTGGAGCACTGGGCCTCAGCCAGGCCCGGCTGGGACCGGGAGGGGCCTGCACCCCTGCTGCCTCTGGGCCTGCGGCCAGAGCGGGGCTCCCCCCTGCCCGTGCCTACGTGCCTCAGCTTCTTCCATCTCCTCACTCGCGGGGCGCCCAGGAGCCTGGGTGTTCCGTGGGCACCACGTGCACCGCAGGCGCCGGTGTCAGAAGGCGCTCACGGCCGGCGGCAGTGTGGCCCCTGACCGAGCCTGCGGGCGGGCCTGGCCACACCTGGCCTTGTGCCCCTTGCTGGCTCCCGCGCCGCCGGCCAAGTCCTGGGCGTTTCTGGATAGGAAACAGCCCCTCAGAGTTAGCGCCGGCTGCCCGGCCGGCTTCTGGGGCCAGGGCCGGTGCTGCGGCTCCGCGTGGCTGGAGGGAGGCCACGGTCTGGCCTGCGTGCTGACCGCTCCGCTTGCCTGCCCTGATGGGTAAACTGAGGACCAGCGTTCAGGCGGGTGTTTCCAGGCTTCGGGGCCTTCAGCCGGAACCGACCTCTCCCGGGCCAGCCTGTCCCACGCGGTCCCCACTGTGTTCAGTGCAGCCCTGACTCCGGGCTTCTGGGGGTAGGGTGTGGGCCTGGCCTCGGGGCGCGGCTTTGCCACTTTGGGGTACAAGTCCCTGGGCAGGGGACAGCCTCTGGGCCACCTGCTCCCCTGGGCAGCTGTGGGTGTTTCTGTGCATGGGCTGGGGTGGCCCCCAGGGATGCCTGCCTCTGGCCCACCTGGGTCCCCCCTCCCCCCGCAACGGCTGCGCGCTGAGTCATCTCAGGCAGCCCCGGGACCTCACCAGAGCCTGATAGTGTGAGGAGGGTTTTATCAGGGGCGGGGGCTGCTGCAGGGAGGGGGCGCCACGGCCTTGGCCGGTGCAGATGGAGGCCGGCAGGGAAGACGCTGCCGTCTGTCCTCCCACTCTGGGGGGGCGCCAGGCTCCAGCCACACCAAGACCCCCTTCAGGGACTCTGACCTGGGAGGGGAGCAGGAGGGAAAGAGCCATCCCAGGGTGAGCACACGCGCTGCCTGTGCGGCCTGCAGGGTTAGGGCTCAGGCCAGGGAAGGGGGCTCCAGGCGGAGACCACAGGGCAAGGCCCGGGCACGGCTAGGTGGGTGCCGCCTGCCGACCGGGCTGAGCACGGGGAGCCAGGACAGACGGGCGGGCACAGGGGGTGCCACCGGGCGCCGCGGAGGGGAGGTCTGCCGCGGGGGCCGGCGGAAAGCCCCTCGCGCCGCTGCTCCGGTGCCACCGCCTGGGTGGCGGCCTGGTCTCTTGGGTGCTGCGCGGACCGGGGTGGCGCCTGCCCGGCTCCGGTGAGGCATCGCCTTGCTGCACGGGCCACAAGGAGTCGGCGCTTGTCCGGAATCCAAAGGCGTGAAAATAGGCGGTCGAGCACGCACATTCGCAGCAGCCCGGCTCACCGCGGCCGAAAGGGGAACGGCGCCGGCGTCCGTCGGGGGTGAGGGTCACACAGCGCGTCCCCTGCCCGGGCTGGCACTCGGCCACCAGTGGGGCGGCTCCCACCCTCGCTGCCACGTGGGGCTGAGCACACGGCGCCCAGGGAGCGCAGGGCGCCCAGGGAGCGCAGCAGACACAGGCCGCGCGGTGGGAGGCCTGACGGTCAGAGTCAGCTTGTGGTCCAGGGAATAGGTGTCGCTGCCAGAGGAAAGGGTTTCTGCGGTGCGGTGGGGTGTTCCGGGATAGAGGTACTGGCTGCGCGACACTGAATTGTTAGCTGTTATTTGTTTATTTACTTACAGGCTTATTTACTTGTCATGCAAAGAAAAACTGGGGTACAGGCCAGAGGTGCGGGGGCTGAGAGGAGTCCCTAGAGACAGTGGGGAGCAGTGTTAACAGGCAGATCTACTGAAACGCACTGCTGAGGGGAGCAGCGGGGAGGCAGGGGAGGTCTGCTGCGCCTGTGGGTCCCCTCCCAGGTGGGGATCGAACTCAGGCCGCAGTGGCTGGCGGCTACTTGATAGCGCTGAGACTCAGCCCATGCGCGCCAGTGGCCCTGAATTGCGCCCTCTCAAGCAGGGAATGCTGTTTCGCGAATTTCATCTCCATAAATATTTTTTTAAAGACCTGGAAAAACGTCTGTGACATCCGAGCACCCATGCCCCTGAGTCAGCCTGGTCCTGCCTGCGAGCTGGCCCCGCCCACCTGCCAGAGTCGCCAGGCCCCTGGAGACTCGGCCTCAGCTGCGGCCAAGCTGCTCTGTCGGAGAGGGAGGCCCCTTCGCTGCTTTGTCAGCCATGTGGGAGGGAGCAAACACAGGCCTTTCCTTCTCGGCAGCACCTCCGCCAGTCTGTCCCCCTGGCCAGTCTGTGTCCCCCTGGCCAGTCTGTGTCCCCTGGCCAGTCTGTGTCCCCTGGCAGTCTGTGTCCCCCTGGCCAGTCTGTGTCCCCTGGCCAGTCTGTGTCCCCTGGCCGGGGCCTGCTGCCCCAGAACGCTGGGCGCTCCCAGAGCTGCTCCAGGTCGACCTCCCCTTGCCTCCCGAGATGGCTCTCCCACTGGCCTGCCTGCCCGGCCTGGTGCAGAGGTGGGGCCCGTGGACTTTGGAGCCGCCTGGGTCTGGAAGGGGCCTGAGTAATGGAGGGGGCAAAGGTTCCCCCAGGGGGCCCTGGGGTGAGAGGCGGTTTCTTTACAACAGGGCCCCTCAGCCCTGGCCAGACCCGCCCCCTGCTCTGGGTGACGGGGCCTCCTGGTGCTGTGACCTTCGCCTGGCCTATGTGCCTGGGCAGGGGTCTCCTGGGAGCACCCCAGCCTCCTGGCCAGCGCCCCAGCAAGGCTGTGGGGGGGGCATCCTAAGTCCAGGGAACGGCCTGACTCCAGAGGGGTGCCTTGCTGGCTGAGACCTTCGGTCCCCAGGGGCTGTCTCAGCCCCCAGCAGGGACCCCGTGGCCAGCCTCTCTTGGCCTGGCCGATGACCACAAACAAGAATTTCCTGTTTGCCATCCTGGCTGGGGTGAGGGTGGTTATCTCACTTTTTCCACCTCCCCCCCCCCACACCTGAGCCTTCTTGCTTTCTCTGCTTCCCACCCGGGGGAAGTCCCTTGGAGGGTCCCCAGGCCCCGGCATCCTGGGGTCAGCTCGAGCAGGGAATGTCCAGGACAGATTCATTTGTCAGAAACGGCGGAGCGTGTCCCGGGAAACCCACACGTGGCTCGAGGCCCAGCGATCGTGCCCAGAGGAGACTCTCAGACTGGGGGCGGGCGGGCGGGGGCTGGCCGAGAAGGGGAGGCCTGGATGGGAGGAGGGGGCCTTCGGAGACCTGGGTGGGGCCTGGTTACAGCCCTGGCAGAGAGGTGTGCGTGAGTCGGCGGGGCCTGGGGGGAAGGCCAGCGGGAGGGTGGCGGGCCCTGAGGCCGGCTGGCGAAGAACAAGCCCCGGCTGCCGGTGGGGAGGGCCGTGGAGAAGGGCTGCTTCCCACACACTTGCTCTGGCCCCCCTTCTCCTGCTGTGAAGACGTGGAGCCGAGGCGGAGAGAGGGTCACCAGCCCGTCCACCTCGGCCATCAGGGGTGGCGCCCCCTGGGCTGGGGTGGGAGCCCCTCCAGAGCCGAGGCGGCAGAGGGGCCATCGGGCAAGGGCAGGGTGATCTGATGACCCTTAGCAGGTAAGAGCGGAGATGGGAGCTGGACACTGGGCAGACGGGCCCAGCCAGGGGTCCTCCAGCTGGCCGCCCGTTTCACAGAGGAACACACTGAGATTTCCCGTGGGCAGGCTGGGCCCAGTCACAGGACAAGACGTGGAAGGGGGGGTCGAACCCGTGGGGCCTGGCTGCCCCCACCCCGCTCCCGGCCCTCCACACCCCGTCCGCCTGGAGGTCCCGGAGCCTGAGCCCTGCCGGCGCACCTGGTCTGGAAGGGCCAGCAGCCCCACTGCCTGCAAAGTCGAGGTCTGCACGGATGTTTGCTGAGCAGCAGCCGCTGTGCGCCGGCTTCGGGCCGGGGGCCGGCCAGACAAGCCCTGCCTTCCGCGGCGGCCGGGGGCCGGCTGAGTCTGCGCATGGCCTGGCCTGGAAGACCCAGGGAGGGGACGCGGCGAGGGCAGACAGTGCCCACGACAGCATTAGAAGTGTGGGGCTGTGTTAGAAGTGTGTGGGCTCCTCTCCAGGGACCCCAGGGCCCGGGGAGCGGAGACCGGACGATGGCAAGCTGTGGGGGGCACAGGCTGCACGGCACGGGGGCTGCCGGGGGGCTGAGGTGGGAAGGGCCCGCCCTGCTGAAGCAGCAGTCGGCCAGGGCTGAGGTGGGAGAGGCGCCGAGGGCCCGCAGGCCGCAGGGTGACCCCGGGTCTCCGGGAGGGAGGTCGGGCTCATCCAGGCCCTCGGCCCAGGGAGGGTCCCCAGGTCCACCCGGTCTCCAGCCTGCTGTGGCCGGCGCCTGCCTCTGCACCTCTGGTCTGCTCTGAAAGGGCCAGAGACCGCGGGCTCTGCTGTGTGACGACCCCCGGCCCCAGCCCCGCCTCCAGGCTGGGTGGGCAGCGCTGGCCGGAGGCGGACACAGTCTGCGGGGAGCGGAACTCGGGCCAGAGCCCCATAAAGCGGGCGGCCTTTACTGCTTCTTTGTTGTCGACTCCCCACTGCAGCGGCCATCAAACTGCCGCCCTGGCAGCGGGGCTGCATACCCCTGCACACGCCTTTTATGGCCCTGAGTCGCTGCCCCGCGCTACAGGGGTCTGACCACACCAGCCGGCCACCATTTGGCCTGAGGGCTAGTGGCCCCCGCAGAGTTAACTCGCCTTTGCTGCGGGGTCTTCGGCAGCTGTTCCCTCCCAGCCTGGGATACGGGGTTCCTGGTGGTTCCAATTCGGGGTGAAGCTGTTGTGTTTATCGCACACTATCCTGGAAAGAAAGGGAAACTGAGGCAGGACGGTCACTGAGGTGCCTTGTAGGGGCTGCAGGAAAGGGGTTCAGGCAGGTTGAACCCCACCACCCTGGTCAGGACGGCATCGGGAAGCTTTGGAGTGGGGAAGTCAGGCCGTAGCAAAGCGCCCGCGCTGGACTTTCAGACGCTGCCCTGGCCTCGCTGCTCGAGGGCCTGGGTCCTGGCCGCGCTCCCTCTGGAGGCCCCAGGGCCGGCCCTCCCCGCCTGCCCTGGCGGCCCCAGCCCGCGGCCGCATCGCCCATCGCCACGCCCGTTGGCACCGGCGCCGTCCTGTGTGTCTGCTCTCACTGCCCTCACGCGAGCACGCTTGCTGGGCCGGGGCCGCCAGCCATCAGGACTTCCTGACTCCACCTGCAAGGCCCCACTTCCAGATGAAGGACTGGCCCAGGTGCCGCCACACTTGAACTTGGGGGCAGCGTCACCAGCACCTGCTATCCGGCGGTTTCCCCGCGAGCCTGGCCGTGGCGCAGCCGAGACAGTCCAGGCTTATTTGGAGCGTGTGTCGGCCAGCTGCCGCGCGGCCCAGGCTGACGGCACCGCGCCCCTGTGGCTCCGTGTGGAGGGGCCGAGGGGGGGTGGGGGGCAGTCCCCAGGGGTCTCATGCGGGGCTTTGGGTCAGGGGCCAGCTGCATGAGCCTGGCAAATGCGCGCCGCTGGGAAGGTCCAGCTGCCGGCCGGCGGCTGGGTCCACCTGCAGGCCCCACACCCCTCAGGCAGTGGGGTGGGGAAATGCCGGGCCTCCCCGGCCACCATAAATCAGCACAGGAATGTGGCCGGCCAGCCTGGGCAGGGCAGGGCGGACACAAAAGCCCCACTCAGCCCCAGCCCTCAGGCCTGGACTCCGGCTGCCCGGCCTGTCTGGGAGGCCCTGCCTGTCCTGCGCTGCTCAGCCGGGGTCAGGCCCCGAGCAGGCCGTGGGGTGGTCGGCCGGACGGCGCTGCCTCCCCAGGACGGCACGGTCCAGGTGACGGGAGCTTGGCGTCGGCGGGTTGCTGGCGCTAACGATGGATTATACCCGCCTGGGCTAATTGGTGGTTTCAAGGCCTCCCCGCCGTCCTGGTCCTGCCCAAGCAGCCACGGGGAGCTCGTTCCCTGGGGCTTGACTCAGAGTTGGCTATTAGCTGCCCCCCCACCCCTCGACCAGCAAATTGCCCCTCCCGAAGAGCCCTCCGAGGCTCTGCTCGGACAAGCAGGACCCTGTGGAAGCAGTCTGCAAAGGCACTCGGCCGCGGTGGGGTCCCCCGCAGCAGCACCCGGCGCCCCGTCTTTAGGGGGAGGGGCCCAGACACAGAGGCGGTGGCGGGCAGCGGGGGAGCTGCAGTGACTGGCCAGGATGCCTGCAGCCCAAGGGCTGAAGGAGTCAGGAAAGGCCTCGTGCCCGGACCGGGGTCCCCAAAATGTGGGACGAGGCGCCTATGCTGTGCTGAGCCCCCGCCCGTGCTGTTAGTCCCGGCCGCCCCAGGGTCCCGGCGCCGGCGGCTGGCTCGGGGTCTCTGTCCTCCGAAGTGGGGAATAGGTTCATCAGCTGTCTGCCCAGGGGCCTCGGGAGGCTGGGGTTCTGGCGAGAGCTCGGAGGACGGGGGCCCCTGCCGGCAGCCCCTCGGCCCAGCCCTGCTCTGGCACCCACTGACTCTCCCCCTCCCTCCCTCACAGCTCTACGAACTGGACGGGGACCCCAAGAGGAAGGAGTTCCTGGATGACTTGTTCAGCTTCATGCAGAAGCGAGGTGAGCCAGCGCCCCGCAGAGGAGGAGGGGCCCGGCCCGAGGGGGCAGAAGGGCAGCCAGTGCCGGACCAGAGCCCTGCTGAGGATGCCCGAGGGCCTGCTGCAGGGCTGGGAGGGGGCGTATCCTGTCCGGGGAGGGGAGCTGAGAACGCATAGCGGCCTCTTGGGGTAGGTTCTATCCCAGGGCCTCAGCCAGAGCTCATGCCCGACGCCCAGGGACCCCCACGCCGGGGCCTGCCCTCTGGGGACAGTTCGGAGTCACGGGCAGGCTGGTGGCCGCTGGTGCGAGGTTGTCACCCCAGCCCCGGCAGCCTCCTGGGCCTCAGTCCCCGCGTCCCTGGGCTGGGCCACGAACAGCCCCCACCTTGTGGCCAGCCCCAAGACTCTGCAGAGAACAGGCCCTGGGCGTGCTGGGTGCAGCCGCTGCCATGACGCGCCGAGGGTCCCGGGCTGGGTCCACTGTGGCGACCCAGCCCCACCCGCCAGTCAGGGCGAGGCCGGCGAGGGTTTGGCCCCGCCAGAAAGTGTCTGGGACGGAGGCTGGAGAACAGCGAGATGGCCGGGAGTATGGGGGTCGGGGGGAGACCGAGATCCAGACGTGGGGTGGACTCAGCCCCCCGGTGGGGCCCTCGGGATGAGCGGGGGGTCTGCAGCAGCCTGCCCAGCCCTGGCCTCGGCCGCCGTCCTCGCTAGCTGGACTCCCAGCTGAGTAAGGATGCCCGCCCCCCGGCGGGGCTCACCTCTGTGCCCTCCCCGGTGCGGTGGTCGTGACCCACTGCCCAGGAGAGGAGAAGAGGCTGGGAAAGGCAGCCTGCCTCTGGCCATCCCGGCAGGAGGGGCTGCGGGAGGAGGGGCCAGTGGGGCCGCAGGGTCCATGCTGGGCCTTGCTCCTGCTCTGGGCCAGCAAACTGCTTTGTCCAGGCCTTCTCTGCTTCCCCCTCCCTGCCAGCAGCTTCTGTAAACACAGACCCAGCACCGGAAGGGAAGGAGATGAAAGGGGAGGGGGCTTTGGCCTCTTTGTTAACCCCTCCCACGCCAGGGGATGGAAGAATCCAGGTCCATCCTGGTGTGGGGGCCCCTCACACATTATCAGCCAGCCCAGCCAAGGCCCACTGCCCCTTGTGTGGTCAGAGAGATTCTCCTCTGCGGCCTTTATCATTCTGTCCATACCTGCACCAGCTCCTAACTGTCCTGCTGGACTCGCACTGCTTTTATCCAAGGCTGGGCATCTGGTGTCCGGGTGTTACTAGAAAACACGATCCGCTGCCCCTAGTGGGGGTGAGAATGGATTCCCCAAAATGTCAGCCCAGCTCTTGGCCAGGCAGGGCTGTGAGGTCAGCCTCTTTCACCAAGCCAGGTTTTCCTGGAGACCAGGAGCCAACAAACTCCTACGCATCCCTCAAAACTCAACTCCAGGGCTCCCTTTTCACTGTGGTCTTCTTAGAGGCTCACCCTCTGTAGTTTGGGACCTTTGGAGCTCAGACTCGGTCAGACCCTCTCACCCTGGACAGCGTCCTACGTTCTGAGCCCCCCCTTCTTTCACTGGAGATAGAAGGAAAGTAATTCCCCACACGCACACCGGATTTCCGTCACAATTCTCCGGGGCCTGGAAGTGAGGGTCCTGCCTCCACCCCACCCTTCTGTGGGTTCCTTGATGACTCTCCACCCTTCCTTTCGGCCCCCCTGCCCACTCTCCCCGGTCGGTGCCTGCCACGCTCTCCCAGACGCCGCCCACTCCTTCTGTAAACATCCGTCCAGCGCCATGCCTGCGGGCTGGACCGGGCAGCCCTGGGGGATTTCAGAGTGATCCTTCTTCCTCCAGCAGGGTCTAAACCACTGTCCTGGGGGCACCGCAGGCACTCTGGCGCTGCTCGGGGTGTGCCGCGGACACGGTGCCTTTTCTCCCTTCATGCTGGAAAATAGAGAACTTGGTTGAGGATGAAGTCTGAGGGCCGTCTTCCTCCCCACCCTCCCGACTGTGGAGGTGGTGGCAGGAGCTGGTTCTGGGGTTTCCCACCCAGATCTGGGGCCCAGGAGTCCCTCTCTTGGAGCCGGCGTGTCTCGGTGCGCCCCAGGGGTTGGTGGGCGCTGTGGGCTCTGCCGCCGTAGGGTGGGTGCCGTGTGTGCCTGGCCGAGCACCAGGGCTCCATGGACGAGCGCCGGACAGGACCAAGGCAATAAACTCAGACTTCCACTGTCAGGGCCTCGGCCAGGAAGTGCCCAGCCAGACCACCTCTTCTCCCTGGGCTGACCCGCCTCTCTCCTGCCCGTGCTAACCCACCGCCCACCCCACCCCCCTCGTGCTAGCCCTCCACTTTACTCTCTAAGCTGCTAAGTGGATTAATCACGCTCTCCTCCCTCCCTCCTCCTGCAAAGCCCCCGGGAGCCTGGACTGAGGCCCCGGGGAGAGCAGGTGGGGTTGTTTTGACACCTGCTGTACTCAGTGAGGTGCAGTAGGAATCACAAAGGCCCACCTGCCCAGGTTGGCCCCCCTTTGGGGCCCCTCCTCCTCTCCACCTACCGTGGACCCAGCGGTGAGCCCAGAGCACTAATGCATAGACTGAGGCCGAGCTGCCTCTTCTGTGGCTTTTCCAGCAGGGGTCCCACCTGGGACGACCCTGCCCCCGGGACACTCGGCAGTGTCGGGACATCTGTGGTTGTCACAGCCGGGGCTGCTCTTAGCACCGGGGGAGCCGGGGCAGCTGCCCAGTCCCCAGCAGTGCCAGGGGAGACACGGAGGGTGCCGGCGCCCCGGTGCTGGGAGAGCCCCCTGGCCTGGCCCCTTCGACAGAGCCTGCTGCACGAGGGGCTTGGCCTCGCCTCACCCGCCCTGCCCGACCCCACAGGGACGCCCGTGAACCGGATCCCCATCATGGCCAAGCAGGTGCTGGACCTGTTCATGCTGTACGTGCTGGTGACGGAGAAGGGCGGCCTGGTGGAGGTGATCAACAAGAAGCTGTGGCGCGAGATCACCAAGGGCCTCAACCTGCCCACGTCCATCACGAGCGCGGCCTTCACCCTGCGGACACAGTGAGTGAGCTCGGCTGCAGCAGAGGGGGCGCCCGCAGCACGGGCAGGCGGGCAGCAGCTGGCCGGGCCGCGTGAGGATGCTGGGGGGTCTTGAGGGTGTCTGGCTCGGGCTGACTGCGTGCTGGGATGCGCAGCAGGCAGCCGCGGGGCGGGGATATGCGGCTGGGGGGGGTCGGAGGGGCCTGGCCGCCGCGGGGGCCGGGGGCTGGTGCCGCGGTGGGGTCCTCCGCCGCCAAAGGCGCCACCCGCCGCCCTCCTGCCGCAGGTACATGAAGTACCTGTACCCGTACGAGTGTGAGAAGCGCGGCCTCAGCAACCCCAACGAGCTCCAGGCGGCCATCGACAGCAACCGGCGCGAGGGCCGGCGCCAGAGCTTCGGGGGCTCCCTGTTCGCCTACTCTCCCGGCGGGGCCCACGGCGTGCTGTCCTCGCCCAAGCTGCCCATGCCGTCCCTGGGGCTGGCCGCCAGCACCAATGGGGGTGCCATCACTCCGGCCCCTAAGATCAAGAAAGGTGAGCGGCCGCGCGTGCTGACCCTGGCTCCGCTTTGGCCTGGCCGGCTGGGGCGCCCTCCCCGGGGGTCGGTAGGCGGTCGGGAATCACAGGTGGCCCAGCCTTGGCCTCTGGCAGACATTGCTAATCAAGCCCCCACCTTTCCAGCTGTGTGCCCCAGGCAGGCATTACTAGTTGAATTTTCCAAATCACGTCTGTGGCAGATGTCGCTGACGAGTAGTTTGTCCTCGAGTTCCCTTTTCCCCAGCTCTGCCCGTGGGAGACGCACTGGTTCCACACTGTCCCCAGCCCACGCTGAGCAGACATGGTCATGGAGTGCTGCTCTGCTCTGAAGTCCCGTGGCAGGGGTGACAACAGTCACGTAGCACCGGCCCCACCTCTGCCCGTGGTGCTGCTCTCGGTCACCGCAGTGTCTTCAGCCCCTTTCCCGGGACGGACATTGCTGGTTGTTTGCTGCAGTCTTTCCCCTCGAACTTGATTTATTTATTCTTTTAAAGATTGATTTATTTGTGCACACGAGAGCTGGGGTGCAGGCCAGAGGTGCGGGGGTGAGAGGAGTCACCAGAGTCAAGAGTGGGGAGCAGAACAGGCAGATCCACTGAAACACTGCTGAGGGGGCAGCGGGAGGCAGGAGAGGTCTGCTGCGCCCTGTGGGTGCCTCCCTGGCCAGGGTCGAACACCAGCTGCAGTGGCTGCGGATGCTTCACAGAGCGGGGCTCAGCCCGCTGCGCCCCCAGGGAGGCCCTCCTCCTTGGACTTGAGAATCCCTGACACACTGCAGGGGGCGCCAACTTGTGCCCTGTGGGTCACGGACCCCTTAGCGCTCCTGCAGCTTTGTGATGCCGGGGCGCTCCCTGCCCCCTCCCGAGCCCGGCTTCATTATGAGTAAAGTGGGGAAAGGTACACTTGCTTCGGGGCGTCGCTAGGGAAGCTCCAGTGTGTAGTAAAACGTCTCAGGCCTGGCCTGGGTGCCCCAAGCCCCTGCGGCACAGGGCTCTGCTGTTGGCGCCGGCCGCCGGTTCTCCTCCGTCACGCGGCTGTGAATCCTGCTGCCGCCCAGGGCTGGCCCAGGGTCTGGGCTGGGCCCACAGCGCCCTGGAAGTTGAGAGCTGTCCGAGCTAAGGTGCGTCAGCCCTCTGCGGGCTTGGGCTCACCCCTCTCAGGCTCGGGGGAGCCTGGGGACCCATGCGTGAGCAAGCCCTCATGCGGAAGGCTCCGTGCTGGAGTTGGGGCAGCGTCGCACAGAACGAGGGCTCCTGATGAGAACCCCGAGAAGGCCGTAGTGACAGGCCGTGGTGATGGGGAACCTGGTTGAGGGGCGCTCCAGACCAAAAGGGGAAGGAAAGGAAAGACTAGGGGAGAGGCCCCCTCACCTGCAGGGGCCGGGTGGAGCGCCCAGCGTGGAGAGGCCTGAGGGCGATGGGGAGAAAGTCAGGAGAGTGACGGGCTCGGTGGGGCCTCTGAGCAGGAGTCGCGGGGACGTCACTTCGGCCACACAGGGGGGTGGCCAGGAGCTGACCCGAGTTGGGCTGTGGGCGTCAAGGTCCAGGCTCCCTCGCCAGCCCTGTGGCCGCGGGGAAGTCACCTTGCCGCTCCAAGCCTCACCCTCACCTGTAAAGTGGGAGTAAGGGCGAGTGCAGACCTGGGTCCTGAGCAGTCCTTCTGAGGCTCTTCGCGCTGCCTTCTGGCGCTAGCTCCTCCAGGCGCGACCCTGGTGAGCGCCCGGTTGTGGCTGGTGCTGTGCAGTACCCGCGCTTCCGGTCTGTTCGGTGCTGACTGTCACCTTGCGTCCTGGTGCTGCCCGTGGTCTCCCGGCACTAGAGCGGGCGGCGCTGCGTTCGTGTCTGCCCAGAAGCCGATCTGCCTTCTTGGAGAGGGTGGGCTCCCCTCGGAGGGCGCATTCAAGAGGGTCGCGTCCCGCCTGGGGTGCAGGCGGAGCCGGCGCCGCGGCCCTTCTGCCCACCAACGCCTCTTCTCTCCTGTCTAGAGGAGGAGTCTGCCATCCCCATCACGGTCCCCAGCCACCTGCCAGTCTCCTTGGCAGGCCACCCCGTGGTGGCAGCGCAGGCTGCGGCAGTGCAAGCAGCAGCAGCCCAGGCAGCTGTGGCAGCCCAGGCAGCCGCCCTGGAGCAACTTCGGGAGAAACTGGAGTCCGGGGAGCCCCCCGAGAAGAAGTTGGCTCTGGTGGCGGACGAGCAGCAGCGGCTCATGCAGCGGGCGCTGCAGCAGAACCTCCTGGCCATGACGGCCCAGCTGCCGATGAGCATCCGGATCAACAGCCAAGGTACCAGCCCGGCGCCCAGGCCTCCGTGCTTCCCGCTTGCATGGCAGGATAGGGGCTGCGGGCACAGCGCGTAGCGAGCACCCGCAGATCAGTGAGAAACGAGAGGAAGCAAGTGGAGGGAAAGGGGCTCTGTGGCTGGTGAGTTCGTACCAGAAGCTGATCGCAGGCAGTGGGGGTCTGAGAGACGCCATTTCACCAGCAGAGTTTGAGGGAGTCGGAGCTGCTCAGGCTGAGCGGCCGTGGCTGTGCGGCCGTGGCCTGGCAGCCCTTTCCAGAACGGGAAGTGTGCGTGGCCCACGACCTGGGCTCCCTCTGGGTCTCTGCAGCAGAGCGAGGGCTCAGGGACACGCAGCTGGTCCTGCAGTGAAGCATCATTCGTTCATGCGTGAGTAAAGCAGAGACATCCCAGGTGGCACAGGACAGAACGACGTTTGTCCAGGACCTGCTCTTGCTGTGCACCATTCCGCTTCGGGGCGTATTGTCCAAGCCCTGTTGTGGAAGAGAACTCGGCCTGGTAGAGGGACGTGCTTGCCCGTCATTCACGTGACGTCAGGGCTTGTGTGTCCCTCGGAGTCCGCAAGTCCGCTACACTGCGGCAGTCAGAGAGACGACTGAGGGTTTGCAAACGCCTAACAGTCACGAAAAACAGATCTTAGACAAACACACTCTCTCCTTTTGCTAGTCGAAGCAGAATTGGTCTGCAACACCGTGGGTGATGTAGGGGTTCAGGGTCGCCCCCTTCACTGTGGCAGCACACCCACCACCAGACACCGAAGTCTGCGCCCGGGGCACCGCCCCTCCCCCCAGCTGCTCGATTCCCGCGCCCCGCCCCTTGGCCCCCTCAGCTCCGCAGTCAGCTTGTTTTGTTTTTTTTTTAAAGATATATTTATTTATGCGTGCAAGAGCTGGGGTGCAGGCCAGAGGTGGGAGGACTCACCAGAGGCAGAGCCACCGGAACACACCGCTGGGGGGCAGCGGAGGCAGGAGCGGTCTGCTGCGCCTGTGGGTCCTCCCTGCCGGGGTCGGACTCGCGCTGCTGTGCCGCGGTGCTCAGCCCCTGCGCCACCGGGAGGCCCCGCAGGCAGGCCTGGGTCGCGCTGGTCAGGCGTCACTGGCCCGTGGCCTCAGCGCTCTCACTGGCCGGTCTGGCCAGCACCTGCCGTGTGCGCTGGTGACGGCTGCGGGCCACGCCTCCGTGACCGTCTGGAGGGGCGCGGGCTGGAGGGGCGGACGCTGCCCAGAGGCGCCGTGACCGTGGTGCTCTCCCCTCCGCAGCCTCTGAGAGCCGCCAGGACTCGACGGCGAGCCTGACCGGCGCCAACGGCGGCAGCAGCATCAGCATGTCCGTGGAGATCAACGGGATCGTGTACACAGGTGGGGCCCGCGGCGTCCCGGCCGGGTCACTCGGGGCTGCCCCTGCCCTGCTGGCCGCCGGAGCCCAGGCGGGAGGGGCGGGGGCGCGGGGCCTGCCGGTCAGCGGTCAGCGTCAGGACCGAGAGCCTTCCGTGCTCTGGCGTGAGACAGGCCTGGCCGAGCTCGGCGTGCGGCTCAGCTGGGCTCAGAAGCGCGCTGGCCGTCACGCTTCTCCTGTGGCGGTGGAGGCTCCGGGTCTCCGCAGAACACGGAGTCGGGCTGCGGCGCGCACAGGCCTCTGCGTGCTGCCTCGTGGAGCGGCGGCACCCGGGGCGGAGCTGCCGGGCGGACCCGCTGGCCGGACTCAGGGGCGTCCTGGCTCGCCGGGTCGCCGGAGGGCAGTCGCCGGACCCGTCACGTAGCCCTTGAAACCCTCACGGCCTGTCTCCCCTGTCTCTGCACCAGGAGTGCTGTTCGCGCAGCCGGCGGCCCCCACGCCCCCCTCGGCGCCCAGCAAAGGCGGCGGTGGCAGCGGCGGCGGCCGGGGAGGAAGCAGTGGGACCAGCAGCAGCGCGGGCAGCCAGGCCGGGCCTGCGGGGCTGCCCACGGCCCCCACGTCTTCTACCTCAAATAACTCATTGCCTTAACGCACCACTCCCCACTCCCCGCCGGCCACCCCACCCTGGAGCCAGCCAGGCCAGGCGGGGGCGGGGCCCAGCAGGGCCAGAATGTCGGAGAGAGGGGTGGGTGAGGGAGACATTTACAAAGGAGCCACAGCTAGCGCCAAAAAAGAAAAGAAAAGATATGCATATATATACACACACATATATATATAAATTTTAATAAAACAGGGGAAAACCAACAAACACTTGAATTACTCAGGTTTCGAACAGCAGAAGGAGGGATTGCGAGGACAGCAGCGCAAGTCAGAGGAGGCAAAGGCATCCAGGGCTCCCTGCAGCCGGGGTGCCCGGCCGGGTCCAGCCCGGCCGCGGCGATGGAAGGCTGACCTACTTACCTCACGCTCCTGCACTGTCTCGTTTTGTCTGGTCTTGTTTTTTCCATCCCGGTCATCACACACTCACCACATCCAGTTCTTCTGTTGCGTGATAACCCTGAGCCACAATCAGCTGAAATTTTTTTTCCTGTTGCTTTTGGAAACATTTTTGTGTTTTTTTTTTTTTTTTTTTTTAAAGAAATAGCGATATTGAAACTATAGGGTTTTTAAGAGGTTTTGGGGGGTTTTGTTTGTAAATATTCTATTTTATTCTTGGGAGGAATCAAACCTTAGGAAAAGGATATATATATCTATACATCTATATATTTGTGTTCATTCAGGGAAACTGGACTTGACAAAAGAAAAAGTAATACCCTTTTATTTTTCCCACGACTGACCTGGGTCCGTTGTGCGTCTGCTGTGGCGTGCCGGTGTGCTGGTGCGCGCAGGGCACCGGGCCCGGGCCAGCGCCAGCAGGGGTGAACTCAGGTGCTGGGGCGTGGGCAGGCAGGCCCTCCTAGGGGTGGGGCGCTTGCGCTGCCCGCAGGGGGCTCTGGGGACAGAAATCTGGGTCTTAAGGAGAACGTGCTGGGAAGGACACTCCCGGGGTGGGGGCTCTCCTCATAGTAGCCCCCAGGCCCTGTCTCAGGGATGAATGCGGCCTGGGGCGCTGCCCGCCCACAAGGGCTACTCTGGAGACTATCAGTACTGGGAAATGGGGCGAAGCCAGGCTTAGCTCAGGGCGAGGTTTTTGGGGCCATGGCACCCTGAACAGCCCCCCCCCCCCCAACCCCCCCCCCCCCCCCCCCCCCCGCTTCTGGTCTCCCATTGTCCTCTCCCACCCCTTTGGCACTAAAGTAACTAGATCGAGGCAGGAAGGGGCTGTATCCCTCTAATGCCCCCATAGGTGACTTTCCTCAGGAGGAGGGGGGCTTGTCTCAGGCCAGGCCAGTGCAGGCGCCGCCGCCCCCCTCCCTGCAGAAGTTCCAGCCTGAGAGCGGGCTGCGTGGGGGACCTGCCTCCAGGGTCCCCCACTCTCCTGGTTGGGTGGGGCTGCCGCTTCTCACAGGTAGCGCCTCTTCACCAGCTAGGTTTTCATGGGGGCACGTCGGGGGCAGATTAGCTCAGCGGTCCCCGGGGTGACCTGGAGTCTAATTGGGCTCAGGGCGCCCAGCCTAATGAGCAGAGGCCGCAGAGGCCCCGCTGGCAGCCGCCCAGCCCCCCAGGCACCGTCTCGTTGCCTCGGACACCCTCTGGGGGTGCGGTCCTGAGCCAGGGAACCTGGTTTGCTCTCTAGTCAGCCTGTGGTGTGACTTCGGGAAGGAACCCCTCTTTCTTTGATATATCTCAGGGTCGTTGTTGATGCTCCTCCCAAGAAGGGGGGTGATGGCAGGCATCCAGGGGTTTCTTCTTGGCTTCCTTCCAGAAGGTTCTCCCCTTTCTCACTGCAGCAGCACAATCATTGTGGGAAGGGGAGCTTCTGGTCCCCAGGCACCTCCAGGCCCCTGTCCCCTCTTCTTTCGGCCCCCTGACCTGCCACTGGAGCCCACTGGCGGGTTGTGGGGGGTCTGCTGGCTTTTCTTTCTACCTCAGGTGTGTGACTTTGATGCCAAAACCCACCCGGCCTGCCTTTCTGTTCCACTTGCTCAGGACTTGGGGCAGGTAGTGAGCCGCCTGGCCGGCCCGCCCGAGGGCATGAGCTGCCTCTTGCTCTTGGTTTTGTGCGGTGGCGTTGTGGCCCCGGTGCTGTCTCATGGGGTCTAGCTCAGAAGCGGGGCCTGCTGTTCAACACTGATGATTGTAGGGCAGGCGGGGGCCCTCCCCAGGCCCTGCTCCCCGCCCCCCGGGGGGCTGCACTGGGGTGGAGAGGTGGGGGGGGCCTCCAGAGGGCCCCACAAACCCCCGCCCCTCCTGTCTCCGGGTGGTGGCCTCCGTGGGGGTTTAAGGAAGGGGCCGCTTTCTGGGGTGTGGCTCAGCACCCCGTTATGCAAACCAGGGTGCCTCACCCCTGCCTGGTGTACCGTCCATTCTGGAGCTGGTGGGGCGTAGCAGCGGGCCAGGGCAGGGAGTCCCAAGCTCAGGGTGGAGAGGGTCTCCCTTGCTCTGGAGATGTCTGTGGACAGGTTGCTTCTAGAATTTTCCTTGTGACCACTACACTGGCCACAAGGCTGTCCAGCTGGGGGGTGGGCGGGGTGGAGTGGTGCACGGGGTGGCTGGGTTAGTTTGAGTAGTTGTGCGTTTATACAGCCGCTGTTTTCGCTTTTATCATTTTTGCTCACTTTTTTCTTTAATTTTGCTTTTGTGTTTTTTCTCGGCAAACATGAATTCAGCCTTTCATTCTTGACAGGTGAAATTTCAGTTTCTCTGGGGTTTGTCAGAACGCGTGGATGCCACGCCTGAACTCAGGTTAAAGGAAAAAAAGGTTTTTTAAAGGTGTAACTACTCTCTACCTCTGGCCGGCCCAGCCTGTCGCGAGCTGCCCGCGCGGGCGGCCTGTAACAGATTTCAGTTTTTGCAGAACATTCAGGTATTAAAAGGGGAAAAAAAAAAGCAAAAGACCAAAAAAAAGTGTGATTTTGAAATTTAAAAGAACACTGAAAGTTTACATTTTATAACATTATTATGCAGATTGTATTTAAACTTCAGAAATATTTAAGACAATTGTAACCCTGTAAAGCTGATGAGATATTAAAACAAGACCAAACACTTCTGACTTTTAACAACTCCTCTCCTGTGGTGGTTTTGGGCGCCGCCCCCCTCCGTCCTGTCGGGGTTCGGGTGTTCGGGTGGCAGAAGGCACAGAGACCGGCCTGGCGGTCACCATGCCATGTCTGGGGACCTCTGTGGTCATCACAACTGGGGTGCCCCTGGCACTGAATGGGTGGAGCCAGGGCTGCTGATCAGCACCCCTGAGTGACCCCCACATAAGGGGGCAGGAGGGACCCAGCTAAGCCCCCTCCAGAAGAATGTCTTCCCCTCTGTTAACCTCTTTGAAAGTGGGTGGGGACCTGGTGGAAGCCCCTGTTTGAGGGGTGACAGTGAGAGGAGGGTGTCTCTAGGCCCCGGCTGGCTTGCCATGGTCCAGGCTCCAGTGCAGGATACTGACGGAAGCCCCAAGAGGCCTGGCCTGGCCGCCTGCCCCACAGGGCTGCTTTCATCCTCTGCCAGAGGTGGCCAGATGTTGACACTGGTGGGGGTGAGAGGTATGATGCTCCTCAGCCGCCCCTGCCCCTCCTCTGTCCTCCCCAGTAAGGTACCCCTGCGGTTTGGGGCACTGCCCCGGGGAGTGGCTTGTCCCGTGTGGGGGACACTTTCACATTCAGGTTTGGACTGGGGGTAGCTCCAGAGAGCAGACAGAGGGGCAGGCACAGCCTGTGGCCTGCTGTCTCTAGAGTGAGCAGGGGTGTCCCTGCCCCCCTAGTCCAAACCGGAGAAGCACGCCAGGGTCCCCGGAAGAGACCTCCTGGGGTGTCCCAGCCGCATCCGTCTCCCTGTGACCAACGTGCCGGGCTCCGGGCAGCGTGGCCAGGTGACGGGCAGGTCTGGCCTGTCTTCCTCTCTGGCCACAGACTCCAGCCACGGCTACAGACTCCAGCCACGGCTGGCCCGGGCTGGTCCCTCCTGCCTGAGTCAGCCCAGACTCCAGCCCCAGCCGCACTCAGCCGCTCGGGAGTGAAGGAAAACAACTCCCCTCCCAGCCGGCCAGCCTGCTTCGCCCGCCTCCCCCTTGCTTGGTTTCTTCAGTGGCATTTTCCACTCAAGCCAGAGATGAGTCTACTAAGACATGACCCCAGCCCCCATGAGCCTGGGGGCCAACAGGAGATGAGACACAGAGGTCAACCCACCTGCCCCCAGGGAAACAAAGGAAAAATGACTTTAAAAGGCCCTTCTCCGCCAAACTGGATCTGCCAGCGCCACGTGTTCATTCCTCAGCCAAAGGGACCCAGAGAGGGTCAGCGCAGCCCTGAAGTCACACAGCTGGGGCCGCCCCCTCCCTGCCTCCAGAGCCCAGCTCTGCGCCAGCCAGTTGGCCCCAGGGAGGCTCCCGGGAGGTGAAACTCAAAACCAGTGAGTGGCTCCCGGGGGCCAGCCAGAAGCAGGGGTCTGAGGGGGAAGGGGCTGAAAGGATCCATGGTGCACATGGTGGGACGCACCAGGAGGCTGGAGTGGGCGGTGCCCACGGGTGCCCCGGGCGGGGAAGGGGGCCTGTCCGAGATGGGCTGGAGGCCAAAGGGAGGGTCTGGTCCGGCGTATCAGATGCACCCAGTGCCCGAAAGCAAGCGTGCTCGGTGAGTGAGTAGCTGCCAGCGCAGGGCTGTGAAGGGATCTGCCTCGGTTTTCCCACCTCCAGCACCTCCACCCGCCTTGGATTAGAGACCAGGCACCCAGCTGGCTCTGAGCAGGTCTGGCAACCGGGTGGTCCAAGAAGCCCCCAAGTGTGGCTTTGTCCTGCTCCTCTGACACAACTGGTCTGTCCTCATTCCAGGAAGGGCTGGGGGTGGGGTGACCTCTGACCTCACACAACAGCCTGCTGAGCTGGGTCCCCAAGGAAGGGAGGAGGGGAGGGAGAGGCCAGTGATGGGGACAGGGCTGTAGTGCTGCTGCCCTGCCCCCGCCTGGGCGTCCACCTTGAGCACCCCGCTTCCAATCAGCTGGTCCCTGGCTCTCCCCCTGCACTTGTGCCTTCTGGGTTGCCTCAGAGTTCTGGCACCTAGAATGTGGGGACTTCGAGACCAGACCTCAAAGCAGGACAGGCTCAGGGCAGAAATCCCCTGGCACAGCTGCTACCAAACACTTCCAGCACGCTGGCCCTGGAGAGCCACAGCACACCTGCTTTGCTTTGCATGTGGGGAAACTGAGGCCCCAGAGCTGTCTCCTACTCAGAAGTGCCTGGCTCCAGTCCTGAGCTGGTGTTTAAAAGAGGGCTAGAAAAGAACCCCAAAAAGCAGGCTCTTAGGTCGGCCCTGGGGAACTGCACCGCGCGGCCATTTTCAAACTGGGTTCCACAGGCACCAGTGATTCAGGATGCAGAGAGATGTGGCTGGGGGCCGTGTTTGGACGTGCACACTGGTATTCAAACGCTCTTATTTTTCCTACTCCCTCTTTAAAAACAAGGCGGGAATCTGGGGGTCCTGGCAGTGGAATTCAGGAACATTGGTGCCTGCCCCAGATTCCTTATGTGGCAGCTACTGGGAGTCTAGACACCCCATACTCCTCGACTTGCAAAACTAGTTTCCCGTGCCTCCCTGCCCTGAAATCGAGACCCCTAAGTGCCCATGACGCTGCGCTCCTCCAACGGCCCTGCTTCCCCTCCAGGCCTGGCCTCACGGTCTCTGCACTTGCCGTCCGCTGCCCACTTTCTTCTTCTGGTTGTTTCTTCCTGCCCTGCGAAGCCCCCATACCCAGGTCCCCAAAACGTCCCCGCGACGCCCCTCCCGCCCCCGCACTGCTCCACCGCCGCGGCCGGCGCGCGGGGCCCAAGCCCCTTTCCAGTTAGGCCTCCGGGCCGACGGCTCACGCCTGCCACCTGGCGGCCGCCACTGGGGCTGCAGGACCGCCCCACGTCTGGGTGCCGGGTCCCGCTCCCCCGGGTTCCCAGCGCGGGGAACGCCCTTCCTCCTTTCACCATTCCTCTGCGGGACCGCGCAGCGCGGTCCGGGGCGCCCTCTCTCCGTCGAGCTCGGCCAGAGACGCACCCCGCGCTCAGCCCTCAACGTGGCTTGAGGGGTACACGACCAGGGAGGCCAACTCTCCCAAACTGGAGCTTCGACTTTTACGTGACTTCTCCCTTTTCGGAGGTTGACGCCTAATTCGACATGGTACAAGACACTGTTCAGTCGTGGCCTGGACCCAGCGACCTGGACCCCAGGCTTGTCGGGCGCCCCTCCGGCGAGCTCGTGGCTCCTTTGGCCGGCTCCATGTTGCCGAAGGCAAAATGGGGATTTTGTGACCCCTAAAGAGGAGACCCGGGAGGCAGGCGGTGCAGCCGCGCATTTAGTGTGTTGGTGCCGGCTGGTATGTCATGTGAGGGCAGTTATTTGTGTTTCCCGTGCAATGTCTTATCTAGACCCCGGAAGTCAGGACTTCACTTTATTTGCAGATTTAAAAAGAAGAATGCGGAGGTTAAGTTGCCCAAAAACGCCCGGCGGGAACGGCCAAGCCAGACATCCAGACTCTGAAGCTACCGCTCACGGGAGGCTTTGGCTTCTTCTGTTTGGGGAAGAGGTCTCCTTCCGAGACCCCCGCCCGTGCCGCAGCCCCCTAGGTTCCCGGCTGGCCTGGGAAAACACGAAACAAAACCAAGTGGCCGGGCCGGAACGTGTGCGCACGCGCGAGTCGGGGTAGCGCCGGGGGTGGGGCGACGTGGGCGCCTCTCTAGCCCGCGTGGAGCACAGGACGTCTCGCTAGTGATGACGCAGGTCCGGGCAGGGAGGCTGCAAGATGGCGGCGCCCATGGAGGTGGCCGTGTGTACGGATTCGGCGGCCCAGCTATGGAGCTGCGTCGTGTGGGAGCTGCACTCCGGCGCCAATCTGCTCACGTACCGCGGCGGCCAGGCCGGGCCTCGCGGCCTGGCGCTGCTTAATGGCGAGTACTTGCTGGCGGCGCAGCTGGGCAAGAACTACATCAGCGCCTGGGAACTACAACGGAAGGTGCAGCGGCGCTCCCTGGCGGGCTCCGCGGGGGGACGCACTGGGAACCTGGGACTGGGGTCGCGGGAAGGGTTAGTGGGGTGTCCCCGTTAGTGTCCTGTGCATGCGTGGGTGTGGGGTGTGGGGGGCTTTACAAGGAGGAAGGCGAGCACCCTAGGGAGAGTGAGACCCTTTCGGACGCTGAGCGCACGACTGGGGTAGGGGGGCAAGTCTCTGGACTGAGGGCTGTGCGCAGAAGTTTGTGAAGTGCTGGGAAAGTGGGGCCCTTGGGGGTACTGCGTATGAGCAGGAGCGAAATTTAATTAAAGGGGGAGCTGCTTGTTGGGTTTCTTTGGGTCGTGTGGTCTTGGAGGGTGAAGGTCCACATTTGGGGTCTCGTAAACCCACGAAAAGGTATACCGGGAGACGTGTGTTTTTATCCCACTCACCTCACCAAGAAAAAAAGACTACGCTACCTGATGGGCCATGGTTTCTCTAAAAGCAACCTCAATGTGGACCCTTCCTGAGGGTTCGCATCTCTGGGCACACACTCTGCTCTAGCTTTGCCTGTTGTGGTTCACAGCAGCTCATCAAGTTTCCCCGTTTAGCGATCTGGAAACAGGCTCAAGGTACAGGCCAGACATTTGGAGAGGCAGATTTGGGGAACTGATCCTTGGGCTTTCCTGGGCCTTCTGTGCCTTGCCTGCCTCCACTTTACTCCCCTCTGGCCCTCTACCCAGACAAAGCATGCACCTGCTTTTATTTGAGAATCCCAAGGCTTCCACTTCCACCCTGCAGCACCTCAGCTGAAGCTTGCCTGCTGGGCCCTGGTTTATTCAAACTGCCCACTCCCTATTCTTTCTAGTTGTTTCTACTCACCTGCCTGGGAACCCTGCCCACCCTCCCACCTTCCCTCCTGACTCCAAATTCTGCAGGTGGCTCAGAGGCTTCTTGTGTCTCTAGGACCAGCTCCAGCAGAAGATTATGTGTCCTGGACCAGTCACCTGTCTGACCACGTCGCCCAACGGCCTCTATGTCCTGGCAGGGATTGCAGAAAGTATCTACCTGTGGGAGGTGAGGATACAAGTCAGGTGTGATGCGCTTGGCTTCTCGGCTGCTGAGGTAGATCATTCTACCGAGAGGCCCCTTCGTCCCCAGACACTGCAGGTTCTGGGGGCCTAGAAGACAACCTAACTGCGTCTGCCTTTCTTGACTTTTTCCGCACCTGCTAAGCAGCCTTCACACCTCTCCCAGAGAGGGGACTTGGGCATGTGAGGGCTGATGCGCGGGGGCTTCATGGTCTTACCTCTGGAGCTTTCAAATCTTAGTGCCTACTAAGGTTTGACATTAGGAAGCAGTGCCTCAGGTGCAGGGGGAAACTGAGGCAGGGAGGAACTCCTCACAGGTTGCCTGTCAGAGTTGCTGTCAGCATATTTCAAGGGCATCTTAGTTGGCTGGTTCTCCTTGGGGAGGGCATTCTTGTATGGCTGTCCAGGTGGGGGGCCAATTGTCCCTCCACTGACTTTCCCTCTTCGTGGGGTAGAGTAGGGGGCAGGACGGTTGGACATCCTTAGGGCAGGAAGGCTGTGGGGAACAAGGAGCCCAGCCTCTGTTCTTCACGCTGCAGCCTGGGAAGCCCCACATCCGCCTCTCCCTGTCGCAGCTCTCTCACACACACACGCACAATGACAGCTGTCACTTGGCTGCACAGCTCTGGCCCAGAGGAACTGTGATCTGCTCGGTCCTGGGGGCTCAGAAGCTCCCGGTGTGGCGTTCTGTAGCTGATGTAACAAAGCACAAGCCGGGTGGCCCCAACAGAAGAAACTTACTCTCCCACTTCTTCAGAACTAGAAGCCAAGGTCAAAATGTGTCAGGCCCAGCTCCCTCCAGAGGCTCCAGAAAGGGATCTTCCTGTCCGGCTTCTGTGGGCTGCAGGCACTGTGGGCGCACGGCCAGATCGCCCAGTTTCTGCCTCCTTCCTCCCATGGCCCCTTCTTGTCCGGGTTTCCCGAGGTCATTGCACTGGGGCTTCCCAGCGCCACGCGGCCTCATTCACTTGTACGCAACCTTTTTCTGTCTCTGGGTTTTGCGTTCATAAATTCAGCAACCTTGGATGTTGGTTGACTCACCAGATTTGGAGCCTGTGCGTGTAGAGGGCCAACTCTGTGGCGGGTGAGGATCCTCGGGTTTTGGCATTAGGAGAGAAGCTTCCTGAATTCGACCTCACGCGTCCCAGGGAACAACTGTAGTTGAATTTTTGGAGAATCACGCTACACTTGGATTCTCACTGGGTTCCGCGTCTTCACGGGTCAGCTGTACGGCTGCAAAGACCCCTCTTCCGGGTTTGGGGCCAGGACGGAAATGGCTGTCTGAGGGGCCGGCTCCAGCCTATAGCAGCAGCTGGATCTGTGTCTCCCCCACCCCTTTCCACAGCCCTTGCAGGGGGTCGTGTGACGAGCTTGCTGCTCCCTCTCAGCAGGCGCCTCCCTCAGACCGAGCCGCTGGCTCCCTGCTGGCCTCAGCCCCTTTTCCCAGCCCCTGTCAGACACACTGTGCAGCCAGCCCGAGGACGCCCACTTCCAGCTGTGACCCCGCGCTCAGGAGGAGCTGCCCACAGTCGCAGGGGGAGGACACCCCGCCGGCCTCCCTGAGGCCCTGCCTCAGAAGGCCCACTCCTCCCTGGGGCTCTGCCACAGCCCCCTGCACCAGCTGAGGTCTGCAGGCGGGACTGGCGGGGCTCTGGTCAGGGCGGTGAGGACAGAGGCGGCGGCAGGAGCGGCACAGCCCCCAGCTCCAGTGGCCAGAGGGCCGGTGTCTGCTGCACTGACCTGTGTCCCTCCTGCTTGCAGGTCTCCACGGGCAACCTGCTGGTCATCCTGAGCCGCCACTACCAGGATGTCTCGTGCCTGCAGTTCACGGGGGACAGCAGCCACTTCCTGTCGGGGGGCAAGGACTGCCTGGTGCTGGTGTGGAATCTCTGCAGGTACCCCCCTTGTGCCCTGAAAGGCCTTGCCCGGCCCAGGCCCGGGGAGGGAGGGAGGGTGCCTGCTTGGCCTAGGTGGAGGTGGGTGTGGGTATGCACATCGGGGCCTGCGTCTCCCCACGCACAGCGTGCTGCAGGTGGACCCTGCCAGGACCCCCGCTCCCCGGCACATCTGGTCTCGCCACACCCTCCCCATCACCGACCTGCACTGCGGCATCGGCGGGCCCCTGGCCCGGGTAGCCACAGCCTCTTTGGACCAGACGGCCAAGGTAGGACACGCCCACGCTGCCCCCTGCTAGAGTCTGCAGGCCGCCCGGCGCGTCTCGGACAGCTCCCCCCGCCCCCCAGGCTTCGACCTCAAGGGCCTCGGGGTAGTCAGTCGAGGCTGGGCCAGCTCAGGAGCTCCCGTCTGGCCACCACACCCAGTGACCCCGGCTCGGGTCTGAGGTGTGGCCTCACTCGGGCCTTTGCTGAGATCTGGGGCGCAGCGGGGGGGTCCAGAGCCAGCAGTGACTAAAGCAGGTGGCAGCGTGAGCACCCACTTCCGTTCTGGGGGAGGCTGAGGGTCTGGGGTGGCCCTCGGAGCAGCCCCGGGACGCCCAGCACCCCTGAGAGCACCCCGCCCCCAGCTGTGGGAGGTCTCCTCGGGCGAGCTGCTGCTCTCCGTGCTCTTCGACGTGGGCATCATGGCCGTGACCATGGACCTGGCCGAGCATCACATGTTCTGTGGCGGCAGTGACGGCTCCATCTTCCAGGTCGACCTCTGCACCTGGGTGAGTAGCCGGGACACTCTGGGGCGGGGCTGGGGGCCCCCAGGATTGCCTGTCTCCCCTCCCGACCCCTGTCCTCCGGGGCCAGGGCTGGGGGCGCCTGGCTTCCTGCTCACTGGCCCCCCGCCCGCAGCCCGGGCAGAAAGAGAAGAGCTTCCACCCTGACCAGGACTGTGGGAAGGTCTTCAGAGGACACAGGTCAGGACCGGGGCGGGGAGGGGGGCTGCTCCTCGCCGGGCTCGGGCCATCGGCACGGTCTCCCGCGCCCTCTGCAGGAACCAGGTGACCTGCCTGTCGGTGTCCACGGACGGCACCGTGCTGCTCTCGGGCTCCCACGACGAGACGGTGCGGCTGTGGGACGTGCAGAGCAAGCAGTGCGTCCGCACGGTGACCCTCAAAGGTGGGCAGCTGGCCGTGGTCTGCGCCGTGCCCGGTCGGGGATGGCGGCAGGACCCCAGGGTGCTGGCCTAGGCGCGGACCGGCTGGCAGAGCAGGAGCTTCTGAGGGCGGCCCTGACGCGCGTCTGCCCCCAGGCCCGGTGACCAACGCTGCCATCATGCTGGCGCCGGTGAGCATGCTGAGCTCCGACTTCAGGCCCAGCCTGCCCCTGCCCCACTTCAACAAGCACCTGCTGGGGGCCGAGCACGGGGACGAGCGGCACCGCGGGGGGCTCACGCTGCGCCTGGGCCTCCACCAGCAGGTAGGCCGCCCAGCAGCGCCCCCGGGCCCCGACCTCTCCGCCCCCGCTGTCCCCACAGTGCCACTCCGTCCGGGGGTGCCCCGTAGCCCTCGTCCTGTCACTGGCGTGGACACGCACCCCCACCCTCTTGACCACCTGGCAGAGCCCAGCCTGGCGCCGACACCTGACCTCAGGGTGCTGGAACCTTCCTGGCGGAAGGGGCCGCGCAGCAGGCGTCCTCCTGGGAGCAGCGCCGGGCTGGGGCGTCCTCACAGCCACGGGCTCCCCCGGCGGCTGGCCCTGGCTCCCTGGGGCTGCGATGCGTGTGCAGGCAGCGTGCCCGGGACTGCAGCAGGGTGGCCTTCCTGGGGGCCAGCTCGGTTCTGGTGCTGCTCTGGTTCCCTCCCTGCGCCTGGCTCCGCCGGTGTCTGCAGCCTGCCAGGGGGCAGATCAGAGAGGGCCAGTGGGTCCTGCTTCTCTCTGGGCGCAGGCGTGGAGCCTGCAGCCGAGACGTGCCACCCCGCTGGTCCCCGGTGGCCCCTTCACTGAGCCCCATCTCCCTCTGGTCACGGTGTGAGGGTGCCCCCAAGGGCCGTCACCCACGCTGGTGGGGGTCGCTGAGCAGTGCGCGAGGCTCCAGGTCGCCAGCGCCGCCCTTCTGTCTAGGGGTCGGAGCCCAGCTACCTGCAGCGGACCGGGCACTTGCACGTGGTCACCTGCAGCACCATGGAGAAGGTGGGTGCGGCGCAGGAGAGGGCAGTGGGCGAGGGGGTGGGCGGGCCTGGCGGGGCTGGAGGAAGGGGCGGCTGTGCGCGGGCGGGAGGCGGCCCAAAGGCTGGGAAGGGCTGGCCGGAGCCCCCACTTCTGAGCGCGCCCCTCCCCCAGAACGTGCTGGGCGGCCAGGACCAGCTGCGCGTCCGCGTGACCGAGCTGGAGGACGAGGTGCGGAACCTGCGCAAGATCAACCGCGACCTGTTCGACTTCTCCACCCGCATCATCACCCGGCCGGCCAAGTAGCCCGGCCGGCCCGACTGTCCGGCACCGGGCGGTGGCGAGACCTGGGCCTGGCCGCTGCAGAGCCCCCGGGCCCAGGCGCCGAGGCCGGAGCTCACGCTGCGCCGCTGCTTTGGCTCTGCCCTGCGCGGCCCGCCTGAGGCGACCGTCTGAGTCTCGTTGGTGCTGTTCTCTCTAAAAAGACTTGCGAAAACGCCTTTCGGGCCTGTGTGCTGCTTCCAGATCCCTCCCCATGGCGGGGCTGCCGCAGACACCCGCTCAGCTGTGGCCGACTCCCGTTTTTTGTCAAGAGAAACGAGCTCAGATGTCCTCAACAGTCCAGTGCTGCCCCAGGGCCTTTGCACACGGTGGGCGCCAGTCACTCCCACGTGGGCGCTGGGGGCTCTGGGCCAAGGTCACTAGGGTCAAGAGAGGGAGCTCTGGCCACCGGGTGGCTCTCCCGCCCCAGGGCAGGCAGCCAAACCCACGGGCAGTGGCCAGTTCCTGGCCGGGGTTCCCAGAGCTATGCACAGCCAGGGCGCTCCACCCACACGGCCTGACGGAGGACACTCGGCCGGTGCCTGGAGCCCAGCCCAGGCGGACGGCCCAAGGCCACTAGCGGAATCTTCCAGCAGCGGCCCCCACCGACTGCTGTTTAACGGTCCAAAAAGGCGCTGAGTGCGGCAGCTGCTGCCTTTGGCCAAGTGCAACTCACGCCCTCGGGCTGCTGGCACGTCCCTTCTGCGGGCTCTGCCCTCGCCAGCACTGCGGTGTGGTGCCCCGGGCCGGGGGGGCACTGGGCCTGTGGGGTGGCGAAGATGGGGTGTCTGCTCAGCTTCCCAGGCCTGCTGGCTGGCGTGGGGTGGGGAGGGGTGTTGCATAGAAGGCCCCTGTCCTTTGAGGCCAGAAAGGGGGTGAGGCCCCACCAGGGGCTTGCACTGTTTGTGGGGGTGGGGTCCCCTGTAAGTAGGGTGCCAGCACTGGTCTGGGGGCGTGGTGGCCAGTTCTGGAGCGGTGCGGTCAGTGCGGTCTCCCCCTTTGGAGACCGGAGGTCGTTCTCCCCTCTTGGTGTCGGGGGCCGGATGGAAAGGAGAGCTTTCGCATTGGACCCAGGCTTGCCACAGGACCCCTGCCGACTTGGGCCTGGGCCCCAATCCTGTCAAGCCCCCAGGAAGTCCCATCCTTCCTAGACTGGCGGTCACCGAGAGGCAGATGCAGGCCCACCGGAGGCCCCTCCTTGGGGTGCCCACTGCCCTCACCTCCAGGGACTCCCAGGGCCCAAACCCTGCCCCGGCAGCATTCTGGACCCTCCAGGAGCCTCCCTGACCCAAGGCTGGCACCGAGGAGACGGGTGACTCGATGCTCCCGCAGGGCTGGCGCGGCGGTGGGCACCCCGGAGCAGAGAAGGTCGGGTCACCGCCACTCTCCGATTCGGACCTGAGTCACCCGCCGCTGCAGACTGCCGGAAACCGACTTCTATGCAAACGGCGCCATGCCCTCTGCACTCGCACTGCTGGAACTGAGCCAGAAAGTCCTCTTCCCCGCGGGCTGCGCTGCAGCCTTATGAGGGACGAGGCTCCCCACCTCCCCCACCCACCCGAGTCGGGTGGCCTGGACAGCAGCCTCTGCTTCCGATCGGGGCACATGCCTGCAGAGACGGTTTCTGTAGAAACCGTGGGCCGTGTCCGGGCCGGTCTGCCAGGGACCTTGGCGCCCGTCGGTCCAGCCCGCTCCTGGGTGGGCTCCCACCCTGTCTGGCAGCCGGGGCGGGGCGCCCAGCACAGCAGCCCCAGGACTGACCCGGGCCTCAGCCAGGCCCGGTGCCCTCCAGGCTGCCTTGCCCCTCGCCGAGTCCTGCTGTGTGCCAGGCCTGCCAGTCCAGCTGCCCTGAGCCTCAGTAAGCGAGCAAGGAGATGGGCCTTTAAAGGTGAGACCCGGGGGTGTGGGGGCGCAGCGGGCAGGCAAGAGAGGCCCACTGCGCCATGTGGGTCACCTCTCCGCCTGGCAGCGGGATAGAGCTCCTGCTGCAGCCCGCTTCATAGTGTGGTGCTTAACCCACTGCGCCGCCCAGGCCAGTTTAGGACGTCGAGATGGCGGAGTCCACCCCCCCCCACCCCTGCATCCTGGCCCCCTGGGTCCTGGGCAGCGGGCAAGGGGCAGGGGTGGAAGGCAGGCACTGGGAGGGTCAGCTCTCGCGGGGACGATGCTAACGGCACTGGGGCTTACAACAACTCCTGCGTGTTGGCTGAGCTTCTTCAGCAAAGCCGCAGCCAGACACCACCACCCCTCACGCCCTCAGCCAGGACGACGATAGACCGCCATGGCCAGCGAGGAGGGGAGAACCTGGGATGCTCCCTCGTGTGCTGCGTGGAATGCGGAGCTGGACAGCCGCTGTGGACAACGATCGGGAGCGTCCTAGAGATTAGACAGAAAAAAGAAAAAGCCCCATGGAGCTCCCAGGTGGTGCAGGGGTTCAAGGCTCAGCAGTATCTCCACAGCAGCGCGAGTCCGATCCCTGGCCGGGGAGGGGACCCCCAGGGCACACAGACCTCTCCTGCTTCCCCGCAGCCTCCTCAGCAGTGTGTTTCAGTGGATCCGCCTGTTCTGCTGCCCGCTCTGTCTCTGGCGACGCCTCACCTCTGGCAGGGGGCACTGCCAGTCCTGTGTGCACACATAAAAGTAATCTTAAAAAAAAAGAAATTTCTGTTGAGTGTATTTCACAGCAGTGATAAACAGGTCTCCCCGGGCTCAGCTGTTTCTTCAGCAGCTGAGATGCAGCGCTGTCCTCACCCAGATGGGGCTGAACACAGGCAGCCGGTGGGCGCTCCCAGGCAACGCGGGGCAAAGCCCTGAGTTCTTGAGACTGGACTGGATGGCAGGGCATGATGGGTGGGGCACCGGCAGCCACGGAGGCGGACGGCAGAAGGGAGGTGTGCTTCGGCGGGGGCTCCGTGTGAGCCCCGATAATGGCAGGCAGCTGCCCCTGCAGACGCACGTGTGTCGGTTGACCAAAAGCTTCGGTGAAAGTCGCTTGGGGCCGGGAAGAGGCCCCTGCCCGTTCCTGAGGACTCTGCTGTCAAGGGGCGTGCGCCCAGACTGAGCCGAGGCCCAGGCGGCCCCTGATGACACTGAGAGGCGCCCGGCCCAGGGCAGGTGGGCAGGTTGGTGGGACCCAGCGCCGGCCCTTCCTGTCCTGGCAGCCTGCGTGTCCTCATTACCATCGGCTCACATTCACCCCATGTTGCTGGCCAGCCCTTGACGTTTTTATTTATCTAATGGAGCTTTTATTCCCTCACTCTCCAACACTGGCTCCAAAAGGAGATTTTTTTTTTTCTGTGTGGGAAGAAAACAACCCCCAAAACGAGTGTTGATTCATTCATTAGAGCTGGAATGTTCCACGCTGGCATGGCTGCCCGCTCGGGGCATCTTGAGAGATGCCTGGTTTTCCCCACTGCCCCCACCTGGGGACGACAGAGGGGAGTCTGCTGCACGCCAGGACCATCGGACCCCGCGGGCCGTTTGTGGGGAGGCCCAGGGCGGGCTTGGGACAAGCAGCCACGGGAGGCGTGAAGGCTTTGAGCCGTGGCCGGTGATGTAACCCAGTGTCCTTGTCCAGGCAGCTGGGCAGGGGGACGCCTATGCTGTGAGGCTGCAGACAGCCGTTCCCTGCCCAGGCAGCCCCGTCGCCCTCCCAGGGCTGAGTGGAGGGCGGGGAGGGAGTCCCTAAGAAAGAAAGTGCATAAAAGAGCAAAAAGATTACAGTAAGGGGTGGGGCTAGTGTGGGCATGCGGAGCTGAGCTGAGCCTCAGTGGTGGGTGAGCGTGTGTGCGTGCGTGTGTGGGTGTCTTTCTGGGTGACAAATAGGTTTTCCAGACAGGGGCATTTGGCACTGAGGTTTGAAGGGCAAAGAGTTCTCTGCTCCACGGTGCTGGCCCAGGGCTACAGGATAGGCGATCTACCCTACAGGTGTCCATGAGACATACTTGCCTCAGTTTCCCCAGGGTGCTCGAGACTCAGCACACTCAGTGGGTTGGTGGGGTAGAATACTGCCTCCTGGAGGCAGAGGGCGCTGCCGTTTGGACAGCCAACCAAATCCTGACCCTTGAGGGGGCAGTGGGCAGGTGTCTGCTCCGATGCAAGGGGTGGGGGTGGAGGAGAGGCCCCGGTTTAGACACGAACTGCGTCCTTGGTGCTAAGCCTCAGTGTCTTCTTCCGTGGAGTGGGGAATAATGGGCCTGCTGGGCAGGGGCACCAGCTGTGGTCAGACCCTGCGCCCCCACCGTGCGCCCCTGTGCACCTCCCTTTCCTGCCTTGAGCATTGGTTCCTACCCCTCCCTAGTGGGTTGTTGGCCCTGTGGGCGGGAGGGGTGAAGTGGCTGCAGGCCTGGCAGGGCCAGGAGGGGAGGGGTGCGCCGGCCGCCCGCGGGGGCAGGGAGGGAGCCGCCGGCCGCCTGGGATCCCGCCTCCTGCGCCCTCGCACCCGCGCTCAGCCCACTCAGCCCACAGCGCCCGGCCACAACTTTGGGATGGAGTTTGTGTGGGCGCTGTGGCTCGGCCTGGCCCTGGCGCCGGGGTCCGCCGCAGGCCACCCGCAGCCGTGCGGCGTCCTGGCGCGCCTGGGGGGCTCGGTGCGCCTGGGCGCCCTCCTGCCCCGCGCGCCCACCGCCCGCGCCCGCGCCCGCGCCGCCCTGGCTCGGGCCGCCCTGGCGCCGCCGCTGCCGCACAACCTGAGCCTGGAGCTGGTGGTCGCCGCGCCCACCGCCCGCGACCCCGCGTCGCTCGCGCTCGGCCTGTGCCAGGCTCTGGCGGCGCCGGGCGTGGCGGCCGTGCTCGCCTTCCCCGAGGCGTGGCCCGAGCTGCTGCAATTGCACTTCCTGGCGACCGCCACCGAGACCCCGGTGCTCAGCGTGCTGCGGAGGGAGGCGCGCGCGCCCCTCGGCGCCCCGGTACGCAGGACGCCCGCCGGCGCGACGCGCGGGACCAGGGTGCGGACGAGGGGGGTCCCCACACGCCCCTGAGGCGCGGGCCCGGCTCGTGTGGCAGAGCCCCCCGGGCGGGCGGGACTCGGCTTTCTGCAAGGGGCGCCCAGGACTCCGGGTGCAGGGCTGGGAGTCCGGATGTCCGAGGCCCCCGGACGGCCCTGGGTCTGGCGGAATCTGGAGCTCGGGACCCAGTTGCCCCCCCCACCCCTACCCCGAGAGCGAGGACCTGGAACCTGAAGGCGGAGCCCCAGGGTCGGAGGGACCCAGCGCCCTGGACCCTGGCTCCTGCGGGACACCTCCGGGCCCGGGGATGGAACACACGGACGCCCCCTGGGGGGTGCAGATCCCTGGTCAGGGCGTTGGTGACGGAGTCCCGCCGCCGAGACCGCTGCCCCTTGGGACCCGGGACACCCCCTTCGCCGTCCTTCAGCGCCTCCTGGCAAGGCCGGGAAGGGCAAGCGGGTCTCCTCGCTCTCTCTCCGGGGTTGCAATTCGGGGTCTGCGGTGGAGACTCTCCTCCGGGCAGGATTCCCCTCTTGCGGCTCTGGAAGCCATCAGGGCCAAGGCCTCCCCACCCGCAGCACCCCGGATGCCCTCCTTGGGTCCCCGCAGTCATCCCTCCATGTCCTTGGAGTTTTCTGGTCCAGCCCTACGCTCGAAGTTGGAAAGAAAATAGAAGATGGCCTAGGGCGGAGAGCATGGCGAGCTCCGCGGGCCTCATGCCCCGGGGAAAGACCCCCCACGCCAAGTCCGCGGGACCCACCCCGGCCGGAGCCTGCTAGGGGTCTCCCTCCAAGCCTCGGCTTCCTCGCCAGTGCGTCTTCCTTCTCCTCCCGGAGCGGGGGAGGACGCCGACCCAGGAGAGGGGAGATGTCTAGTTACCGCGCCAGTCCCGGCGCCCCCTGCCCAGTTGGAGCGCCTACGAGCCGAAATCCGGGCTTGTGGCGCCCTCTGCTGCCCACTCCAGGAACTGCATGCTTCCTATTGGACCGGTCAGACTTTGGGGCTTGGGCTCGCCCCCTCAAGACCTGAGCAGCGCCCCTACCCTGTCCCCAGCATTTGGCACTCTGCCCCCGCCCAGGCAACACCCTGCCCACCTCATGTGTGGCAAAATTTTCATCCTTCACACAATTGTTGCGAATCAGGAGAACTTTCTGATGCCACAGACGCAGCGGGCCCCGGTCCTCGGCTTGCCTGGCACAAGGGTGGTGATATGTAACGGGTCTCAGGATGAAGCTCGCTGGCTTGGCACCGCAAGGTCCCCATCCGTGGCCTCCACCCTTGGCCCTTGAGGACCTCCCAGATGGGGGTGGGTGAGGTCAGGACGGCTCTGCGTGGAGAAGAGGTGTCTGCAGAGAGAAGGGACAAAGCAGCTGGGTTGTGCAGGATGTGTAGGAGTTGGCTGGCATGGTGGGGCAGTATTCCAGCTGGGAACGCCTCGAAGCAGGTAGCACCGTTATGGTGAGAGCCAAGAGTCTGATCTGAAGTGTCAACCGCAGGAGTCTGATGGCCACGGGGGCCACGGAGGGGTCAGCACAGGGGCACCGAGGGGGGTGCTCCAGGTCCAGTCACCCGGTGACATCTGTCTATTGAACCCTGCTGCTGGGGTGGGCAGGGCATGGCAGGGACGTGGAGGGCCCTAACCATGACCACCCCTCTTTCCAGAGCCATTTCCACCTGCAGCTGGACTGGGCCAGTCCCCTGGAGACACTGCTGGAAGTGCTGGCGTCGGTCCTGCAGGCGCACGCGTGGGAGGACGTGGGCCTGGTGCTCTGCCGAGTGAGGGACCCCGGGGGCCTAGTGGCCCTCTGGACAGACCGGGCTGGCCAGGCCCCGAAGCTGGTGCTGGACCTAAGCCGGCCGGACACAGGCGACGCCAGGCTGCAGGCGCGCCTCGCCCCGCTGGGGGCCACCGCCCCGGTGCCCTTGGCCGTGCTCCTGGGCTGTGACGCTGCCCAGGCGCTGCGAGTGCTGCGGGACGCGCCCCCCGGGTCCCGCTGGCTGCTGGGCACACCGCTGGCCGCGGACACGCTGCCCACCGAGGGCCTGCCGCCCGGGCTGCTGGCGCTGGGGGAGGTGGCGCGGCCGCCGCTGGAGGCCGCCATCCACGACGCGGTGGAGCTGGTGGCTCGCGCCCTGGGCAGCGCGGCGCAGGTGCACCCGGAGCGGGCCCTCCTCCCTGCCTCGGTCAACTGCCACGACCTGCAGCCGGCCGGGCCCGAGTCCTCTGGCCGCCTCTTGGCACAGTGAGTGGGGGCCCCGCGGTGGGGTGGGCGCCGGGCGCTGCTGCAGCCGCGCGGCCTTTGTGCTCCAGGCTCGGGGCCCTGGACGGACGGGCAGCTTGGAGGAAGCTGCGTCCTGGAACAGGATTTGATGAGGGGCTTTCTGGGGTGTCTTGGGAGAAATGGGGACACAAGGTTGGAGCTGAGAGGTGACCTAAGCGGGGGTGACCTGGCTGGAACTTGGGGGGGTGCCCAGACGACAACTGCACCCCTGGGCTGGCTCCACCTTGAGCCAGGTGTGTACCCCCACAGCTGTCACGCCCTGGCGGCTGCCGGCCTCCTGGGAGGTGGCTGTGCCAGGCTATGTCGGCGTGAGGCGGCCCCTTGGCCATAGCGCCCCCTGCAGGCTGCCCTTCCACACGCTGCTGCTGCTTGGAGATTCCGGGCTGTGCTCTGCGGGGAGACGTTTTAGGGCGGGTCCTGGCGGCAGAGCCTGAAGGCGGGGTCAGAGCACGTGGGATGGGCCGAGGGGGGCCACTGGGAGTCTCTGGTCAAGCCTGTAGGAGCCTGCGCCTGATGGTGCACAGCACCCCAGCCCGGCAGCCCCTCTTGGCCTTGGACCAGCTCCAAGGTGGGCGCCTGCTGGTCAGGAGCCCGGGCGGGGAGGACGCCCACAAACCCACCCCGAGCGCTTGCTCAGACAGGGAGGCGAGGCCTGAGGATTCCGGTGCCGGGCTCCAGCTACCTGACAGCCCCAACCCCTGCCTGGCAGGTTCCTGGCTGCCACGTCCTTCCAGGGCCGCACGGGGCCGGTGTGGGTGACCGGCTCCTCCCAGGTGCACGTGTCCCGGAGCTTCAGGGTGTGGAGCCTGCGCCAGGACCCCCGGGGCGCGCCGGCTTGGGCCACTGTGGGCAGCTGGAGGGATGGGCGGCTGGAGCTGGAGCCAGGGGGTGCCCTGAGGCCGCCACCCCCAGCGGGCGCCCAGAGCCGGCCCAAGCTGCGCGTCGTGACGCTGGTGGAGCACCCCTTCGTGTTTGCCCGCGAGTCGGACGAGGAGGGGCAGTGCCCGGCCGGGCAGCTGTGCCTGGACGCCGGGACCACCGACTCGGCCGCGCTGGACGCGCTGTTCACCGCGCTGGCCAACGGCTCCTTGCCCCGGGCGCTGCGCAAGTGCTGCTACGGCTACTGCATCGACCTGCTAGAGCGCCTGGCCCAGGACACGCCCTTCGACTTCGAGCTGTACATCGTGGGCGACGGCAAGTACGGCGCCCTGCGCGACGGCCGCTGGACCGGCCTGGTGGGGGACCTGCTGGCCGGCCGCGCGCACATGGCCGTCACCAGCTTCAGCATCAACTCGGCCCGCTCGCAGGTGGTGGACTTCAGCAGCCCCTTCTTCTCCACCAGCCTGGGCATCATGGTGCGGACTCGGGACACGGCCTCGCGCATCGGGGCCTTCATGTGGCCGCTGCACTGGTCCATGTGGCTGGGCGTCTTCGCCGCGCTGCACCTCACTGCCCTCTTCCTCACGCTGTACGAGTGGCGCAGCCCCTACGGCCTCACTCCCCGAGGCCGGAACCGGGGCACCGTGTTCTCCTACTCCTCGGCCCTCAACCTCTGCTACGCCATCCTCTTTGGACGCACAGTGTCCAGCAAGACGCCCAAGTGCCCCACGGGCCGGCTGCTTATGAACCTGTGGGCCATCTTCTGCCTGCTTGTGCTATCCAGCTACACGGCCAACCTGGCCGCCGTCATGGTTGGGGACAAGACTTTTGAGGAGCTGTCGGGGATCCACGATCCCAAGGTGGGTGGCAGGGGCAGAGCTGGGAGGCCTCACACACACACACACACCTCCTTCCCAGAGACCCAGCCAGAAGGAGCTGTCTGCTCCCAGGAGACTTCCTGCAGCCAGCTGTGCCACAGGCACGGGGGCCCACCAGGGGCAGAGCAGGGAAGGGGGAAGGGCTCCTATTCTAGGGGAGAATCAGTAGATCAATAGAGTCAATAGATCAGCCAGTGAAATGGTGTGTGAGGTGGTCGTAAGGTGGCAGGGGACATAAGGCAGAGTGGGGACCAAGGAGTGCTGGGAAGGGACTTTTTAAAAAATATTTATTTATGCCTACAAGAACTGGGGTGCAGGCCAGAGGTGTGGGGGTGAGAGGATGCACCAGAGACAGAGCGGGGAGCAGGACAGGTGGACCCACTGAAACACACTGCTGAGGGGAGCAGCGGGGAGGCAGGAGAGGTCTGCTGCACCCTGTGGGTCCCCTCCCTGGCTGGGCATCGAACTCGTGCTGCAGTGACTGAGGATGCTTCACATAGTGTGACTTAACCCCCCACGCCAGCAGGGGGGCCTTAGCATCGTCTAGTTTTTATAAGTATTTAACTTTTCATAATGTTTGCTGTGCGTCCGGTATTTGTCTTTGTCATTATGACTTGTTTTACTACACACAATTCCTTCAGACTCCTTCCATTTGCTGTAACATTTTGTCTTTCCTTGTGGATGTGTAGTATTCCAGTATATGGATATACCACACCTTCTTAATTTCATCCCCATCAGTGGGCACTCAGGTTGTTTCCATATGCATGAAGTAGTTTCTGGGTGAAGTGTTTTATAGATGTCTGTTAAGCCTATTCTAGTTCTTCACTTAAGGATAGTGCCTCTATTCTCTGGCGCGCTGGTCCGTCTATAGATTTAAGGAGCGTACTGAAGTCTGCTAATATTACTGTGTAGTTGTCAGTCCCTCCTCAGACTGCTCTATCTTGGTGTGCCCTTGTTTAGTGCGTGCAGCTTGGTAAGTGTGACTTATTTTGTACCAGTTATATTAATCATAATATAAGTCTGTCTCTATTTTGTTAGCTTTCTTAGTTGGAAGTCTATTTTATCTGATTCAATATAGCTGTTCCGGAATTTTTTTTAAATTGCTATTTGCTTGTAGAATTGTCTTTCAACCTGTAGCTCTAAGTCTGTGCTAGTCTTCAGTGGTGAGAGGGGTTTCCGGTAAATAGCAGAAGGTCGATGCAGCTTTGACCTCCACTCAGCCGCTGTCCCCTTGTGATTGGTGAATTCAAGCTACTTACATTTAAGGTGATTATGAGGCATAAGAGCTTGTTGCCTTTTTTTCTTCTTTTGGCCTTTTTTTAAAGGTCATCCTTTTATGTTTTCATTAGGTTCCATTTCCATTGTCTTATGTGATTTTGTTTGAAGGTCGTGCTGAGGTTAATATATGATGGACTATTTTTGTAACCCTTTGGATGGTCTGATCTCAAATTCATTTTGATGGGTCATATTTTCACTCTCCATCACCACATTGTAAAATGTAAAATATTGGTGTCTGTTACCGCTATATGTTGTTTTGTTTTTAAGATTTATTATACATACAAGATCTGGGGTACAGGCCAGAGGTGTGGGTGGGGGGTGAGAGGATTCACCAGAGACAGAGTGGGGAGCAGAACAGGCAGACGGACTGAAACACACTGCTGAGGGGAGCAATGGGCCAGGCAAGAGAGGTCTGCTACGCCATGTGGGTCCCCTCTCTGGCCAGTAGCCGGGACTGAACTCGTGCTGTAGTGGCTGTGGTTTGCTTCATAGGGTGTTGCTTAACCCACTGTGCCACCAGGGAGGCCCTGTTTTTGTTTTTTAAGATTTATTTTACATACAAGAACTGGGGTACAGGCCAGAGGTGTGGGGAAGGTGAGAGGATTCACCAGGGAGAGTGGGGAGCAGAACAGGCAGACTGAAACACACTACCGAGGGGAACAGCGCGGAGACAGGAGAGGTCTGCTGCGCCATGTGGGTCCGCTCCCTGCCTGGGGATTGAACTTGCGCTGGTGGCTGCGGATGCTTCACAGTGCTGCACCACCAGGGAGGCCCCTTCCTTCTGTCTTGAGTGATAATCGTGCAGGGTACTCTAGTCTGGAAATCTTTTTTGAATACTATAAATATTTCCTACTATCTCCTTCTTGGCTATAGGATTTCTACTGGAAAGTCCAGGGAAGTGTAGTTGGTGACTTTTATTATATTATATATTATATATTATATTATTATTCTGCTTTCCCTTGGTGCTTTTACTGTTCTATCCTTGTAACTGACATCAACAGTGTTACCGTAACGTGTCTTGGGGTGTGTTAATCTGGTATTAGTTTGCTCGGAACTCTTTGGACCTGTTGGATCAGAAAATCTGGTTTGCCAGATTGAGATGATTCTCAGCAATGTCCTTAAAGGTATTTTCCATGCTTTTCTCCTTCTCTTCTCTTCTCTTCCTGGGCCACCCCTACCCCCTGCCCATGATACAGATGCTGTTTTTCTTAAAGTTGGCACAAAGAGCTCTTCCGCTGTTTCTACTTGCTAATTATTTCTTTTTGTTGTTCTATTTGTGCGTTCAGTTTTCAAGCTCACTAGTTCTCTCCGTTGTTTGCAGTCACCTACTCTTGAGGCCCTCTGTTGGATGAATTCGGCTATAGTACTTTTCCGATCCATTAGTTCTAGTTGTAGCTGTCTATTTTCTGCCTTGTGTTCCTGTATTACATCATCCACTGTTTTTCTTTCTTTTTCTTAAAGATTTATTTATCCATACAAGAACTATACATACAAGAACTGTATAAGAACAGAGGTGTAGAGGTGAGAGGATTCACCAGAGACAGAGCAGGGAGCAGGACAGGTGGACCCACTGAAACACACTGCTGAGGGGAGCAGTGGGGAGGTAGGAGAGGTCTGCTGCGTCCTGTAGGTCCCTGGCCTGTGGGTCCCCGGCCAGGAAGGGGACCCACAGGCCGGGGATCGAACTCGTGCTGCAGTGGCTGCAGAGGCTTCACAGTGCTGTGTCTTTAACCCTGCGCCACCAGGAGGCCCCCTGCCCCCCACCCTGCTCACTATATCCTGGGAACTTGAACGGCAGGGAGCCTTTACCAGGTGTGCCGTCCTTCGCCCCTCTGGCAGTCTTCTTTCCACCTTACAGAGGGCAGAACCCTCTCTGTGTGGGGCTTTCTCCCCATCTTTCCCTGAGGATGTTTGTTGGATAATTCTGCTTTGGTCCCAGTGTCTCCCACCATTTGGATTTGGCTGATTGAGTCTCAAGGGGCATTTAGCCCAATAGGCTCCCCCAATCTACCCTATCAGCCAGGAGTAAAACCTGGGCGCTGCAGTTAGCCACCAGTCACACGTGATCTTTTTAGATTAAATTAAGTAAACGTAAGTGCTCAGCAGCCAAGCGAGAACATGTGCAGTGCGATCCTGTCACCCCAAAGTCCTGGGTGGCAACGCTCTAGGTGCAGATCGGATTCAGGCTGAGTTTTCGTGGTGCTGTGGACTTGTCAGGAGGCGCTGGTCTGAGCGGCACCCACTCGCACCTTAGAATCTCAGAAGTGGGGCCTCCCTGGTGGTGCAAGGGGCCGAGCACCGCACTGTGAAGCATCTGCAGCCACCTCAGCGCGGGTTCGATCCCCAGCCAGGGAGCGGACCCACCTGGGGCAGCAGACCTCTCCTGCCTTGTCTGCTGTTCCCCTCAGCAGTGTGTTTCAGTCTGCCTGCCTGTTCTGCTCCCCGCTCTGCCTCTAGGGAATCCTCTCGCCTCCCATGTCTCTGGGAGCTCCCCAGCTCTTGTGTGCATGAATAAATCTTAAAAAAAAAAAAAAAAAGAGCCATGGAAGTGGTGAGCTTGGGGCTCCCCGGGGCTCCCGGCGATGAGGCCTGCGGTTTGATGTCTTTCATCTGGGTCCAGCCCCGGGAGCACCGAGGGTCACATTGGTTGGTGTGGAGGCTGAGGTGCTCAACACAGGCCCTAGAGAGGAGCGCCTCACGTCAGCGGCAGAGGGGAGAGGACAGCTGACTGAGGGGCCCAGCGGGAGTCGGGGTGGGTGGGAGCAGGGCCCGGGGGCCAACTGACGGGCGGCGGCCCGCAGCTGCATCACCCGTCCCAGGGCTTCCGGTTCGGCACGGTGTGGGAGAGCAGCGCTGAGGCTTACATCAAGAAGAGCTTCCCGGAGATGTACGCGCACATGCGGCCACACAGCGCGCCCACCACGCCCCACGGCGTCGCCATGCTCACGTGAGGGGACGGGCGGCGGGGGCGGGGCGCCTGGCGGGACGGGGCTGGCTCGGGCAGGGACGCCGCGACTGCCCCTTCCACAGGAGTGACCCCCCCAAGCTCAATGCCTTCATCATGGACAAGTCCCTCCTGGACTACGAGGTCTCCATCGACGCCGATTGCAAGCTGCTGACCGTGGGCAAGCCCTTCGCCATCGAGGGTGAGGGCCTGGGGGCGTGACACGGGCCGCGGCCGCCACGGGGGCTCATGCCCCACTCCCTCGGGCTGCGTCCGTCCAGCGAGGCCCAACCCGCCCCACCCCGGCCCTCCCCAGGCTACGGCATCGGACTCCCCCAGAACTCGCCGCTCACTTCCAACCTGTCGGAGTTCATCAGCCGCTACAAGTCCTCCGGCTTCATCGACCTGCTGCACGACAGGTGGTACAAGACGGTGCCTTGCGGGAAGCGGGCCATCGCGGCGACCCAGGTGGGCAGGGCCCGGGGGGCGGGTGCGGAGGGGCCGGGTGTGCCGAGGCCTCGCTGGGACCGGACACCTGCTGTACGCAGAGGGTCTTGTCTGCTCTGTGCAGTCCTGTTCACGCCGAGACCCTGCTCCAGTGCCCCCACGTGCCCCTGGCCCGTCCCCGGGCCCGAGCCGCCCTGTCACCCGCCAGCCAGCCCGAGTGCGCGGGCGCCCAGGCGCGGGGTGCCCGAGGTGAGCGGGCCGCGTGAACGGCTCCTGCCTGTCCTCAGACGCTGCAGATGGGCATCTACCACTTCTCGGGGCTCTTCGTGCTGCTCTGCCTGGGCCTCGGCAGCGCCCTGCTCAGCTCGCTGGGCGAGCACGTCTTCTACCGCCTGGTGCTGCCGCGCATCCGCAGGGGAAACCGGCTGCAGTACTGGCTGCACACGAGCCAGGTGCGGCGCGGGCTGGGCCGGCGGGGCAGGGCCAGTGCCCACCACCCCGCCCGACGCGGCCTTTCTTGTTCCAGAGAATCCACCGTGCCCTCAACACAGAGCCGCCGGAGGGGCAGGAGGAGCCAGAGTCCAGGTAGGACCCCCCAGGGGTGGCCACCAACCAAACCCAAGTGCCGGCCTCAAGCGGGCCACCCCTGCCTTAGTTCCCATCACCACAGCCTCCTCAGGGCATCACCCCAAAGGGCAGAGTGGGGTCCACAGGCAGGACGCAGTGGTCCGGCCGGGGACACTGGCCAGCCCCTCCCATTCAGGGGCCCCGAGGAGCAGCAACAGGACACCCCAGTAGCCGAGCGGGGCTGGACACGGGTGCGCCGGACCATGGTGCGAGAGCGTCGCGTGCGCTTCCTGCTGGAGCCCTCGGCGGCCAGCGCAGCGCCAGAGGCAGAGACCAGCCCCACCGAAGGGCCCGCCTGGCCCTGCTCCAACGGCCGCCCACCTGCCGCCCGGCCCTCAGGCGCCCTGCCCCCGGGGGAGCTGGAGGAGCTGGAGCAGAGCATCGCAGGCGCGCGGGAACGGCTCCGCCTGGCCCTGGTGCGGCGTGGAGAGCTGCTGGCCCAGCTGGGCGACAGTGCCTGCGACAGGCCGCCACGCCTGCTCCAGGCCCACCTGGGGGGCGCCAGGGCTGGGGTGACGCCCCAGAAACCCAGGCAAGGTGCTGGCTCTGCAGCACCAGGTGGGGGTGGCCAGGCCCAGCCCCTGGCACAGCACAGGCACTGAGGCGAGCCCCACCCCGACACTGAGGCGCGTGGGCCGCTGTCAACGGTTTATTCTATATACAAACACAATTTGTACACTGCAATTAAATAGAATGGAACGAGCGCTCTTCTGCATTCCTCATCGAGTGATTGGGTCTGGCCCCTGGCCCCTCCTGCCCGAACAGGGCTGGATGCAACGTGGGCGCCCTCACGCCGTGTCCCCATGCCCGTGACCGAGCGCCCCCGCCCCGCTCCCGGCAATGGCACGTGCACATGGGGGAGGGGCGTGGAAAAGGCACTGCGCATGACAGAGCACCAGCTGGGCCAGCGCGAGAAGAGCGAGGAGGCCTGACCGTCACCTTGCTTGGACCTGGCTCCGCTCACAGGGACAGCTCGCTCCAGGCCTCCACCAACCCCTCCGTAACCTCCCGCAGTTCTTCTCCGGAAGAACCTTCTCTCAGACTCATCTCGTGCTGGCCGAGGGGGCTCGCCACAAATGGGGTCAGGACATGCCTCAAGTGGGCCCCCTGCCTGGGGGAGAGGACGCTGCCTTCTGGGCAAACGACAACTGTGTCAGCAGCCAAGGCAGTCCCAGAGCCACCAGGGACAGTCTCTGGGCCCCTGAGGGCTGCAGCCAGGCCGTGCCCAGCAGGCCAGATAGCCAGGGACAGGTGGCGCAGCTGAAGGGCTGTCTCAGGACCCCCTCTCCGAGGGGGCATCTGCTGGAGCTGTGGGTGTGGGGTCAGGCCCACTCACCCCCGTGGCAGGGGGGGCTGTGTCAAGCATCAGGGAGTCACTTGGGGGGTCGCTGTCCTGGGGGGCCTGAGGGAGCGCCCCACTAGGGATCAAGGGGCCAGTGACCCGCCGGTCCAGGAGGGAGGCACTGAGCCCCGACAGGAAGGAGGCGTCTGTGATGATGGCAGCTGTCTCTGCCATCCAACCTAAGTCACCGCTGGCGGCTGCGGCCACGGAGGCAGCTGCGGCCACGAGGGAGCTGGGGGCTGCAGCCATGGGCCCAGGACCCCCGCTAGCGCCCTGAGAGGCAGGGCCCAGGGCAGGCAGTTGGCCGGCAGGGTCGGGGGCGGCAGCTGGGGTGCCGCCATTGTTGTTCAGGTCGTCCGGCAGCGCGGTGGGGGTGCCGGGGCCCAGCGGCGGGGTCTGCAGCAGCATCTCCTGGATGCGGATCTGCTGCAGGATGGCGGGCAGCTCGTAGTGGTGGAAGAAGTAGATCATGGAATGCTGAGGACGGCAGTCTGGGTCAGGAGGTCAGGAGGCCAGGAGCGTGGAGCCGAGCCCCTGGCACTCCACCCCCCGGGCGAGGCGGGGCACGCACCTGAATGAAGAGCCAGGAGGTGACCAAGGCCAGGCTGCTGTACTGCCCGTTGAAGCGGTAGTGGTAGGCGTAGAAGGCAAAGTGGTACAGATAGAAGAACCTGCAGCGGAGGGGCCACCACTGAGCTGCCTGCTGCCCGCGACCCGCTGGCCGCCGGCCTCTTGCCCGGCCGCCGCAGCCCCGCGGACTGCCACTCACCGCAGCCAGTGCCTCTTGCTGGTGTTGGTGTGGCAGCAGATCGCGTCGTACTGGTCGGCCAACCACACGATGAGGATGATGTAAAAGGCTGTGGTGGTGTCGTTGAAGAACTCGGACATGATGGCCTCCATGCCTGTGGGAGAGCGGGCGGGGGTTGGCGGAGGAACGGGGCAGGCAGGGGGAGCCAGGCGGGCGGGGTCCTCACCAACGAGGGCCAGGATGACCGTCAGCAGGGGCGCGGCAGGGAAGGCGATGGCCATGTTCATCTCCAGCATCTGCAGCAGGTCCACTGCGGGCAGAGGGCGGCAGGCGGGCAGACCGATTGAGGCACCCAGTGGCGGGGTGGGGCGGGTGGGCGGGGGGCCTTGGGGGCCTGGAGCTAAGCCCACCCCTCCCCCCACGCCAGCGGGCTGGAGGGAAGACTCACCAATGAAGACAAAGATCTGGTGGTGGGAGTAGCGCAGCAGCATGGACACGCTCAGGGTCTGCAAGGGAAAGGCGTGAGCCGGGGAGGGGCATGCGCGCCCGAGCCCCGCCCGCCCGGCCCGCACTCACGAAGATGACCATGATGACGAAGGCGGCCAGGTAGGAGGTGCGCGCCATCCACATGCTCACGAAGCGGTAGTGCTCGCCCGACACCACGTTGCGGAGGAAGCCTGCGGAGGGAGCAGTGAGCTGGCCGCCCCCGCCTCCGCCCCGCCCCCGGCCCGGGCGCGCACCCTTGTTCTCCTCGTTCTCGGCCAGGCCCTTCACGCTGGACATGAGGATGTCGTCGTAGCCCAGGAACTCGGCCAGCAGCAGGCGGCTGAAGCGGTCTCCGAAGCACTGGTCCCGCGCAGGGTCTGTGGGTGGGCGTGTGAGCGGGCGCGCCTGCCGAGGGCCCACCCTAGCTGGCGACCCGGAGACGGAGGGCCGTGCGGACACTCACCCAGGGTGACCACCATGACGGGGATGCTGAGGCGCTGCCGAGTAGCCTGCGACAGCCGCAGGAAGCCGTACTCCAGCGAGTACTCCACGATGTATTCATCCTGTGGCCACACTGCCGGGCACCGAGACGGCAGAACAGGTCAGCCCAGTCGCGGCCCTGCCCAGGAGAGGCCAGAGCGGCCTGGCCAGAGCCCAGGCTGGGAGTAGCACCGGCGCTGGATACGGTGCGGGTGGGGCCGGGGCTGGCTCTCAGGCAAAGAGCCCTGAGCTGCAGGGGCCCTGTCAACCTCCCCCAGCACCCCCTTCATTGAAGAGCCCGAGGGGCATGCCAGTGGTGGGAGTGCGGGAGCATCCCATGGCCTCACATGCTGTTGACAGAAGGGGAAACTGAGGCACAGGGGCATTATTCCCGCAGGCAGTGCTGACTGGCTGCTCAGACCCTTGGTCCTCTGGCAAGGGTTGTGACACCTGGTTGTGAGACCTGAGGAGACCTCGCCTGCCCACCCCCATGCCACGCCGGAAGTGGCTGAGCCTGGTACCTTTACTGGGCGTCTCAGGGAAGGGGAACTCCTGGCTGTCGTTGCCAGCACCACCTGGCGGCTTAAACACCTTGGGTTCGATGTCCAGCTCAAACTGTGGGGCACCAGAGAGCAGGGCGTCAGCTGGCCATGGCATAGGAGGGCCTACACTGTGACCCCGACTGCCCTAACATCCTCTCCCTCTGGGGGAGGAGAGCTGCTGGCAAGAGTCCAGTCAAGATCCCCACCTCAACACAGCTCCCCGAGCAACTATTACCCAGTGAGGGTTTGTGCCCCAAAGCTGGGTCTGGGCAGAGCGTCATAGCTCAAGGCTGGGGTGCATGGTGAGGTCTGCACCAACACCCCAACTATGTCAGAAGCATCTATGCCCACTGCCCTCCAGGCAGTGGAGTGATGCCCCCTCTGGGGCCCTCAGAACTAAGCCACAGCGCATCCCACGACAGGGTCTGGGCCTGCCCTCCACGCCTGCCCTGGTCCGCCGGCACACGGTAGGGCTGGGCTCGGCCTGCACGCCGGCTTGTGACATCCAGCCACAGCCCAGACATGACGGCCGGCTGGTCCCGTGCGAGACTGCCAGTCTGCTCTGGCTCACCTTGATGGAGCTATTCCCGAACATCTCCATGGTCAGCTCCTCTTCCTCCTCTTCCTCTAGTTCTAGGCCAGGTTCCACGGCCAAGCCGGGGAAATTGCCTCGGCTGGCGCCCTCACAGAACTGCAGGAAGACGGGTGCACGGCTGGAGTTGTGCTGCACCTCCACACGCAGGACTCCCTCACGCGGCCACTGGTCACGCACGTGCTCCAGGCAGTTGACGGGAGAGCGGGAGAAGACGATGTGGATGTAGGCCAGGACGAAGAGCACAAACAGGGCCTGCCAGGAAGGCACAGTCAGTGAGGCCTGGAAGACCCGCGGTCCAGCCCTGGAACTTGGCGCCAACAGTGCGCCTGAGCTGAGTGGACCCCGGGCCCACCCGGCGAGCTGGGACGAGGCCTCCCTGAGAGCGGGGAGGACAGGCCGACACGGCCCACCTGTCAGCCCTGCAGCATGCACGGCCCCGGTGCTCCGTCCCTCAAGGACCTCATGCGCTAAAAACAGCATCTGTCCCCCACCAGGCGCCCCCCTCCCTGGCTGGCAGGGCTCCCGGAAGGACAAGGCTACGCCGCCTGAGGCCAGCTCCCCGGCTGTAACGCAGTGGCAGCAGCGGTCCCACACGGGCCAACTCCGCTCCAAGACACACTCGGTGACATCTGGGACAGAGCGGGTCATCAAAGGGCAGGTGTGTTCGCAGTCACCCCCACCCTCCCCAGAGCCCCCCACTGTCCGGGCTTGCTTCTCACAGGCCCCAGCTGGCCCATGTCATCCTCTCGGCCTGAGCACTAGTCCACAGCCTCACCCCTGTACACCCCACGACCCCTTGGGGAAGGCTCAGCTGGCCCCAGGTGATGCCAGCACCCTAGAAAGGTGGGAACCTGGGAGCTGGTGACCCCAGGAGCCCGGCCACAGGCTGGGGTGATCCTTAGGTGCCAACCGCTGACAACCCGCCTCAAACACCCCCGGGCACGCCCACCCTCCAGCAGGAGCCACGCGGATGGAAACCACCACCCCAAGACCGTGGAGAGCCCAGGCAAGAGGCCCTGCTGTCCTGAGGGGGCCGATGCTCAGGACTCTGGGAGCTGCCCAAGGCCGGGGCCACCAGCAGGGCGCCCACACTCCCACGCCCTGCTACGAGTCCCAGAAGACAGCACGAACACGCCGGTCACGAACCACAAGTCGCCCCCTGGAGCCCACGCCACAGACTGGGCAGGGCTGGCCAACAAGGTGCTCACCCTGCTCCGGTCCAGGCCCAGCGGCCACGGCGGAGGGGACACAGCCCAGGGACAGGCGGCCCCACATCCGAGACGCACGTCCTGGGCTCGGTCAGTGTGAGGCGGGGCGCCCAGCCCACACTCCAGCTCTTCAGAGCCTAACGCCCCTCTCGAGCCGGCTGCACCGCGGCCCTGTCCGCGCCCCACGTGCCACAGAGACGAAGATCAGGACCCGGGAGAGCCGGAGGAGGCAGGGTCAGGCGCAGCCAGCTCGCTGGGTTCGGACGCTGAAGCTGAAAACTGAGCCGGGCCCTCTGCCCGACAGGAGGTGGGCGACGGAGCCCCAGTGCCACGCCCTCCGGGCCTGTCGTCCAGCTGGAGCATGCCCAGGACACTGCCCCGGCCGGCCGGCCAGTGCACCGCAGCGCAGGCCAAGACGTCCCAGAAGTGCTGACACATGATACAACCTGCTGCCGCGAGGCCCGACCGGACACACGAGTCTGCCCGCTCACACAGAGGGGAGGCGGAGGTGCGGAGGCCACACGGCCGGGCGGGAGGAGCGGGAGCAAAACCTGCAGAACACGCCCGCTCGGTGGTGGCGAGGCCCCGAGGGCGGGGAGAGCAGCAGGACACTAGGGGCGGCCAGCCCAGGCGTGCCAGGAAGAGTGACCTGAGGGGGCTGGGGCACGATGTGCATGAGCCAGCGTCACCTGGTGCCCCCGCCAGCGCCTCCCTGGGTGCAGCAGCACCAGCGTCCTCCTGACCCACAGTCCCAGGGGGCCTATCACCCTTGAACCAAGTGGCAGGAGCCTGCTGGTCTCGCCCTACGTGACAGTGCCTGGCCCCACCCGGGCCTGTTTCCACAGAGCTGAGCGAGACCTACCACCTGCGCCACGGAGCCCCTCACCGGCAAGGCTGGTTCGGGCCCAAGCACCCAGCGGACCTACGCCTCAGGGCCTTTCCCGAGTGGAAGGCTTCTTCACCAGGCCCTTGGCGATCAGCCCCAAAACCTCTCGACCGCGTGCGAATCCAAGCGCCACCTTCCCGGAGCCAGGACCTTTACAGAGACCCCGTCTTCCGTCTCCTCGTCCACCTGCTCGCTGTGCCTGAGCCCGGGGCGGACCACACGGAGAACGTGTCCAGGGAGACCGAGTCAATGGCGAATGGATCCCTGAGGTCCCCTCCTTCTTTCTCGGGGTCTGCAGGAGCCCCACTGGCCCCTTGTCCAGAGGGAGAGGTGTATCAGGACGCCCTGCCCCACGTGTCCTCTTCGCAGCTGCAGGGTCCAGAGCTCAACAGTTCTGTGACTAAGCAGTCCTGCGCCTGGCCTCAGTGTCACCAAAGGCAGTGGAGGGGGATCCTGGGCCCACGAGGGGACTGACACTGGGCTACTGCCCCCACCCCCAGCCGCTGGTACTACACACAGACCCCCAAAATGGCCCAAAGCACAGCGAGTGGGCCGGGGCGTCCAGACTGTACCAGCACCGCAGGAAGAGGCAATCTGAGCGTCAGTGAGGGGTCTCCGTCTCTGCGGCATGGGTACTGGCAGCTGAGTGGGCAGGAAGGAAGCAGAACTTTCTGTAACTTGAAGCAGCCTCAGAAACCAGCTGGTCCAGTCCTCACTTTGTAGGAAAACCAAGGCGCCAGGGTCTAAATCTACAACGCCAGGGGCGGGGCAGGTTCATGAAGGATGGACCCCACCCCACAGACTGCACATGCTGAGAGGGGAGTTGGGGGGCTCCTCTCACCCTCGGTACACCTGCACGAGACGTTCCTAGATGCGGAAACCGCAGGGCTGGCTCGAGTACAGCCCCTGAAGCCAGGGTCACTGTGCAGCCGAGGCCGTCAGAACAGGCTCTCGGGGGCCGAGCCCTGTGGGAGAGGGGTCCGCCTCGTGGACACTGAGACTCCCTCTGAGCACCTCTGAGACCAGAGCTTCCTCTCCCGAGGAAATCACAGCACGCACAACCCCAGAGAGCTGGATAAAGGAACCTCCATTCAGTCATCCTCCACAGCCCTACTCCTAGCACCCCCCAGTGCTGCTCCGCGGCCTCTGCACAGCCTCCTGAGGCAGAGTGTACCAGTCTCCAAGACAAGGGCCTGGAGGTTGTGCTGGGTCTGGCACCTGCACCCAGGTCAGTCTCACCCAAAAGTCGAAAACTCGTCAACCCAAGCACCAGGCCAGCTACCGCCAGTCCCCTTTCTGCAGACAGGAACCCAAAGCTCACTTGGCAACCACAGCGTCCCCTGGCCCCTGTGCGGTGGCACTCTGACGGGACGCTCAAGGGCCATTTTTCCATTTCCTCAATACGTCAGAGTCAATGACACCTTTTGCTCAGGAACCCAGGACCATGCGGACCAACTCCTCTGAGGGGGCTCAGCTATCACTCAAGTGAGACCCCATCTTCCAGGTCCCAGACCAGTACTTCACGAGCCAACTCCCAGCTGAAATCTCGCTGCTACATAGGACAGGAAAGGGACAGAGTCTGGGAGGTCCCTTGCGACGTCCTGCAGAGTAGCTCTAGTGGTGACTTTGCCATGAACCACAGAGACATGACCTCGGCTAGGTCATATTTCCTGGGGAAGAGTCGGAAGAGCTGCAAGGGGGTGGACAGGTGGGTGATCCAGAGGAGGAAAGAAGCCCAAGTGGAAGGGGAAGCAGGAGTTAGAGATAGAAATGGGGATTGGGAGCTAGAGTGTGGGTGGGTGGGGGTGTGTCCTGAAGGGACTGTGATGGGGCCTGTTTCCAGAAAGGTCAGGATTGGGGTTTGGGGGGAGCAGGGGCATAGGAGGGTGCTGAAGAGCTGCATCCCGGCCTGAAGACCCCAGGTCGCATAACCAGGGGGCCCAGGACTTGAAGGAGGTCCCTGGCAGATGAGGGCCCGAAGAAGGGTGAAGCCAGGGGACAGGTGCAGCCTGGAAAGGGTCAGGAGTTCCTGAAATGGGGACCAGGCGCCACTGACGCCCGAGACCCCGTAGTCCCAGGTGAAAGTCTCGGGTAGGGACTCGGGGGGTTGATCAGGGGAGCGAACGTTAACGGGAGGGTCGCCAAAGGCTCGGGCAAGGTCCTGGCCTGCAGGTGGGCGCTCGCTAACCCGGGCGGGATCGCGGATCCGCAGCAGAGGTCGCAGAGCTGGGGGAGGGTCGGCCGCTGAGGTCGGGGGTGGGGCCCGCGGTCACCTTCAACAACACGAAGAACTCGAAGAGACGGCGGAAGGCAGGCGGGAAGAGGCGCGAGTAGGTGACAGCCATCTTGAAGAACAGCGCGTGGAAGAGCCGGTCGCGCACGTTGATGAGTGGATTGGGATTGAGGTTGGGAGTGCGAGGCCCGCGCGCGGGCGCCGGGCCGCCGCCGCCGCCGTTGGGCCCGGGCCCAGGGCCCCCGGGCGCCACGTGCTCCGACATGCCGCCCACCGTCGTCCCTAATGGCCCGCGAGTCCCCGAGGGCGCTTGCTCGCCGCCATGGGCCCTTCTCCCCGCCGCTGCTTCTACGGACGCCCAGCCGCAGCCGCCATCTTCCGCCTCCGCGTCCGCCGCGGGCGGCCAAGGCCAGCGAGTCGCTGCCTGGCCAGAGCGGCTCGTTGAGCCCGCGGGGAACGCTGGGATGCCGCGGCCGCCCCCCGGCCGCCCCGCCCCCGGCCTGGTTGCCTGGCTCGCGGAGGCAGAGGGGGTGGGACTGCGTCTCGCCCTACTATTTTGCATATATTTCTTCCCACAAGCCCTCGCGGCTGCGAGGCAGCAAAATAACGATCCATCAGCGGTATTAAATACTATTAAAGACACTTGAAGTAAGTGAGACTGAAGGAGAAGTTGTTTTATATGACACTAAACAAGTCAAGTCGTCTGTTAACAAGTTGGTCTAAGTGTAAAGTAATTTTACTCATCGTCTATAAATATCTGTGTGACACATCAACCGTTCGTGCTTGCTTCGGCAGCACATATACTAAAATTGGAACGATACAGAGAAGATTAGCATGGCCCCTGCGCAAGGATGACACGCAAATTCGTGAAGCGTTCCATATTTTCTTACCTGCGACGGTGCGGGCCTGAGCCTAGGCTGAGATGTCGTTGCGCACCCTAAAGGAAAACGGTTTCTGTACAAATATGTTTTGCTCTTATTTCGACTCACCTACCTAGCACCACCTGGCTTTTCCTTCGTCAACCAGACAACACAGGCACCACAGCCCCCATCTCACACCTGCTCCCTGGCTGCCATACCCCTGGTCTGGCTTCACGGGACCTAGGTGTGCACCTGCCGAGTGTCACCTGCACAACCGTGGCCCATCGCCGAGCGGCAATAGTGCACAGGCTTCCGAAAGCCACAATGGCGTGTACCTGACCCCAGTACTGCTCACCTCTTGGCTGCTGCTGGACTGGGGCATGTGCCTGCACCCAGACAGGACACAGGCACGGCCCCCAGTGTCCCAGCACTGCGTGGGTACCCCTGGGCCATATGTTCCTTCCCTAATCTTTGGAGCGACTGGGTGCCTTCCTAGCTGAGGAAGCAAAGACCCAACACTCATGTTTGATCACAGCAGGACGCACGGCCGGGCAGCAGGGGTGCAGACAAGACGGATGACTGCACCCATTCAAGAAGTGAGCTTGCAGCACGGTGAACTAGGTGCTAGGTGTTGGGGAGACAACAGTGGCCCTAGCAGGCTTGGAGTCTCCCCTGAGGGAGCCCTGGCCCTGCAGGGGAGACGTGAGCAGCTGCCGGATGTGGGTCTGCTTCCTGAGGGTGGGCATGGCAGGAGCGGGAGACACATGTCAAGTTCTGAGAAAGAGCAGGGTATGAGGGTGGGGTGGGTCTGTTCTGAATTGGACTGGGTGGTCAGGGTAGGAGGGTGGGAGCAGACTTTTCAGCTATGATGTGGAGGCTGAGAGAATCTTCCAGACCTACCTGCTGGGTTCCACGATCTTGGGAGCCTTCCACCCTGCTTTTCCAAGACCAGGAAGCCAAAATCATTTTCTTCCTCTTCCAGAAAGAGTGCTCTGGACAGGGCGTGGGCTCTCAGTGTGCAACCTGACATCCTCACGTCAGGCAGGTGACCCCTGACCTGGGAGTAAGCCCAGACTGTGTGCTGGAGGGTGAGGGATTAGGGCCTTTATATGTCCAGCAAGGCCCAGCATTGGGGCCCTTCTGAGCACGTGGCCTCTGTGGCTCAGGAAAGCTGAAACTAACTGAGCTGTTACCGACATGATTTCTGTTGACCCAGCCACGCGTGGCAGCTGCTGTGTGTGAGGCACTTAGCCCAGGGTTCACACGTGGATTGCCTGGGGCCCAAGCGGTGTGGCCCTCTCAGACCATCACCATCAGGTAAAAGGGGGAAACGGCACAGGAGAGCTCTCAATGGAATCCGAATCACAGAGAAGGGCCGATACTGAGACCACTCGCCGGGGACAGCCTGGGAAAGAGAGGCTGGACCGAGCGTTGGGAGCTGCTGCAGGTCAGGGCACCGGGGCGGGGGCGCGGCCGGGCAGGAGCCTCTGGGGAGGCCTGCGGAGGTGGCTCATGGCCGGCTGGAAGGAGAGCGGAAGCGGGGCTGGGCGGTGAGCAAGGAGGCTCCAGCCTGAGCCACCAGGTTCCCCATCGAGTGGTCACGGCTGCTGTGGCTGTTTGCTGCCGTCCCAGCGTCACGTGCTCACTCACAGATGTGCTAGCCAGGAAGTGGCAGGAGGAACAAGGCTGATGCCTGTTTGTTTTTAAGTCTCAGCAAAAAGAAGAGAGCGGCAGAGGTGTCCAAAGCCCCCCTAGGCGGCCCCTAAAGCCCTCACGCAGGATCCCAGCCTGGTCTTGCCTTGAGCTCCTGGGGTCCCACCAGAGCCCCGTTACGGCAGGGCTGGGCCATCTAGGAGGTGCTTTCCGCAAGCGGCCATGCCACCCGTGAGCCCGGCCCCTCGCTCACTTCCAGTCCATGGCCTGTCATCAAGAGCCCAAGCCTGGCCCCCTGTTCCAGCACCCGAGGGCAAGATTTAGGGGCACCCACAACCCCAGGTCCTCCAGCCGTGGCCTCTGTTCCATAGGCTGAGTCCAGAGTACCTGGACTGGCAGCCCCAACCGCCCCCCACGAACCCCACCCCGCCAGGAGCCTGTGCTATTCTCTGCAGTCTCCCAGGGTCAGTCCTGGGTGAAGCTGTGAGCGCCGTGGAGTTAGAGGCGAAGGGGGCTGCAGAGGCCCAGCCCGCTCTGCCAGATTCCTGCAGGATTCAGCCAAGAGTTCTGAGACTTCCGCAAGTGTTGATGCAAGAAGCCCGTATGTCAGGCTGCCCTGTGCCGGCTGTTTTACACGTTAGTCCTGACAGCGGCTCGAGTGGCAGCGGGAGCTTTACAAACAGGACTGAGGCACAGAGAGCGCAAACATCCTCCAGGAAGGTCCCGGCGAAATGAGTCTGACTTTGAACCCGAGTTCCTTAAGTTTAAATCTCCAGGTGAGGGCCTCCCCGGTGGCGCAGTGGGTTAAGCACCGCACTATGAAGCAGACCGCAGCCACTTGCAGCACGAGTTCGATCCCTGCTGCCGGCCAGGGAGGGGACCCACATGGCGCGGCAGACCTCTCCTGCTGGGCCCGCTGCTCCCCTCAGCAGTGTGTTTCAGTGGATCTGCCTGTTCTGCTCCCAGCTCTCTGTGGTGAATCCTCTCACCCTCCGCCACGCCTCTGGCCTGTACCCCAGTGCTTGTATGCATAAATAAATAAATCTTTAAAAAAAAAAAATCTCCAGGTGAGCTTTCTGGAGTTATAATGTTATAACTTTATGAACCCCAGGATTTTGAATTCTGGAATGCTTACATTTCAGTTTCTTGGGTTCTGGGGGACTGAAAGGCAGGGCCAAGAGTCGGCAAATTACTTTTTGTGAAAAGTCAAATAGTTGGGCCTCCCTGATCACAAGGGGTTAAGTCTCAGCACTATGAAGCAGCCACTGCAGCAGGAGTTCGAGTCTGCCTGTTCTGCTCCTGCTCTGTCTGGTGAATCCTCTCACCTCCCGCGACTCTGGCCTGTACCCCAGAGTCTGCCTGTTCTGCTCCCCGCTCTGTCTGGTGAATCCTCTCACCTC
>JAGFMF010011614.1:8250693-8278415 GCA_019455555.1 Galemys pyrenaicus | reverse complement strand
CTTCTCTGCAGAAATCTTCTTATCCTCAGCTCCACCCACTTAGGGCGGAACCAGGATTTTGGGAACTTCCCCTTTTCCTGGGACCACCCTGTTACAGGCTCAGCTATCTCCCAAGATTGGGCAGGGCCAGCGCCCAGGTATCCCGGACTCCAGCGGCATGGAGCCAGGTGTGGGCCAGATGCCATGCAGGGAGCGATGGTGAAGGAACAGGCATGGGGGAGAATGAACGAGTTACTGAAGGAGTGAACTCAGGTCGTTATTTATCAGTCTGTGTGTACAAGCAGACATGGTCTCTCTGGTGTCCTGTTCCTGGCCGGGCAGGCTTGGCCCTGCCTCTGGGCATCCCCTGGCTCAACCCTCTGATGCTTGTTCTGTCTCCCCCCCCATTCACCTTCCCTCACCCTTAAACTCAAGGCCACAGTTCACCCCACCCCAGACCAATTCCGTTGGTCGCTGCGTGATTCCAACCACGGAGGTCCCTACAGGTCTTCACGCCTTTCCTTCCGCCAAGAACAAGAATCCCTTTCGGACGGCGAACTCCTACTTATCCTGCGAAGTCCCAGCCCCATTGCCTCCTACTCAGAAACCTGGTTCTTGTTTCTCTGTGCACCTCCCAGCTCTGGGGGCACGATAAATGGTAGAGAGGTCCCCATTCGTGCCGCAAGAGAATTGGGGTCCCTCCCAACAATCCCTGCTCTCCCGTCGTCGTGCAAAGGGTAGACTGAAACCCGGGAAGGGCAAGGGAGCCCTGCCCTGGCCAGCCTCAGTTTCCCGTCGGTTCTGGGCGGGCCAGGGGCCCCTCCCCTCGGTGGGTATCTGGGTGGCGAGGGGGCTCAGGAAGTCGGCCGCCGCAGGAATCCGCGCTTCCCGGCCTTATAAGGACATATGCGCTCCGGGCCAATCAGCGGCAGGGGCGGGGCCGCCTCCCGCGTCCACCGACGGCGCGCCAGCCCGGCCGGCCGTCTGGTCCCCTCCCGCCGCCGCCCGCCGCGCGCCGCCCGCCGCCCGCCGGCCATGAGCTCCACGCAGTTCAACAAGGGACCCTCGTACGGGCTCTCCGCCGAGGTTAAGAACCGGGTGAGTGAGGGCGCGCCCCCTGTTCCCGCTCACCGGGACCGCCGCACCCTCGGACCTGTGCAGGGGTGGGGAGCCCAGACAGGCGCCCTAACATTTGGGGGTGATGAGCGCTGAGATCTTGCGGGAGACTGACGCCTCTCCTCCTTGGGGCCCTCCCCATGCTCCCTCTGATCTGGAGGTGCAGTGGGCTGAGGCTCAGCATCTAACCCCCAACATCTAGGAGAGGGTGGGTGGGGCTCCTGCCCCAGCCCGGCTCAAGGGACCCTCCCTAGTGGAAACCCCTCCAGACTCAACCCCCCCGGCCCTAGTCCTCTTGATGCCTGAGGACGCCCTCCCATCCGAGCGGACCCCAGCAGTCCCCTACTCTCCCCCTAACCACACTTCTGCTTTTGGGGCCACTTGAGCTTAGGGCAGAGAAGGGGGCGGCGCCCCGACAGGAATTTCCCCACTTCTCTTTCACCTGGGAGGGTCGTCAAGGGGGAAGTTGAGCCGAGGGTGCCACCTACCTGGGCTGTTCCGGTCTGCAATCCCTTTGTCCCCATCGGCCAAGCTTAAAAGGATAGCAAAGGGCCCCCACACACACACCTGGGATCCCCTGAAATGACCTTAAAGTGTGGAAGTTTTGTAACATGGAAATAGGAAGTGGGGCCAGGGAGACACCGCTTACTTAAGCAATCTCTGTCACTCTGGTTCAAGAGAGGGGAGCATGCTGCGGGGGGGGGGGGGGGGGGGTTCCACAGCGGGCCCAGCCCATCTAGGGAAGGGGGAGCAGGGCCCGATTGCAGCCAGGGAGAGGTCCTAGTCCGACACTCAGGGGCTCTTCCTTCTGGAGAGGGGTTGTCATCCCTGCCCCCCACCCCCCGCCGGGCAGCTGGGAACGTGGTCCTGCAGCTGGCAGCAGCTGGGCAGCTGGGAGCCTGCCTGGGCAGGCCATGGGCACCCGCCAGCCCCTGACGGGCACTGCCCCATCAGCACCCACACACAGTGGGGGGTTTCGTATCACCTGGGAGAGCTCCTTGGTGAACTCTGAGTCTTGCTCTAGTTTTGACTAGAGGGGGGTTGAGATTTGGGGAGCCAGAAGATGGAGCAGGGTCACTCAGCAAGCTCTGGACGCCCCCTGAAGGGTACTGCTCTCCACGCTGGACACTTCGGGCCCTCACCTGGCACCCAGCTGCGGCCGCAGCCATGTCACCTGCGCGGCCCTGGCCACGCGGCCAGCTGGTGACGGCGAGGGTGAGCTCAAACCCAGATCTGCTGCGCCCAGCACCCCAGCACCCCCTCCCTGGGCAATCACAGCCCGGCCCCTGGAGCACAGGGGCCTAAGCACCCTAAGGGGGGTCGGGAGAACAGCTGCCAGAGGTGAAGCGGGATGGGGCAGGTGGATACCTGCCCGCGGAGATGAGGTCAGAGGCTCCCGACGCTGTTGTCAGTTTGCCCAGCTGCAGAACTGGCGGAGCAGCACCAGGTGGCAGGGTCCCTGTGGGGGCCACACCCACCTTGGAAACCAGCTTCCTGTGAGTTCAAGCCACTTCGCTGGTTGCTTAAGAGGGGGAGCGACCTCTCTGCCCCGCGCCCCAGCGGCCGGCACAGTAGCAGGCTGATGTCCAGGGCGGCTCTTGGGCGCAGTGGCATGAGATCCCAGGCAGCTGGGTGGGGGTGGGGGAGTGGGCCTAGGTCGCTGGGAACAGCTGGCCCCAATTTAGGCAGGGAGGCAGGGCCACATTCCTGACAGTTTGTGGTGAAGAGGAATGTGCTGAAGGCCAGCTGGGTAGCGGGGTGGGGGCTGGGGTAGGAAGGAAGGAAGCCACTGCCACAGGCTGCCGGGACCCTGGCCCCTTGGCCCCCAAGAGCCGTGGGGATGGGGCCCAGCCAGACAAGGCGTGCCTGGCACCCACACCAGCCTGCCTGCTTCAAGCTCAGCTCTGGGTGCTCTCCCCGCCTTTCTTCCTCAGACTGGACAAAGACTCCTCTGGGCAGGGCTGCTCCCTGTGCCGTGGGAACCCCGAGATTGAGGCCCAAGGGGGGTGGGTCAGAGGGATTGGGTTAGCAGGCCAGCCTCCCTGCCTTTGTCTCTCCTAGCTGGGGCTGCCCAGCGCTGGCTGGTTACAGTGGGTTATCAGCCAAAACCAGGACGAAAACTACTCCAAACACAGATGGAGAAACTGAGGTCTGGGGGAGAGAACTGCCCGTAGTTCTTGGGGAGTTGGGGGGAGACCTGGAAGTAGGGACTGCAAAGGGCACCCTTGGGGTCTGTCCCGGGACCGGGGGGACAGGAGGAAAGAGGCGGACTGGTGCCTTGGCCAGGGATGTGTGAGCAGAGGTGTGCAGGGGTCAGGAATAGGAAGGCCATGGAGCTCAGTCCTTCGCTCCTGTACTGGCAGCTCAACTCCTTACAGCCCTCCCGAGGACTGGCCTGGGGGTGACCGCATACCTACATACCTGCCTGGGTTCAAGAAACAGAAAGGCCTGGCCTCCCTGGTGGTGCAAGGAGTTAAGGTGCAGCGCTGAAGCATCCATAACCACTGCAACACAAGTTCGATCCCTGGCCAGGGAGTTGACCCACATGGTGCAAGAGACTACTCCTGCCTCGCCTGCTGCTCCCCTCAGCAGTGTGTTTCAGTCGATCTGCCCGTTCTGCTCCCTGCTCTATCTGTACCTCAGTTCTTGTGTGCATAAATAAATCTTTTTTAAAAAATATTTATTTATGCACACAAGAATTGGGGTGTAGGCCAGAGGTGGGGGAGGTGAGAGGAGTCACCAGAGACAGAGCAGGGAGCAGAACGGGCAGATCGACTGAAACACACTGCTGAGGGGAGCAGCAGGCGAGGCAGGAGAGGTCTGCTGTGCATTGCGTGTCCCCTCCCTGGCCGGGGATTGAACTCACACTGCTGTGCCACAGATGCTTCACAGTGTGGCACTCAACCCGCTGTACCACCAGGGAAGCCTAACAAATTAAGTCTTTTAAAAAAATAGAAAGGGCCCTCCCTGGTGGCGCAGAAGGTTGAGCGCCGCACTGTGAAGCATCGGCAGCACAGCAGTGCGTGTTCGATCCCCGACTAGGGAGGGGACCCACATGGAGAGGCAGAATTCTCCTGCCTCACCTGCTGCTCCCCTCAGCAGTGTATTTCGGTCAGTCTACCTGTTCTGCTCCCCACTCTGTCTCTGGTGAATTCTCTCACCTCCCGGGACTCTGGCCTGTTCCCCTGCTCTTGTGTGCATAAATTAAAAAATGCTTAAAAAATCTGTTATAAGAAAGAAAGAAAAAGGTTTGGTGGTTTCCTCAGTAAGTTTAATGTGCAATGACCACCTGTCCCAGCAATTCTACTCCATCCCAAAGATTTCAAAATAGGTGTTCCAATAAAACTAGCCCATGCATGTTCATAGGAAAATGAGACACAGCAGCCAAAAAGGTGGAAACATGTCCATCCATACACTGGAATATTACTCAGCCATGAAGAGGAGGGCAGCTCTGACAATCACTACCCTGAAAACATGACATTCAGGCAGAGACGCAGACACACAAGGCCACAGCAAGAGTCCACTGTTGTGCAATGTCCAGAACAGCCACAGCCACAGAGGCAGAGAGTAGGTTAATGGTGCCAGAGTCTGGGGAGTGGCTGGGGGTGACTGCTGATCAGAATGGAGTTCCTTTCGAGGGGACGAACTATTCTAGAGTTAACAATGTGAAGGTTGTACAGCACTGTGAATGAAGTATGAATGTACTAGAAACCACTGAATTGTGTAATTTAAAATGATAAAAGTGGGGCGTGTTTCATCAGAATTTCAAAGAAATGACAGGGCAGTCAACATCTTGAGCAGAGAGAACACAGAGACGAGAAGGCACAGAGCAGATCTTGGGGTCTGGTTGACCATCCCGGGCATGGGGTCTGACGCCATTGGGAGTAGGTAGATTCGCTGCTTATCAGTGAGAGACGTGAGTGTCTTTGTGGCCAGGTGCTTTATCTGTGCCTGTGAGTGTCCCCACTTGGGCGCTTGTCAACCTCCAGGATCTTCCGTCTCTTCCCAGCAAATCACTGTCCTTGCCCTTTCAGAAGCTTCAGGGGCTTGTGCTGGGTGTTCTCATCTCACCTCGCACCCTCTGCCCCTTCAGCTCCTGTCCAAATATGACCCTCAGAAGGAGGCGGAGCTCCGCAGCTGGATTGAGGGACTCACAGGCCTCTCCATTGGCCCCGACTTCCAGAAAGGGCTGAAGGATGGAGTTATCTTATGCACGTGAGTGTGTGTGTTGGCGCATGTTCGTCACACTGATTGTTCTTCACAACCAGGTGCTTGAGGCTTACTTGCTTTTCCCTTCATGGGTCTTGGGTCTTGGGGCTTTCACTTTTCTTTTTCTTGTCATATTGCTTTGTCTGGGTTCCCTAATAGTGAGCATTCATGGGAAGGCTTCTAGACCCTGGACACCTTTCTTTGCATCCTCTTCCACAATATTTCAAGCATTCCTTGGTCTGCCCTTTAAAATGTTGATGGAAATCACCATGTTCACTCCCCAAAGCCAGAGGTTCTGGATTATACCTCCAACACAGGTTATCACTCTTTGGCATCTTTGGTGATGAAGGTTACATTACAAGAGGGGAAACCGAGGCCCAGAGAGAAGTAATGAGGTTGCCCAAGAAGGCATAAACATGGTCAAGATGAGAATTGCACTCTTGGGTCTCTGAGGTTCTCCTGCATTAATGGAGTTCCTGACTCCCCTCACCCTATCTGCCCCTGCTCCCCAGACTCATGAATAAGCTGCAGCCGGGCTCAGTTCCCAAGATCAATCGCTCCATGCAGAATTGGCACCAGGTGAGAGACTGGCAGGGTGGACCAAGGATGGGACCGGGAGACCCCATCTGGCAGGTGGGAAGACCAAGGTCCACTCACAGTGCTTCTGCTGTCCCCTCCCAGCTAGAAAACCTCTCCAACTTCATCAAGGCCATGGTTAGCTACGGCATGAACCCCGTGGACCTGTTCGAAGCCAACGACCTGTTTGAGAGTGGAAACATGACACAGGTGCAGGTGTCTCTTCTTGCCCTTGCAGGGAAGGTAAGGCCCAGAAAGGGACAGCCGTCTGCCCAGAATCACACAGCAAGGCGAACATAGATTTACGGACGCTCCGTAATCTTTCCTTTGCAAATATTTCTGAGTGCCCACAAAGCACAGCCACTCGACTGAGTGGTGAACAGACACAGTCCACCCTTTACGCACGTCCAGTTGGATGGAGGAAGCCCACGTGAACAGGTTTTTTTAAATGGACGTGCTGTTTAGTGCAGTTTTAGGTTCACAGCAAAACTGAGTGGAAGGTACAGGGACACGCACCCCCTTCTCCACTATCAGTACCGCCCTGGAATGAGACATCTGTTATAATCTCTGGGCTTTCAGGATGCATTATTATCCAGAGTTTATGTCAGGGCTCAGTCTTCGAATAATTTTTTATAAATTGAGAGAAGCGCCCTGAAGGAAAAGGAAGACTTAGGTGCGGATTGAACGATCCTGAGGCTGAGAGCAGAGAGTGAGAACAGCGTTTCAGGAGGGGAACAGCAGGCCCTGCCGTGAAGACCAGGAAGAGGCTTTCATGCCAGGAAATGGGGTTTCAGAGCCCTTGTGGCTGCCACGTGGGAGGTGGCGGTGAGAAATGCAGGGACGAGCCGGGGCAGGAGGCCAGGTTAGCGACGGCGGCATGATCTGGACAGGGGCCTGGCGGTCGAAGGCAGGTCGGTGCGGGGCAGCCGGGATGCCCCGTGAGGCCCTTGCCCTGAGCAGCTGGCAGGCTGGGACTGCTGATGCCGGGGCCACGCTGTCCCCCAGGCATCAGCCACGCACAACCCCAGCCCGCGCCTCCCCCAGAGCGGCACACCTTGGACCTGGCTCCAGGGTCCCCGCTGCTCCTCCCCGGCACTCCCAGCCCCCTGCCCTCTAGGCCAAGACAAAGGGGCTGCAGAGTGGCGTGGACATCGGAGTCAAGTATTCGGAGAAGCAGGAGCGGAACTTCGATGACGCCACCATGAAGGCGGGCCGGTGTGTCATCGGCCTCCAGGTAGGCCCCGGCCCCCGCCGAGCCGAGCCGAGGGGGCTGTCCGCGGTGTGAGCCAGGTCGTGTCCAGTCCGTGGTAGGGACAGCCTGACCCCTCCCCTCACCTCCCCGCAGATGGGCACGAACAAGTGTGCCAGCCAGTCGGGCATGACAGCTTATGGCACGAGAAGACATCTGTGCGACCCCAAGAACCACATCCTGCCGCCCATGGACCACTCAACCATCAGTCTTCAGATGGGGACCAACAAGTGTGCCAGCCAGGTGGGCCTGGCCAGCGCGCCCTCTCCGCCCGGCGGCCCTCTCTCCCCAGAGCCAAGTCCCATCCCTGCCCCAGTCAGGCCTCCCACTGAAACCCCACTCCTTCCTCTGACTGCGCCTCGCTGTCGCCCTCCACTGTGCTGTGTCCCCCTGCTTGGGTTTCCTCATGTTTGCCAAGGCCCATTCAACTCTGGTATTTTTTTTTTAAGATACTTTTTATTTATGCATACAAGAGCTGGGGTACAGGCCAGAGATGTGTGGGGTGACAGGATTCATCCACTGCTGAGGGGAGCAGCAGGGAGACAGGAGAGGTCTGCTGCGCCCTGTGGGTCCCTCCCTGGCTGGGGATCTCTGGCTGCGGAGGCTTCATAGTGCGGTGCTTAACCCTTTGAGACACTAGGGAGACCCGGACTCTGGTATTTTTAGATTCTATGATTCCTGCTTTTCCTACCATTTGTAGGTGGGGCAACAGTTTAAGGGCACTTGGGTTCCCAGCGGGCCTCTTCCCAGGCCTGGGGAGCTTCCAGGTGGGCAGGGAGAGCTAAACCCTCTGGCTGTAAGGGGTGGGTAGCCAGTACTGGAAGTCGCATTTGCACAGTCAGAAGAGAGGGTTTCGGGACCTCCCTGGTGGCGCAGTGGATTAAGCAACGCACTATGAAGCAAACCGCAGCCACTGCAGCACGAGTTCGATCCCTGCTGCGGGCCAGGGGGGGGCCCCACATGGCGCAGCACACCTCTCCTGCCTGGCCCTCTGCTGCCCTCGGGACAGTCTGTTTCAGTCGATCTGTCTGTTCTGCTCCCCACTCTGTCTGGTAAGTCCTCTCACGTCTCTGGCCTGTACCCCAGCTCTGGTATGCATAAATAAATCTTTAAAAAAAAAAAAGAAGAAGAAGAAGAAAGGGCCTCTAAGCAGACTTTCGAGGGAATGGGAAGCTGTGTGGGGGTTTGGAGGAAGTTCCTCCGGGGCCTCCCTTTCCTTCCCTTACGCCTCTCATCCCCTGCAGGTGGGCATGACAGCTCCCGGGACCAGGCGGCACATCTACGACAACAAGCTGGGGACAGACAAGTGTGACAACTCCTCCATGTCCCTGCAGATGGGCTACACACAGGGCGCCAACCAGAGCGGCCAGGTCTTCGGCCTGGGCCGGCAGATCTACGACCCCAAGTACTGCCCACAAGGCCCAGTGGCCGATGGGGCTGCCAGCACTGAGTGCCCCAGCCCAGGGGAGGCCCCCGAGTACCCCTCCTACTACCAGGAGGAGGCGGGCTACTGAGGCCCCCCCACTGTGGGTTGGGGGTGTCTTCTCTCCCCACATCATAGCCCAGCTGCATTTTCAGGTTTTTCCTCTTGTTTTTCTACATGTCCTAGTGCTGCCAGCCAAGGGTCTGTGGGGGAGGAGCTGCGGCCCCTGCCAGGACTGGAAGTTCCCAGCAGGCTCTGGGTGAAGGTGTAGAGGGATGGATAAGAAACCTGGGTCTCAATGATTTCCTATCGCTTCTTCCACTCTTCCCTTTTCTCTGCTCGTCAGTTTGTGGTTTCTGTACCTTGAGTTGCAGGCAGTTTTAAAGAAAAGAAAAAAGAAAAGGTTTTTCCCCAGGAGAAGGGGTGGGAACCGTGGGGGAGGTCCCAGGAGGGAAGGAAGACTTCTGAGGTAGAGCCAGGCCGCAGTCCAAGGAAGACTTCTGAGGTAGAGCCAGGCCACAGTCCTGACGTATCTTAGGTGTCTTGAGAGTGAATTTCCCCAACACCCCCAGACCACCAACCCCAATCCTTCCTAGGGGCCCACTGGGAAAACGGGCCCAGATGGGGCAGTGGAGTTCTGAGCAGCTGAGGCAAAGCCAGACGCCTCTCTCCTGTCTTCTCCCCCTCCACTAGTTCCCCTTTCCTCCCAAAGACTGCACAGGGGCCCCCACCCGGAGGCCCTCCAGGGGACCAGCCCCTAACCACACCATGAGATAATGTGAAATACCAACTGTGTACCAAAGGCAATAAAAACTTTTTATGAAAACAAGGTGTCAGGGAAAGCTGGCTTCCAAGACAGCCCTGGAGGAGGTGATTTGCTTGGATCTCTTGGGGTCCTGGGTGGGACAAAAGGGTAACCACTTAAGTGGGCTGTTTGGGAGACAGAATTTGAGGCCCAGGGCCCAGATGAATATGGGATGAAGGGATGATTTGAGAGGCCGAGACCTGGATAAGGGAAGAAGCTGGGTCCCCTGGTTGCTTAGAGAGGAAGTTCTGGAAGCCACCACCCCACAGCTGTGGCCCCATGCAGCCACCTTCCTGTCACCAGCCCCAGGGCCTCTGCTTAGGTGTGCTTGACCCAGCCCTGCCTCACACCACATCCCCTCCCCACCTACTCCACACCACATCCCTCCTCACCTACTCCACACCACACCACATCCCTCCCCAAGGAGCCCACCCCAGCACCCCTCCGTTGTCACCAGGGGCTTCACTACAGCTTGTGAAATGCACCGTTTTCCGCATCGGGAGGTTTTCCTTAAAGTTAGGGTGGCCATTCTGAGCTGAGGACTCTGGTTTTAGAATGTCGGGGCACCCGGGCAGCCGTGCCTTGTGCCAGCACCTGGCCTATTTTAGGGACTCAGACGTTTGAGGAATGAATGAATGAACGAGTGATGACTAGCTGAGTCCCCATTTCCACGTGGGCAAGTGGAGGACCACAGTAACCCTGAAGCTGGGACCCCAGTGCCCTAAGGGAGAGTGGGGAGAAAGAGACCCCCGCGGCCGGGAGCCGCGGTGTAGCGGGCAGATGTGCAGCGTGGGCACACAGGCTGGCGGGCGAGGAGTAGGCTTGGCGCTTGGCCACCCGCGGTGACGCAGCAGATGGCGAGCTGACCCTTTAAGAAACCCGGCACCGCGCGGCTTCGCTGTGACTCCACCCTTTCGGGGCGCGCGGCTCCGGCAGCCCCCGCCCCTGAGTGGCGGACGCATCAGCCAATAGCAGCGGCTGGGCGGAGGCGCTCGCGGGCCTCCGAAGCTTGGGAAGTTTGGCGGGCGGGGTTTCGCACCCGCCGGGGAGTTCCTCTTAAAGGGACCGCGCTCCATGGGCGCTGTCAGGTGGAGGGGAGGCGGCAAGAGCTGGGAGTTGGGAAGGTGAGAGGAAAGCCCAGAGACGTGAAGGTGCTCGGGTGGGGTCGGTGGAAGGGAGGGGGGCTCCCTGGGAGTTAGGGGGTGAGTCCCTGCAGGTATGTGTGTGGGCGACAGAACCGACCTCTGGTTCTCAGGGGGGAGGCTGGACTGCGGACTCACTTGACAGGAACTTTGCCAACATGCATTGCAGCCCCTCCCCTTGAGAGCCCCTCCAAGCCCGCACCGCACGGTGAGAAACGGAGGCTGCTCTGCCAGGTCCCACTGACTCTAAAGGGGAGTCCGGGAGAGAGGCTTCCGGGACCCTAATTCCGGCCTCTTACAGAGGTCAGGTGGCTTCTGATCACTCCCTGACCTCAGTTCCCCTTTCTGTAAAGCAGGAAAGTAGACAAGAACTGGACAGTTCCACGCAAGGACAGGACCGGGAATGACTGTCCCAGCATCCTCTGTAACCACCCCTTCTCCTTAGCCGATTTCTGGATTGTGAACAATAAATGATACAAGAGGAGCGGGCAAAGCTGGTGAGACTCTGCCTGGCCTCTCTTTCACGCGGGGCATTGAAGCGTTTAACGCAGTGAATCCTCGCTGTCTTCTCTGGGGAAAGGGGACCCTTTCCTGGGTCAGGAATGAGACAGGAGCCTGGGACCTGGAGGAACCGAGTCCGCTCAGGGTGGAGTCTGGTGACGAATAGATAAAACTGAGCATTACCTCCCCCCCCCCCCCCCCCATTAGCAGCTGACCCTTGGGACTCCAGCTACAGCACAGCAGGGACCTATAGCCCTGGCAACCAGTCAGATGTGAGGGCAGCTTCAGGTAGGGCTCACTCCATCCCTGGAGAGATGAGAGACTTTTTGATAAGTGCCTACTGTTTGGCTCCAAGCAGAGGTTCCAGGAAGCCTGCACGATGGGATAGAGGAATGAGGTTCAGAAAGGGCCCAGCAGTTGCCCACAGTCACACAGCATGTCCTCAGCCTGACCCCTCCATCTGGTCCTCTGTCTGCCAGCGCCATGGCCTTCTGGATGCAGCTGATGGTGCTTCTTTGGAAGAACTTCCAGTATCGCCGGAGACAGCCGGTATCGCTGCGGTGGGTGGGTCACGGCTGAGCCATGCTGGAGCCTCCCCACTGTCCCTCCCCACTACCCTCCACTGTTCTGTATCCCCAGATCCAGCTTTTAGTGGAGCTGCTGTGGCCTCTTTTTCTCTTCTTCATCCTTGTGGCCGTGCGCCACTCCCACCCACCACTGGAGCAGCATGAATGTAAGCCCCCAAGGGACCAGGAGCTTTGTGGGGGAAGAAGGGTGACCCTATCCATGGGGACCCCAGTGAGTGGCAGGGAGCACGGGGGGGCTCCTGGGGAATGGCTGAGTGAGCCTCTGTTGCTAGAGAGTGTGATGCTGGTGGGACTCAGGAAAGGCCACCAACACCCTGTGAACCCTCCAGGCCACTTCTCCAACAAGCCCCTGCCCTCAGCGGGCACCCTGACTTGGCTCCAAGGCCTCATCTGCAATGTGAACAACACCTGCTTCCCGCAGCCCACACCAGGCGAGGAGCCTGGGGTCCTGAGCAACTTCAACAACTCTCTGTGAGCCAGTGGTGGGGGGCTGGGGGTGGGCGATGCGGGTGGGGGCATGGGCACAGCGGTGACAGATCCTGCCAAGCTCTTCTTTAAAAATAAAAGTATTTATTGATGCGTATAAGAACTGGAGGACAGGCCAGAGGTGCTGGGGTGAGAGGCGTCACCAGAGACAGAGTGGGGAGCAGAACAGGCAGACCCACTGAAGTACACTGCTGAGGGGAACAGTGGGTGAGGCAGGAGAGGTCTGCTGTGCCATGTGGGTCCCCTCCCTGGCTGGGGATCAAACTCTTGCTGCAGTGGCCGAGGATGCCCCATAGTGCGGTGGTTAACCCTTTGTGCCACCAGGGAGGTCCCCTGCCAAGCTCTTATCTCCCAGTGTCTCTGTCCCCAGGGTCTTCCGGCTCCTGGCAGATGCCCAAACTCTCTTGGGAAGCCCTAATGCTCACACAACTCTGGCTGGCCTGAGGAAGCTGGTGCCCAGACTGAGGGCTGCAGAAGGAACAGGTAGTAGGCTGTGTTTCTCCTGCAGGCAAGACTGACCTCTGAGCTTTGACTTGCTGGGGTGTGAAATGGGCACGGTGGTGGGGGCATCTCAGGCTAAGTTTGCCTAACCCCGTGCTTCCATGCGTCCCTCCTGCAGCCTGGCATCAGCCAGATGACTGGCTGAAGAAGGGCCCATTCCAGGCTGCGGAGCTGCTGGGGACCTTGCTGCAAGGGGTGAGGTGTGGTGGGGGCAGAGGGCCGGGGAGACACTGCTCCAGGAAGTCTTGGCTCTGCTCCCTGCTGGGGCCCGTGTCTCCCCTCCTGCGGCCCAGTGCAGCCTCCAGCCTGACCTGTGGTGTCCCTGGATCCTGGAGGGACATTCCTTGTGCTGTCGTGCCAGACAGACCGTGTCTGGGTGGTGGTGAGGACGCCAGTCCACGGCCCCTCCAATGAGTCCCTTCTTCCCTGTTTGCAAAACGGGTGTGGATGCCCAGCCCCTAGTGAGGCCTCAGTCAGCGTCTTTGCTGTCCTTGTTGTCTTTTTCCCCAGGATCCCCTGAGGTCCGCCCAGGACCAATCCCCGGAGTCCATGGACAGCTTTGTCAAGGCATCGAGGGGCCTGGCCCAGGAGGTAAGTGGCGCACTCACTCTGGACCCCAGCCAGGAGACTGGCCATAGAGGTGACAGAGCTGCCGGGCACCTCCTTGGGGAGCTTGTGGGGGTCCTGGGCAGATGGGTCTGTGCTGGAGGGCTGGCAGCGCCCTCTGGTGTCCTCTCTAGCTCCTGGCACTGCCTAGCCTAGCGGAGCTGCAGGAGTTGCTCCGGAGATCCCGAGGAAAAGGCGGGCTCCTGGAGACGGTCACTGAGGCACTGTGCAGCGCCAAAGGGCCCAGCAGCGCCAGGGGGTTCTCTCTCCACTGGTACGAGGGGAGTGACCTGAAGGAGCTGATGGGGCCAGAGGCAGTGCCGGCGCTCCCAGACGTTGGCCTCAGTGAGTGATGACCTCAGTTCTCGGTCTGGGCTGCGGGCAGGTGTTCAGGGACAGGGCCTCATGTCCCCCTGCCCCAGGCCCCTCCTGCAAGGAGCTGACTGGGGCTCTGAGCGCCCACCCGCTGTCCCTCCTGCTCTGGAGGCGCCTGAAGCCGCTGGTCCTGGGGAAGCTGCTGTTTGCCCCTGACACACCCTTCACGCGGCAGCTCATGGCCCAGGTGAGGACTGAGGGTAGGAGGGCCAGCTCCCTTCTTGAGGGAGGCGGGGGCCAGGCCGGAAGCTGGAGGGAGGGCCCCCGTAGGGGGGTCACAGCAGCAGGGCGCAGGAGGAGTTTGCCAGGTTGCGGGCGAGGGGGCAGCAAAGCCAGAGGCAGGAGGGCACTCCTGGGCGGGTGGCCTGGAGTGGACCTTGGTGCCTGTCGTCCGCAGGTGAACCACACCTTCCAGGAGCTGGCTCTGTTGAAGGACATCCAGGAGGCGTGGGGGGTGCTGGGACCCCAGATCTTCGCCTTCCTGAACAACAGTGCAAACGTGGCCATGTTACAGGTGGGGTGGGGCGGAGGCAGCAGACTCATCCTCACCCCCGCCGGGCTCTCGGGCAGGGCCGGGCTCGGCTCCCTTGGGTGTGCAGGTGGCCGGCAGGAGGGGTGACAAGGGCTTGAGTGCTGGGGGTGGACGCTTACCTTTTCCCGCTCATCGCCGCCCAGAGGCGCCTGCAAATTCAAGACGAAGAAAGGACACAGTCAGGAGCCAGCGGCCAGGACCAGTGGGCCGCCCTGCGTGCCTTTCTGGAGCCCGGCGGGGGCAGATACAGTTGGCTGGAGGCCCACGCTGATGTGGGGCGCCTGGTGGCCATGCTGGGTCGTGTGATGGAGGTGAGCGAACCGAGGGGGGAGCAGGGCCAGCCTGGTGGCCCCAAGGGGGAGGAGAGTTCCTCCTTGGGGGCCCAAGAGGGGGACATCCAGGCTCTATGAGCCAGACTGAGCTATGGGAGTGATGGAAGAGCCACCCTAGCCCTGGGGTTTGGAGGCGGAAAGCACCTCTGGGTCCTAAGGTCCAGGGAGGGACCCGGCACCTCTGACCCGCCCCTCGCGCCAGTGCATCATCCTGGACAAGATGGAGGCTTTGCCCTCAGAGGGGGCCCTGGTGGACCGAGCCCTGGAGCTGCTCGCGGAGCACCGCTTCTGGGCTGGCGTCGTCTTCCTGGGGCCAGAGGATGCCCCCGGCCCGGCGCAGTCCGGGCGCCCCGGCCACGTGCGCATCAAGATCCGAATGGACATCGATGACGTCACGAGGACCAATAAGATCAGGAACAGGTGAGGGCGGTGTAGGTGGGGGGCCGGGCCGGGCTGACCATCCAGGGCGCGGTGGGCGGGCGGGCGCCACCTGGCGGCGCTGTAAGTGGGGGCCCAGAGCTTGGGGTGAGCGGCCGCTGAGGCCTCCGCTGGAGGCTGAGCTAGCGATGTGGTGGACGGGGGCAGGAGCCTCCCTGTGGCCGACCACCAATCCCCTCTCAGGTTTTGGGATCCGGGCCCAGCCGCTGACCCCCTGAGAGACCTGCGCTACGTGTGGGGCGGCTTCGTGTACCTGCAGGATCTGCTGGAGCGCGCGGCCGTGCGCGTGCTCAGCGGCGGGAGGCCTCGCGCCGGCCTCTACCTGCAGCAGATGCCCTACCCCTGCTACGTGGACGACACGTGAGCACGCCCCCTCCATGCCGCCCCCCTCGCCGCCAGATGCTGCCTCCCGGGGGCGCAGGCTCCCTTTGGATCGGTCTTGCCACGACGGCCACCTGCCAGCTTGTTTATTACTGTTTCTTCGAGTTAATTTCCATTTTCCTTCTCCCCAGCGGAGGCTCCCTCCCGTCCGTATGGACTTAGCTTCTTCTCGTGGGCTCGGAGGGGGCGTGGGGCAGCGCCCGCAGGTCTCGCTCGGGGTGGGGGTCTCCCCCACCAAGCTTCGCGAGGATTCCTGCTCCGCTGCGCCAGGGGCACAGCTCCCGCCACAGTGCAGGCTCACACGGCTTTGGGAGCGCCCGGCGTCCGAGCCGCGCGGCCACTGTGTTCCCGCGGTCCAGCTTCACAGCGGGCTGTCCAGGGCGCGCATGGGGCGTCGGTGCAGCGAGCAGGCTGCGCGAGGCCGCAGCCCTGTGTGGCACGGCCGTTACTCCTTCTTTTCTTGGTCATCTTGGAAGCAAAACGGGCCACTCCTGCGGGCCCCGGGGTCGCAGGCATCCGGGAGGGTCCGGGTTCTCCGGCCACAGGAAATCCATGGCCTGTGCTGCCAGCTGGGAGGCCCAGGACAGGGAGCAGCCACAGGCCAGGACTGGCTGCTCCTCGGGATGCCTGCGCGCTCCGCTTGTGCCCTGTGGGGCTGCACGGGCCTCGGTCTCCACCGCAGCTGCCCTCCGGCCCCCAGGTTCCTGCGCGTGCTGAGCCGCTCGCTGCCGCTCTTCCTGACGCTGGCCTGGATCTACTCGGTGGCGCTGACGGTGAAGGCCGTGGTGCGCGAGAAGGAGACGCGGCTGCGCGAGATGATGCGCGCCATGGGGCTGAGCCGCGCGGTGCTGTGGCTCGGCTGGTTCCTCAGCTGCCTGGCGCCCTTTCTCCTCAGCACCGTCCTGCTGGTGCTGGTGCTCAAGGTGGGTGCGCCCCACCTTTCTGGCTGCAGACTGGGCGCAGCGCGAGCGCAGCAGGCAAAACTCGCCTTGCGCCTGTGGGTGCCTCGGGGTGCCTCTGGGTGCCCAGCCACCAGACCCGTGCTCCCTCTGCTTCCCACAGCTCGGGGACATCCTCCCCTACAGCCACCCCGCCGTGGTCTTCCTGTTCCTGGCGACGTTCGCTGTGGCCACGGTGGCCCAGAGCTTCTTGCTCAGCGCCTTCTTCTCGCGCGCCAACCTGGCAGCAGCCTGCGGGGGCCTCGCCTACTTCGTGCTCTACCTGCCCTACGTGCTGTGCGTGGCCTGGCGGGACCAGCTGCCTGCGGGCGGCCGCATGGCCGCGGTGAGTCGGCCTGGGAGGGAGGCAGCGAGGATGCCGCGGCGGCGCGCTGACCCGCTCGCCCCACCCGCAGAGCCTGCTGTCCCCGGTGGCCTTTGGCTTCGGCTGTGAGAGCCTGGCGCTGCTGGAGGAGCAGGGCGTGGGTGCGCAATGGCACAACGTGGGCACCGAGCCTTCCGCAGACATCTTCAGCCTGGTGGAGGTCTCCTGCGTCCTGCTGCTTGACGCGGCCCTCTACGGCCTCGCCACTTGGTACCTGGAGGCAGTGTGCCCAGGTGGGCGGTAGAGCTCGGATTGGAGGCGGGGCTGGCGGGCAGGGGCGGAGCCGCTGAGCCGGAGTCCCCAGGAGGCCCCAGGAGGCCGGTGTGCGATGTGAGGGCGGAGTTTCTAGGCACTTGAACGCGGGGCGCTGCATTTGAGGATTTGAGGGGCGGGCCCTTGTGCCTACCTGGATGCCCACACCCTAGGCGCACGGGCTCAAGGGGTGACTGAGTATTCCTCCCTCCCCAGGCCAGTATGGGATCCCTGAGCCATGGAACTTTCCCTTTCGGAGGAGCTACTGGTTTGGTCCTCAGCCCCCCAAAGGCCCTGCCCCAGCCCCCGCTTCGCAGGACCCCGAGGGTGAGGCCCCCCAAGACTTAACTGCCTCTGGCTCTGGATACCCCAGCACCCCCACCCCAGTGAAACATTCTCAGATCCCAAACCGCAGACACCCCAAGCCCCACGGGCTCCCGTAACTCCTGCAGACCCCTCCGGACGAACCCCAGCTTCATGGTGGGTCCCAAGGCCCACCGCCACCCCACCACTGAGCCCGACCCCACCGAGTCCCACCTGTTCCGCAGTGCTGGTGGAAGAGGCGCCCCCTGGCCTGACTCCGGGGGTCTCCCTAAGGGGCCTGGAAAAGCGCTTTCCTGGCAACCCGCAGCCAGCTCTGCAGGGGCTGAGCCTGGACTTCTACCAGGACCACATCACCGCCTTCCTGGGCCACAACGGTGCGGGCAAGACCACCACAATGTGAGTGCCGCCCCGCCCCCTGCGGCTCCGCCTGCCTGTGCAAAGGGAAAGGCAGCTGGGGCCTGAAGCACGTGGGCCGAACCCCAGCCCGGTGCACCTTCAGCAGGGGATGAGGGTTATTTCTGGACCTCCCCTGTAAAGTGGGGGCACGTACCCCTTTGGCCTGGGTGTGTAGTGGGTGCCTTTCGAGTCTCCCTTTTCTGGAGGGCTGTTCCTTCCAGGGGCAGCAGCTGAGCCCCCTGCACCCCCAGGTCCATCTTGAGTGGCTTCTTCCCACCCACCGGCGGCTCCGCCTTCATCCTGGGCTACGACATCCGGGCGAGCATGGCCGCCATCCGGCCCCACCTGGGCGTCTGCCCGCAGTACAACGTGCTGTTCGACATGTGAGTCTCGCCAGGCCTGGGTGGCGAGCGCGAGGGCGTGGCGGTCCGGGGACCCTGCCTGCCACGGCGGCCGCTGTCCTCCCCCACCGCAGGCTGACCGTGGCCGAGCACATCTGGTTTTACGGGCGGCTGAAGGGGCTGAGCGCCTCCGCCGTGCGCGCCGAGCAGGACCGCTTGCTGCAGGACGTGGGGCTCGGGCCCAAGCGTGGTGCACAGGCGCGCCACCTGTCGGGTGAGCCAGCGGGGGCCTCAGGGCTGGGACTTTGTCCCACGCGGATCCCAGGACCCGGGAGGAGCCGGGCACTGAGGCGCCGGGAGGTCCCCAGAGGGACGTGGACAGGGGAGGCGGCTCTGGCCAGCACGGGCATGCGTCCTGGTGCGAGTCCCAACTCTGTCCACACCCAGGTGGGATGAAGCGGAAGCTTTCGGTGGCCATTGCCTTTGTGGGTGGCTCCCAGGTGGTTTTCCTGGACGAGCCCACAGCCGGCGTGGACCCCACTTCCCGCCGCAGCATCTGGGACCTGTTGCTCAAATACCGACTAGGTGAGGAGGAGGGGAGGCCCACGTGCCCCCTGGACTTTCTTTTTTCTTTTTAAAGATGTATTTATTTGTGTACACAAGAGCTGGGGTGCAGGCCAGAGGTGTGGGGGTGAGAGGAGTCACCAGAGACAAAGTGGGGAGCAGAACAGGCGGACCCACTGAAACACACTGCTGAGGGGGTAGGGGGAGGCAGGAGAGGTCTGCTGCGCCCTGTGGGGCCATTCCCTGGCCAGCGGCAGGGATCGAACTCATGTGGCAGTGGCTGCGGTCTGCTTCATAGTGCACTGCTTAACCCACTGCGCCGCCAGGGAGAGCCCCAGGAAGCGGTTTCTGATAAGGAGGTGCCAGGATGAAGCTTTTGAGGGGTGAAGGGGAGTTTGCTTGGGCAGACATTCCCGGCAGAGGCCACAGCTTGGCAGAGACCCGGCCGTGGCGGCCCATGGAGCTGCGTCCCCGTCCAGGTCGCACCCTGATCCTCTCCACCCACCACCTGGACGAGGCAGAGCTCCTGGGAGACCGCGTGGCGGTGGTGGCGGGCGGCCGCCTGTGCTGCTGCGGGTCCCTGCTCTTCCTGCGTCGCCACCTGGGCACCGGCTACTATCTCACGCTGGCGAGGGGGCACCCGCCGCTGGCCGCCAGCAGGAAAGTAAGCGGAACCGACTGCTGAGCCCCGAACCCAGACCCTGCCCAGCCCTCTGGCCTTGATGGTCAGTGTGCCTCACCCCCAGGGTGCCGCTGGCCTGGGGGACCGTGCAGACGCAGGGCAGGAGGAGGAGCCGGGTCGCCAGTGTGGCCAGATGGGTGAGGCCGGGTGGGGAAAGTCGGTGGGAGGGGCTTGATTCAGAGTTCACGACCAGGCCTGCCGCCTGCCCCTGAGTGGAACCAAATTCTGGCCCCTGCCTTCACTCAACCTGTCCCGAGCCCGGACCCAAGCCTCCCCCGGCCCTCGGCCCTGGGTGGACTCCGGCCCTGACTGCAGGTCAGCCCTGCAGTGCTCAGTGCTGACCGCTGCACGGACCTGGGTCCTCGGGGTCACCCGAGCCCCTTCCCCGGGGAGACACGGTTGGGCGGGGAGGCCCAGAATCCAGGCTTGCTCCCGCCGGTGGCCCTGATACGCCCGGCAGTCCCCCCAGGTGCGCCCCAGCTGCTGGCCCTGGTCCAGCACTGGGTGCCAGGGGCACAACTGATCGAAGAGCTGCCACATGAACTGGTGCTGGCGCTGCCCTACGCGGGCGCCCTGGACGGCAGCTTCACCAAACTCTTCCGCGACCTGGACCAGCGAGTGGGGCAGCTGGGGCTTGTGGGTTATGGCATCTCGGACACCAGCCTGGAGGAGGTATGACTGCTGGGAGATCAGCTGGGGCCTGGAGGGGGCTGCCTGGGGGAGGGCTGCCTGGAGAAGGGCTGCCTGGGGGAGGGCTGCCTGAGGGAGGGCTGCCTGGAGGAGGAGGCGCTTCGAAGGATGGAGGGGAGTCTGTTTATTGACAGAGAGGAGGCAGTGCTCATGCAGAGGCCTGAAGTCTCAGAAGCCTTGAGGAGGCAGAGGACCCACAGTGTTAGGGGGTGGGGCTCCCTGGCACCTTCCTGTGGGTCCCCAGGCTCTGAGTCCCTGCTTTGTCTCCCCAGATCTTCCTGAAGGTGGTAGAGAACTGTGCTACGGACACACACCCAGAGCATGCAGCTGCAGGTCCCGTCTTAACCCCTGACCCCGCACTGCATGGTCCAGAGTTGGCCGTCGCTGCAGATCAAGCCCCGAACCCCTGGCTGTGTCTGCCTGCCCTGCGTCACAGCCCTGACCATCATCCATCATTCTTGAACCATCTATCTGTGACCCTGACCTTGACCCAGGCCCCAGGCTGAACAGTAGTTCCAAGCCCGGCCTTTGCTCGCCCTGCAGATGGCGGCCACAGGAGGTACCCAGGCTCAGCCGTCGTTCACCCGGACAGAACCACGAGGCTCAAGGTGCTGCCGGCGGAGTCCGCCCTGGAGAATGGGCTGCTGGGTGAGCTGCTCCCCCGCCCCCATTGTCTGCCGCTCCTTGCACGTCCTCCATGATTCCCGCGCTGACCCTCTCGTTCCCAACGGCAGGGTCGGCCCCGGGGACGCAGGCCCTGCAGGGCTCTGGGCCGGAGGCCGCAGGCCTGGTGCGGGGCTGGGCGCTGACCCACCAGCAGCTCCGGGCCCTGCTTCTCAAGCGCTTCCTGCTGGCCCGCCGCAGCCGCCGGGGCCTGTTCGCACAGGTGAGGGGCCGGGCCCAGGGCAGCGTGTGGGGCAGCTGCACAGCAGGTGCGGGGTGGGCGGGCGGGCAGGCGGGCAGGAGGGCAGCTGTGGGCTGGTCCCGCAGATCATCCTGCCGGCCCTCTTCGTGGGCCTGGCGCTGGCCTTCAGCCTCATCGTGCCTCCATTCGGATACTACCCGGCCCTGCCGCTCAGCCCCGGCATGTACGGCGCCCAGGTCTCCTTCTTCAGGTGCGTGCAGAAGAGCGGGCTGGGGCGGGACGGTCAGGGGCTGGTGGGCATGCAGCTGACCCTCCGCCCACCGCACAGCGAGGACACCCCGGGGGGCGCCAAACGAGCCCGCCTGCTCGAGGCGCTGCTGGAAGAAGCAGGGCTCGAGACACCGGACCCGCAGAACAGCTCCAGCAGGTGAGGCCACCCCTGCACCTGGCCCCTCTGACAGCGGCGTCCCCGCCGCTCTCTGGCCAGCAGCTGTCAGGGCGTCCCCAGAGCGCCCCCACTGCACTGGAGAACCGGGAGCCTCCAGACTGCAGGAGCCCCGGGAGGCCGGGTGCCCACTCCGTCTCCGCCCGCAGCGTGCCCGCGTGTGCCCAGCCCCTCGCCTGCCAGTTCTCGGCGCCTGAGGCTCCCGAAGACGTGGCGGCCGTCCTGGCCAGGGGCAACTGGACCCCGGAGTTTCCCTCTCCGGCCTGCCAGTGCAGCCGGCCTGGCGCCCGGCGCCTGCTGCCCGACTGCCCCGCAGCCGCAGGCGGCCCCCCGCCGCCCCAGGCACTGACCGGCTCGGGGGAGCTGGTGCAGAACCTGACCGGCCGGAACCTGTCTGACTTCCTGATCAAGACCTACCCGCACCTGGTGCGCCAGGGGTACGCGCGGCCCGCGCGGGGCCAGGGCCTCGTGCTGGCGCCGGGAGGTGCTGGCGGGCGTGCAGGGGAGGTGCTGGCGTGGGGAGGTGCTGGCGGGCGTGCAGGGGAGGTGCCGGCGGGCGTGCAGGGGAGGTGCCGGTGGTGCTCGGCCTGGGGTCTGGGCCGGGGCACCGAGTGCCCGCCTCTGCAGCGCTCTGCCTCTCCTTGACCCTGGGCACCTTCCTCTCCCTGTCTCCCTCACATCCATCCGTCCGTCTGACTCTCCTGTAGCCTCAAGACCAAGAAGTGGGTGAACGAGGTCAGGTGAGGAGGGGCCCTGACCCTGAGGCCCGTTCCTTTCCCCTTGCCCACTCCGTCCTTCCTGACCCCGCGCCGTCCCTCTGTTTCCTGTCACAGGTATGGGGGCTTCTCCCTGGGGGGTCAGGACCTGGGCCGGCCCTCGGGACAGGAGGTGGGTCACTCTGTGGAGGAGCTGCGGGCGCTGCTGAGCCCCCAAGCGGGCACTGCCCTTGACCGAATCCTGGACAACCTCACTGCGTGGGCTCACGGCTTGGATGCTCAGGACAACCTCAAGGTGGGAGCGGGCGGGGCTGGGGCGGGCGGGGCAGCGGGGCAGTCGCCGGAGCCCTCACCCCGCCCCGCTGCAGATCTGGTTCAACAACAAGGGCTGGCACGCCATGGTCGCCTTCGTCAACCGGGCCAACAACGCGCTCCTGCGCGCCCACCTGCCCCCCGGCACCGCCCGCCACACCCACCGCATCACCACGGTCAACCACCCCCTGAACCTCACCAAGGAGCAGCTGTCCGAGGCGGCGCTGTGAGTCGCTCTGCTCCGCAAGTCCTCCCTCCTCCTTCCCCGCCCTCTTCCCCCCTCGGCTTCTCCCCTGTTTTGAGTGGCGGAGCGGGCTGAACTCTGCCACCTCTCGCTGTGCAAATGGGGAACAGAAACGGTCCCCCTCTGGGCCGCCACCAGGTTGGAGTTTCCGGGCTCCATCTCCCGCACACTCTGCCCATACTCTCATCACATCAGCCCGTGGACTGCGCAGTTTCTCCTGGTCAGTCCCCCAGCGCCTCACCCCAGAGCTCAGCCGCCTGCCCTGGCGTGGGCGTCCAGCGGCCCTGCCTTCAGCGGCCCGCGCCCTCGCCCCCAGGATGGCCTCCTCGGTGGACGTGCTCGTGTCCATCTGTGTGGTCTTCGCCATGTCCTTCGTCCCAGCCAGCTTCACCCTTGTCCTCATCGAGGAGCGCGTCACCCAAGCCAAACACCTGCAGTTCATGGGGGGCCTGTCCCCCACCCTCTACTGGCTCAGCAACTTCCTCTGGGACATGGTATGGGGGCTGCCTGAAGGGCTGTGGGCCTGGCTGCCCTCTGCCGCTGCCCCTCCTAGCAGGGGGTTTGCGGGTGAAGTCTTGGGGATGTGGGGCCGCCTCGTGGTGTGTCACCCACAATGCAGGGAGGTTGGGATGGGACACAGGGCTGAGGGTGGCAGTCCCTGTGTCTCTGCGCTTGACAGGGGAACTGCTGTCTCCAATGCAGTGTAACTACTTGGTGCCAGCGTGCATCGTGGTGCTCATCTTCATGGCCTTCCAGCAGAAGGCTTATGTGGCCCCGGCCAACCTGCCCGCCCTCCTGCTGCTGCTCCTCTTGTATGGGTGAGGTCCCCAGCACCTCAGGGTCTGCTCCTACTACCCCAGCCCCAGTGCCTTATACTATTGAAGGAGATGGGACTTGAGGGAGGACCTAGAGGTCTGCGGTGACCCCAAATGTGCTAATTCAAAGGTGTGCAGAGGTGGCCTTAAAAATTCAGCTTGTCCTGACTCACTGGGGCCAACCTCACAGAAGATGGAAGGGGAGGTGGGGCTCGTCTCGGCTGCTCAGCCCCCATCTGAGTGGTTACACTGGTGACCCCTTTGCTCCCTCAGCTGGTCGATTACACCACTCATGTACCCAGCCTCCTTCTTCTTCTCTGTGCCCAGCACAGCCTATGTGGTACTCACCTGCATCAACCTTTTTATTGGCATCAACGGCAGCATGGCCACCTTTGTGCTGGAGCTCTTTTCTGATCAGGTGCGGCCCCACAAGGCTTAGCCTCGGGCTGGGACTGGATTGGGGCAGTGTTGTCAGTCCCTGACCCACCTCCCTCTTCCTGACCCTAAGTAGAAGCTGCAGGAGGTGAGCCGGACCCTGAAACGGGTCTTCCTTATCTTCCCCCACTTCTGCCTGGGCCGGGGGCTCATTGACATGGTGCGAAACCAGGCCATGGCTGATGCCTTTGAGCGCTTAGGTGAGACCTCCCCTCCTTGTGAGGAAGTGACATCCAAGTCAGTTATATAGGGTGGGAACTGGGGCTGGCTTTAGTAAATACAGGGTGGGGACAAAGAGCAGCTCCCAGAAAATAACTGGAGGTCTTAGGTGACACCAGGTTTGGGCCAAGTTAGCTGCCATAAAAGATGACTCCATCTTGGGTCACATCACAAAAGGGTTAAGACCCTAAATAAGGGAGGTGGTGATACCACTGTTTCTATGTGAACTGGCCTATCCAGTTTTTGGTCTTTTCTCTAAGGAACCCAAGGTGACCTGCTTGGGGAGGGAACCAAAAACCAGAACCACAAAGACCCACGAGGTGCCCCCTTCTTGTTGCTACAGGAGACAGACAGTTCCAGTCACCCCTGCGCTGGGAGGTTGTTGGCAAGAACCTCTTGGCCATGATGGTACAAGGACCCCTCTTCCTCCTCTTCACACTCCTGCTACAGTACTACAGCTGCCTCTTGCCACAGTTAGTGGGGAAAGGTAGGGTGGCGGGGGCCAAGGTCCTGCTTTGGGCCCAATCACATCTCTGTCCTCAGAGCTAAGCTGAAGCAACTGCCACCCCTGGAGGAAGAGGATGAGGACGTGGCCTGTGAGCGGGAACGGGTGGTCCGAGGGGCCACCCGTGGGGATGTGTTGGTGCTGAGAGACCTGACCAAGGTGGGCGTGGAGCAATGCATGGGGGGGTTCCCATTTGCCCATCCACTTTTTTTTTAAAGATTTATTTATTTATGCATACAAGCACTGGGGTACAGGCCAGAGGTGTTGGGGGGTGAGAGGATCCACCACAGAAAGCGGGGAGCAGAACAGGCAGATCAACTGAAGTACACTGCTGAGGGGAGCAGCGGGCACAGCAGGAGAGGTCTGCCGCGCCATGTGGGTCCCCTCCCTGGCCGGCGGCAGGGATTGAACTCGAGCTGCAGTGGCTGCGGTTTGCTTCGTAGCGCGTTTCTTAACCCACTGCGCCACCAGGGAGGCCCTGCCCATCCACTTTTACTAGTGATCTGCACCCCTCCCAGGTGTACCGTGGGCAGAAGACACCGGCTGTCAACCGACTGTGCCTGGGGATTCCCCCAGGGGAGGTGAGTTCACAGAGGAGGTCCTGGCCTAGGGGTAGTACAAGGCTGTGTGTTGGTCCCCTTTTTTTTTGAGTACCTACTAGATGCCAACACATTTTAAGCCAACACTCATTAAGCACCTACTATATGCTTACCTTTATTGAGCCCTACTGTATACAATAAGGTACTAGTAAGCCCCTAACAGGAAAAATCAATTATTTTATTGAGCACCTATTAGTGCCTTAATCCAGCACCTACATTTGATGCCAGTTGTGTACACTAAAGTATGTGGGGCCCTTGTGTGCACTGGTATGCAACGAATGCCACCTTTGGTTTTTTTTAAAGATTTATTTATTTATGCACACAAGAACAGGGGTGCAGGTCAGAGGTGTGGGGGTGGGAGGATTCACCAGAGACGGCATGGGGAGCAGAACAGGCAGACTGACTGAAACACGCTGCTGAGGGGGCAGCAGGAGGCAGGAGAGGGCTGCAGCTGCCAGGTGGGCCCCTCCCTGGCCGGGGAGGAACTCAAGCTGCAGTAGCTGCGGATGCTTCACAGTGCGGCGCTCAGCCCCTGCGCCCCCAGGGCGGCCCAGATGCCACTTTCGTACCACAAGCACCAGTCCCGTTGCTGAGTACCAGCGGTGTACATGTTTGTGTCCGTCCTGGGCTCCCAGCCAGTATCCGTTAGGCACGCGTGTACGTGAACTGTCACATTCAAGCACGTACTATGTGCAAACTTATTGCTGCTTCCTGGCCACATACTAGAGGCCAGCGACCCCTGTATGCACGTATTGTCTGTTAGCACAAGTTTCAGTCTCTCAGTAGCAAGACCTACTGTGTGCTGACTTCTTTACATTGGTGTGCGCCTGGCACTCATTGCTGTCATTGTCTATGAAGTGCCCGCTGTGTGGCAGGACACATTTGGAAATCTCATGGCCCCATTTTATCGAGCACTTGCTGTATGTGTACGACCTATATAGGCTATCTACCCTGTGGATTGAGCACCTCCTGTATGCCCTCAGCCATCCCCTGTTAAGCAGCAGCTTTGCGCCTACCACGCACTCAAGTACTGCCCAGCAACGCCCTTGCCCACAGCCCTTGAGCAGAGGCACTGAGACAGGGCCCGAGGCCGCCCTTGCTCAGTGCATCTGTGTGCACCCCGCAGTGTTTTGGGCTGCTGGGTGTGAATGGAGCAGGGAAGACGTCCACATTTTGCATGGTGACCGGGGACACGCTGCCCAGTGGGGGCGAGGTGGTGCTGGCAGGCCACAGGTGAGGGGGCTCTGGGTGGGGCCCTGGCAGCCCTTGTTCGCCCCCACCTCCCGCTGTCCCTGCATGGATGACTCCTCACCAGCATGGTCTGGGGCGGGCGTCTGCCCACAGCCTGGTCCTGAGATAGCCCTGTCGCTCTCCAGCGTGGGTGGGCGTGAAGCCCCTGTGTTTGGCCCCTGAAATGGCCAGATTCACCGAGTCCTCGCCCCGTCTCCTCCCCAGCATGGCCCAGGAGCCAGGCGCTGCACAGCGCTGCATGGGCTACTGCCCTCAGTCTGATGCTGTCTTCGAGCTGTTGACGGGCCGTGAGCACCTGGAGCTGTTTGCCCGCCTTCGAGGAGTCCCTGAGGCCCAGGTCGTCCAGGTGACTCCCCCCCACCCCTGGCCTCTGAATCCCTGCCCTCCTGTTGCCCAGTTCCTACACCTGCACAGGTCCACCCCAACAACCTGTTGGCCTCGCCCTCCCTGCTCAGGGCCTCACCCCTCCCTTTCTTGACGCCCCCCACTCTCTCTGGGCCCAGCCCTGCGCTTGATATGGTTCCCCAAATTCACTGTGGATCCCTGCCACTCTCAGTATGCCCCCCCACAGTCAAGCTGATCCCCTCCTTGTAACTCACCCCGGTCCCCCCACTCCCTGGTGCCCCTTGCCCCCGGTGCGCCACGCTCACGGCGGCCCCCCAGCAGACGGCGAGCCTGGGGCTGGTGCGCCTGGGCCTCTCGCAGTACGAGGACCGGCTCTCGGGCACCTACAGCGGCGGCAACAAGCGGAAGCTGGCCACCGCGGTGGCGCTGGTGGGAGACCCGGCGGTGGTGTTCCTGGTGTGTGGGGCGGCGGGTGGGGCGGGGCGGGCGGAGCCGGCCGGGGCGCGGCTCATGGCTGCACGGCTCATGGCTGCACCCCTGCCCAGGACGAGCCGACCACCGGCATGGACCCCAGCGCCCGGCGCTTCCTCTGGAACAGCCTCCTGGCGGTGGTGCGGGAGGGCCGCTCTGTGGTGCTCACCTCGCACAGGTGCGACAGGACAGGGCAGTGGAGCGGGGGCCCTGACCCGTGGGGAGGCCTGGCCTCGGGGCGCAGCCGTCGGGTTGGCCGGGAACGTCCCGGGGCGAAGGGGAGCTCGAGCCGCGGGGCGGCGGCCGGCGGCCGGCTCCGGGGCCGGCCTGGTCTGAGCGCGGCCTCCATCGCCCCGCAGCATGGAGGAGTGCGAGGCGCTCTGCACGCGCCTGGCCGTCATGGTGAACGGGCGCTTCCGCTGCCTGGGCAGCGCGCAGCACCTCAAGCGCAGGTGAGCGGCGGGGGCCGCGGGGCAGGGAGTAGGCGTCGGGGGTCCGGGTAGGCAGGCGGCGGGCCACCGGGGCCGGTCGGCTATAAATAAGGGAGAGGGTCGGGCGATGAGTAAGGCGCGGGGCGGGGCCTGGGGGTTCGCCGGGCGAGCCCAGCGCGGGCGGGCGGGGGGGTGGGGTGGGGGGAGACACCGCCCGCGCTTGAGCGCGGGGCGGGGCCAGGGGCGGGGCCAGGGGCCG
>JAGFMF010011614.1:8164305-8250181 GCA_019455555.1 Galemys pyrenaicus | reverse complement strand
GGGGGGGGGGGGGGGGGCGCGCGGCCTGGAATGTGGTCGGAGAAGGTTGGCAAGTGGGCGGGGCCCGAGTTGGGTATGAACCTGGGGGCCAGGTGTGAAGGGCAGGCCAGAAGGTAGCCGGGGCGGGCGGTGGGTTTACCCTGTGGGGCTATCTCGCCCACCCCAGATTCGGGGCCGGCCACACGCTGACTCTGCGGGTGCCCGCGACACGATGCGAGCCAGCTGTGGCCTTCCTGGTGGAGACGTTCCCCGGGGCTGAGCTTCGAGAGGCACACGGTGGTCGCCTGTGCTTCCAGCTGCCGCCAGGAGGGCGCTGCTCCTTGGCTCGAGTCTTCGAAGAATTGGCAGCACAGGGCAGGGAGTACGGTGTGGAGGATTTCTCAGTGAGCCAGACTACCCTGGAGGAGGTGACCCCAGCTCCCTAACAGGCGGTGGGCAGGGCTGGGGACCGTCCTCGAGCTAAACTCCCCTCGTTCCTCCTTGTGGCCTCGCCTTCACTCTATAGGTGTTCCTGTACTTCTCCAAGGACCAGGGAGCGGAGGAGGAGAAAAAGGAGGAGGCAGGAGTGGGGGCAGACCTTGCACCAGGCCTACAGCACCCCAAACTCATCACCCAGTTCCTGGATACCCCCAGTACCACCGAGACTGTGCTCTGAACCCCCATCCCCTTTGTGCCTGATGGAAGGGCCTGGGACTGGCACTCCGTTTCCCAGCCCCCCGGAGTCAGAGGTCTTGGTGGAATAAAGAGCCTTGGTGGCCAAAGAGTGACCGTGTACGTTGCGCCAGGCTGCAAGCACAGCCACAGATGGACCTGTGCTGTGTCTGGATGAGCCCCTTGCACCCAGGTGTGCTCACCTGTGGGCTGCTGGACATGGCCATAAGTCACAGTGTAAGTGAGGACATGCTGACAGTCTGCTGAACCCCAGCTCTGGTGGGTCGGGTCGTGGGATGACTCACATGCACGCATGGGCTCCCTAAGAGCCTGGTCACTGACTCCAGGGCCCTGAGTACCCACATCAGTCTGGCACCTAGGGCAAAATCTGTCAGTGCATTAAGTGGGCAGGTCAGCGGTCAGGAACATCCTGGGCAGCCCAGAGGACCCAGAGGGTAGCCTGGAGCTCAGGACCTCAGACCAGGCCAGTCCACCTGCCCTCCAGCCAGTCCTGGCACCCGAGCAGAGAGTGGTGGGCAGGGCGTACACCCCCACCCAGGCCGGGAGAGCTGAGTTAGGCACCAGGGCTCTGGCCTGTAGTCGGTTTCTCAGATCTGCACCTCCCCCTGAAGTCAGTGGGGGTCGGTGTTGAGGGTGAGGGGGTTGGGGTTTTGGGTGAGGAGTGGGATTCCAGAAGGGGAGGGAGGAAAGGACTGAGGAGGGGAGAGGGGCCATCCTGGCGTCTCCACGAAAGAGGTGGTGTGGGGTCGGCGGGAGGAAGCAGGCATCTATCTGAAAGTCGTTGATGCCTCTGGGACTGGAGCTGGCAGCCCAGCAGCCTCAGGCAAGTCACCCACCTGTCGCCCTGCCTTCTGCTGCTGTGCTCTGGAATGCGGGGCTGGTGCTGGGGCTGAGCTGAGCCCAGTGGGGCGCCAGGCTGAAAGGCAGGCATGCCCGGGAGAGAACGGAAGGGACTGGGAGAGAACGGGGACGGGGAGAGAACAGGACAGGACGGGGTGTGGGCGTCCAGGGTCTGAGCGTCCAGGGTCTGAGCAGCGAGCTCTACGTCACTAATCGAGGGGAGCGCCGTGGCGCCGGGGCGCGCAGGCGACTCTACCCCTGGGTGCCATCTGCGCGCGTCCACAGTGCGCCAGCGTGCGGGTGTGTCCGTGGTGGGCCAGCGCCCGCAGTCGGCTGCTTTGTCGGCAGCTTTGCGCCAGCCGCGTGACCGCCGGGCCCCGTCTAACACTACGGCCGCGCTCCGGAAAGGGGAAGTTCGGGGCGGGGCCGGGGCGGGGCGGGGCGAGACCCTGCCTTCACGCCCACTCTGCGGAGGGGCAGGCTGAGGCCGGAGGTGGGGAGCAGGTCGCCAACGCCGGTTCTGCCTCCGAGGTCTTTTCCTGTGGGGACTCGAGCCTGCCAATGAGGGCTGGGCCTGTCACGTGCCCCTGACAACTGGGGAGGGGGCGGCCCGAGACAATGTGGTCTCCAGACTGCCACTGCCGGGAGTTGCAGAGCTGAGGCCCCCAGACTGCCCGATCCCAGGCCGCCCCCTCGGACCCTGGGCCCCGGCCCCACCATGTTCTCCAGGAAGAAGCGGGAGCTCATGAAAACCCCTTCCATCTCGAAAAAGAACCGGGCGGGAAGCCCCAGCCCGCAGCTCTCAGGGGTGAGTCTTTGCGAACCGCCGGGGCACCTTGGAATGACATCAGACAGCAGGCGGAACTGGGGCGTCAGCCGCTGGCAACGCCGCCATGCTGGGCTGGAGGCAGGGGTCCTCTGCGAGCTACAGCCCCTACAGGGCCAGGCAGCAGGGGCCTCCGAGAACAGGCGGGGGCCCTAGGGTTCAGCTCGTGGTAAGAGCCCCTTGGGGTGGCCACTACCTTGTGGTGGGGGGCCCAGAGCGACTGTAAGGCCCAGGGAGCAGGTGGGGAGGATGATGGGTGGGGTTCGCACTGGGTCTGGGGCTCTCGGAGGATATTTAGGGAATGGGGGGCTCCAGCGCCATTGGCTTTACATAATTGGACCACAGTTTATAGGGGAAATGGGGCATCTAATGGGATTCAGTAGGCCCGGGGAGTATGTCCGGGACTCTAGCGTCTACAAAGTTTGGGGGTGCCTGTGGGCTTCAGGGACCCGTAGGCTGCAGGAGTCACCGGTGTCTACCAGGAAGTGTGTGCTGTGGCCTCAGAACCTGAGGCCCTTCAGCAGCTGAGTGTCCTGTCTTGCTCTTCTTTTCCTTACCAGGAAGTGGGGTGCCTCCCCCCCCCCCTGCCCTGCACAGGCCCCACCCCGGCTGTGGTTTGGGCAGACCGTTGTTTGTGAAAATTGTGGGGAAGAGGATGTTGGGTAACAGGTGTGGGAGGGGCTGGTTTGAAATCTCAGCCCTGTGACCCCTGACCCTTGACCCTTGGAGGGTCAAGCTGAAGGTCTTTCAGAGTCTCACTTCACTCCTGGGGAAACTGAGGTAGTGCTTGGGTTGGAGCACCTGACTAACCAGCTCCTCCCGCCCTCCCAGGAGCTGCCCAAGAGAGATGGAGCCGAGGCTGTGTCTCTTGGGTCCAGCCTAGAACCACCAAGTTTGGGCTTGAATGTCAAGGCCACGGGCACACTCAAGCGTCCCACCAGCCTGAGCCGCCACGCCAGTGCCGCCGGCTTCCCACTGTCTGGTGCCAGTTCGTGGACACTAGGCCGGGGCCACCGCAGTCCTCTGGCAGCGGCTGGCCCTGAGGCGCCCGTGGAGGGGCCCGGCCCTGAAACCGTGGAGGACATCTCCCACCTGCTGGCCGACGTCGCCCGCTTTGCCGAGGGCCTGGAAAAACTCAAGGACTGTGTTCTGCAGGATGGTGAGGCGGGGAAGGCAGGACAGGCTCAGCAGCTCTCTCACCCCCTGTGGGTTGCTGCAGGGGAGGCGGAGAGGGGGCTTGCCAGGACAGCGCTGTGGAAGAAGCCACAGGCAGCAGGGTCTCTAAGGGATGTATAGGAGTTTGGTGGAAATCAGGAGAGCGAGCCCTGGGGCAGAGGGAATTCTCGTGCAGAGTCCAGAACACGAAGTAGAGATGCAGTTGGGGGAACGTGGCTTGGGGTGTCTCTGGTGTGGGAGGTGTTGAGGCTGAAGCAGAAAGACCTGAGGGTAAGGGGTGGGGCGAGGTCAGTCTGGGGCTGGAAACAGGTGCCCTGGCACTGCCCGGGGGCTGGAACAGAGGTTGACACCTCGCTCGAGGGGAAGGTGAGTTGCATGCCGGCACTATGGGTGCCCTTGTCTCCCCCACACTGCGCCTGACAGCCGGCTTCCTGCCCTGTTATTTTCATCTGTTTCCTGTTTGTTCCTGGTAGGCTGGAGGGCACCTCAGGGCCCCACAGGCTGCCTCGGCCCACTCTTCCGGAAGCCGCACTGGCAGGGCCGTGCCCACCTGCTCCCCTAGGTGTCTGTTTTACACGTGAAGAAACAGGCCTCACGCGGGCCTGGCCCTGGCTCATCTGCCAAGGAGGGACTGGCCCTTTCTCATGTGTGGCCTCCATGCTAGCGCTGGGCTCTGCAAAGCAGGCCCGGTCCCTGCTGGGTGGGGGTGGGAGTCCCCAGGGCTAGCTGGTCTCAGGGGCGGTGCCTCGCATTTCCTGGGGAAACTCTCTAATCTCGGTTCCTTTCCGACCCTGGATCCTGATCCTGGTGCTTCCTTGGAGGCGAGGCCTGGGCGGGGCTGAGGCCAAGGGCCTTCTGCAGGAAGTCGCTTAGCGGGGGCAGTGGGGGACGCTCTGGGTGTGGGGGGAGCTGGGGAGGACCCCAGGGCTGCCCCTGCCCGCTGTCTGTGAGCCCTGGCAGGTCCTGGCCCCTCTAAGCCTCAGGGTCTTGTCTGTGAAAGGGCACAGCAGTCGGCCCCCCAAGACCGGGACCCCGTCCTCGCATAATGCGCTTGTTGTGGGCACTGTCAGCCCAACAGCCAGTCCGACCCTCTTGTCTAACGCCTCCTGCGACTCCCCATGGCCCTCGAGCTGGCGTAGACGGGACGCTGCATGCCCCTTGTGAGTGCATGCCCACCTGCCTCGAGTGTCCTGTCTGCAGACGGGGAGGCCGTGAGGCCTGTACCCTGCAGGCGGTGCAGGGAGAGGTGGACAGAGCCGTGTCCCGCCCTGAGGGCGTGGGCCTGGAAGGCCCACGTGGGCTGCAAGGAGATGGGGTGCAAGTCAGGCCAAGCAGGGGTTTGCTGTCCTCTGGACGGGGAGCGTGGTCCCAGCAGCAGTGACCGCCGAGGCCAGGATCCGCCCTTCTCGCTCTGGTCAGCAGCCTGCAGAGGGCCGGTGCCCACCCGCTGCACAGGGGCCTTGGGCAGCTGCCCTCTCCCTCCTGTCTCTCCCTGGACAGGCATGCTGGGAGGGGCGGGCAGGCTCTCCCCCGGTCCTGCTCACGGCCACTCTGCCCGGCAGACCTCCTCGAGGCGCGGCGGCCCATGGCCCATGAGTGCCTGGGCGAGGCCCTGCGAGGGTTTCACCAGGTCATCGGCAAGTACCCGCTGCTGAACACCGTGGAGATACTCACAGCTGCCGGCACCCTCATCGGCAAGGTCAAAGGTCAGCGGCCCATGGACAGTCACGCTGTCTGACCGGGCTTTCTGGGGGAGTGGGACACCCGAAGTGGGCTTTGAAGGGCTCCTAGGAGACTGGGGGGCCCAACTGCTGCAGTGCTTCCTGCCCTGAGGACTCCCCACAGTTGGGTGCAGAGCAGGGCCCCCCCAGAATAGGCCAACCTCTGGGTCCTTGCTTTTGTCCCCAGCCTTTCATTACGAGTGCAACAATGAGTCGGACAAGCGGGAGTTTGAGAAAGCCTTGGAGACCGTCGCTGTCTCCTTCAGCAGCACGTGAGTGTGGGGTGCCGGGGGCCTGGGGGAGTGTGGCTTGTGGGGACCCACGCGCCTCTTGATGCCAACCCCCTGGCCCGCAGGGTGTCTGAGTTCCTCATGGGCGAAGTGGATAGCAGCACCCTCCTGGCAGTGCCCCCAGGGGACCCCAGCCAGGTGAGCAGGGCTGGGCTCAGAGGTTGCACGGGCGAGGCAGGCGGGGAAGGATGAGTCACCCTCTCCACAGCGCCCTCCGTGGCCTCCCTCTGTCCAGGGGAGGGGCTGGCTATCTGAAAGTGGCGTCAGCAGTGCCGGGCTGGACTCACCTGTCTTCCTTCCGTGCAGTCCATGGAGAGCCTGTATGGGCAGGGCGGTGAGGGTACCCAGGCCGGCGCCGAGGACTGTGATGAGGGTGAGTCCCCCCTCACCTGAATGGTGGGTGGCGAGGCGGAGGGCTGAGGCTGAGGGTGGCCTGGGAGCCGGGAGCGGGAGGTCAGCGCTGCCTGCGCCCCCTGCAGGCTGCCTGCCCCCGGAGGAGGTGGACATGCTGCTGCAGCGCTGCGAGGGGGGCGTGGACGCCGCTCTGCAGTACGCCAAGAACATGGCCAAGTACATGAAGGACCTCATCGGCTACCTGGAGAAGCGCACGGTGCTGGGTGAGCGCCGTCTGGGGAGGTCTGCGCCTTCACCTCGCCCCTGCACTCCCACTTCCCCTCGCCCCTGCACTCACACACCTTCCCACCCGCAGAGATGGACTTTGCCAAAGGCGTGCAGAAGATCGTCCACAACTGCCGACAGAGCCTCATGCAGGAGGTAGGGCCCCGCGGGTGAGCAGGGTCCCAAGGCTGGGTGTGAGTCTTGGTCCCACCACCAAGGGCCTGAGGGTCGGAGTCTGTCTATGCTGATGACACCTGAGGGGGTTGGAGAGGTAACTGGGCTGCCTTGGAGGTTTGGAATGCCAAGCCCGGGCCCTCCCTGGTGGCATAGGGGTTGAGCACCGCGCTATGAAGCATCTGCAGCCACTGCAGCATGAGTTCGATCCCGGCCGGGGAGGGGACTCACAGGGCGCAGCAGACCTCTCCTGCCTCCCCGCTGCTCCCCTCAGCAGTGTGTTTCAGTAGATCCGCCTGTTCTGCTCCCCACTCTCTCTGGTGACTCCTCTCATCCCCCGCACCTCTGGCCTGTACCCCAGTTCTTGGGTGCATACATAAAAAATACATATAATGATAAAGCGCCCTTCCTACCACTCACATGTGACTGCGACTCCCCCACAGCCCCACATGCCCCTCCTGTCCATCTACTCCCTGGCCCTGGAGCAGGACCTGGACTTTGGCAACGGTTTGGCACAGGCAGTGAGCACACTGCAGACCCAGACCTTCATACAGGTGGGCAGCACCCTTGAGGGCGGGTGGGGGGGTGTCAGGGCCCTGCTCACAGCCCTCCTCTCCCCAGCCTCTGAACATGCGGCGGCTGGAGCATGACAAGCGCAGGAAGGAGATCAAAGAGCTGTGGCACCGGGCCCAGAGGAAGCTGGTATTGCGGGGGTGGGGGGCAGGGCGGGCAGGCTGGCACACATCCTACCTCAGGGATGCACTAGCCCTGTGACCCCAACCTCACGGGGAGGGCCCAGGCCTCCCAGTGCTCGCTGGTCAGGTCACAAAGGGGGAGAAACTGGTTGCAAAGAGCAGATCTGGGTTGCAGAGACACTGAAATTCTCTGTTGTATCTCCTGGATGGCCCCAGTTTTGGGGTGTTTTCTCATGGGTTTTCTTGGGGGGCATTGTTTCAAAGGCAGGAGTGTCTTTTATTTGCTTTGTCACTAGGTTAGCAGAGTCTTTGGTGAAAGGCGCCCCCACCCCCCCTGCACAGAGTCCTGTGGCTTTTTCCTGCACGTCCTCGCAAATACACATCTGCCTGCTCTGTTCACTAGCGCTGAGTGCTGTGCTCCTGGGCTCACGCCGTGTCAGTCCATGCAAAGCATCCTCATCCTTTTCTCTTGCCTCTTAGTGCTTGGCTGTGATGACCCAGTGGTTGTTTTACTGAATCCCTATCAATGGACATTTCGCTGTGGCTGAGTTATTGGTGTAACAGACACCACTGCTGGGATGCCCCTGTCTCTCAGTATTCCTAGGCATTTATCTCATATCAGTGCCCAGAATGGAATAGGACAGTCATGGGCTGTGAGTGTATGAACTACCTCTTGTGCTATAGCCGTGGCTTTCCTTTTTTATGAACTCTGGGTTCATATCCTTTTCTCATTTTGAATTGGAAAGTGACCTATTTCTTATTGATTTTCCAGAGCTCTTTACATATTAGAGAACCCAATCCTTGGTTTTCTCCTTCTCTCCATTTGTAGTCTGACTTTGTATTTTACCTGTGGTACATTTTAGCCTGTGTGATTATGAGAAGCATTTGCTGCTAGTAGTGGACTTCTGTTTTATGATGTCTGCATTTTATGTCACCCATTGAAAGTCTTCTCCCATACTGAGGTTGCTTTTTAAAATTCTTCCATGGTTTCTCCTGGTATAAACTCACCTGTCTAAATTCTTGTCTTTATGTTTAAGCCTCTGGTGGTGCAGACTGTGATGTATGGTTCCCGGAAGCCCACTGGGCTTTGACTTGTCACCTCTGACGGTGTTTGACTTCCTGCCTAGGTGGTCTCACTGTTCTCATCCGAAAGAAGGGAAATGAAAGAAATAAAACCACAAGTCACCTCACTGTGACTGTCATCAGCAGCTGGTTGTAGCTTATGCCTTGCCAGAGCTTAGCTGTGCCTTAGTTTTCTGGGCTGTTAAATGGGCACACCAGTCATCTCCTATTCTTCCACTGTTGGTTCTGGGGCAGGAGCCTCTGACAACCCAGTTGGAATATGGGGTCTTGGTGTGAGATGAGGGTGGCAGGGTGGGCAGGGAGAGGGGAGTCGCAGGGACTGAGCCTTCTCGGAGGGTGGCTTGGAACCAGCCCCTCGTTCTCTCACTGCAGCAAGAGGCTGAGGGCAACCTGCGCAAGGCCAAACAGAGCTACATGCAGCGCTGCGAGGACCACGACAAGGCCCGCTTGCAGGTGGCCAAGGCAGAGGAGGAGCAGCCCGGCACTGGGCCTGGGGCTGGGGGTGCCGCCTCCAAGGCCCTGGACAAGCGACGGCGCCTGGAGGAGGAGGCCAAGAACAAGGTGAGGGTAGTGGAGCCCGCGCAGAGGACGTGACCCCGACTGGCTTCCTGCTGCCCTGCGGGCAACTTCCCAGTTGGGGCTTTTGCACGAGCTGAGCGTCACACCAGGAATGACCCTTTCTGCTGACTCTGTCTGGCCTGGTGATGTGCTGAGGGCTGAGCCCCAGGCTGAGCTCTCCTGCTTCCTGCTCACCCCCAGGCAGAGGAAGCCATGGCCACATACCGCACCTGCATAGCAGACGCGAAGACACAGAAGCAGGAGCTGGAGGACACCAAGGTGACGGCGCTGCGGCAGATCCAGGAGGTCATCCGGCAGAGCGACCAGACCATCAAATCGGTGTGTGCGGGGCAGCGGCCCTGCCTGTTGGCAGCCGGGTGGGCAGGCAGTGCTGGCCAGCCTCCTTACGCTGCGCGCCCGCAGGTCACCATCTCCTACTACCAGATGATGCACATGCAGACGGCGCCACTGCCCGTGCACTTCCAGATGCTGTGCGAGAGCAGCAAGCTGTACGACCCGGGCCAGCAGTACGCCTCCTACGTGCGCCAGCTGCAGCGTGACGAGGAGCCAGATGTGCACTACGACTTCGAGCCGCACATCTCGGCTATCACCTGGTATGGGGTTCACCAGGCGTGGAGCTGGGGCTTCCCGCCGAGGGGGACAGACCTGACGAGGCCTGGGGCCCCATCACGACGTCTCTTCCTGGCTGTCGTCCCACCAGGTCTCCGGTCATGCCTGTCCGCAAGGGCAGCTTCAACGCAGGTGACGGTGTGGGGTCAGAGGCCACCAGCAGCCCCCTGGAGGAAGGGGCACTTGCCAAGGAGCACAGGGGTGAGTATGGGCAGGGAGGGGCAGCTGCCCCCACCCCGCAGCCCTCAACCCATCAGCAGAGACCTCCTTCCCAGGTGGGCGGGGGCACCAGGTGCACAAGCAGTGACCTGTCTCCATGTCAGCATCTGGAGCCAGCCTGGACCCCGCCTCCGGCTCGGCAGGAGGGGCCTCCCTGGACCTGGCCAGGGACTGCTGCCCTCCCCTTAGTGGGTCACCGTGGGCAGCGTGGTCTTGGGGGTGTGCCCTGGGGGAGCACCTGGCAGCCCCAGGTCCCTCCTGGCTCGGGGTGTCTGACACCGTTGTCTGCGCAGGGGACTTTAAGCAGCTCGCGCGGACCTCGTCCAGCGGCACCCTGTCCTCCAGCGAGGAGCTCGTGGACCAGGAGAGCGGAGCAGGGGCGCCGGCCTTTGAGCAAAGTGAGGGGTCCCTCCAGCCTGGGTGATGGTGGGAGAGATCAGGGGTTTCGCCCTTGGGCCTGGCCGAGGCCCGGCCAGGCTGACCGCAGCTCGCTCTACAGCCGAGCTCAATGGCATGGCTCCCGAGTTGCCCGTGACCGTGCCCAACGGGCCCTTCCGGCACTTGGGGCTGTCCAAGGCGGCCCGCACCCACCGGCTCCGCAAGCTGCGCACGCCCGCCAAGTGCCGCGAGTGCAACAGCTACGTGTACTTCCAGGGCGCCGAGTGCGAGGAGGTGAGGGGCACGGGGGGGGGGGTGCAGTGTGTGTGGGGGGGGCTGCCGTTACGTGTGCCGTCACACCGGGTTGGGGCAGGGCGGCCTGGCTCATCCTGCCTGTCCCCAGTGCTGCCTGGCTTGCCACAAGAAGTGTCTGGAGACGCTGGCCATCCAGTGTGGCCACAAGAAGCTCCAGGGGCGCCTGCAGCTCTTCGGCCAGGACTTTGGCCAGGCGGCCCGTAGCACGCCGGACCTCATCCCCTTCGTGGTCAAGAAGTGCATCTGTGAGATCGAGCAGCGTGCCATGCGCACTAAGGTGAACCCCGGGGACAGCGGCGGGGTTCGGCAGTGGGAGGGGTCGGGAAGGGGGGGCAGGCGTGGGCCTAGACTGACCGCGGCCCCCACAGGGCATTTACCGGGTGAACGGGGTGAAGACGCGCGTGGAGAAGCTGTGCCAGGCCTTCGAAAACGGCAAGGATCTGGTGGAGCTGTCCCAGGCCCCACCCCATGACATCAGCAATGTCCTCAAACTCTACCTGCGCCAGGTGAGGGGGGCGGAGGCAGACGCAGGTGAAACCGGACCACAGCGCACGTGCTGGGGGCGTGGCCGCGCGCGGAGGGCGTGGCTAGTACCCAGCTGGGCCGTGGGACCAGGTCAGGGGTGTGGCTAGTGCCGTGGGGCGGGGCCGCTGGGGCCCGATTGGTGCGCGGCGTGGCCGGGCGGGGCGAGTGATTCCCGGCTGGGGGCCGGGCTGCCCGGGGCGGGGGCGTGCGAGGGCGGTGCGCGCAGAGCCCGCGCCTGGCCCTTGGATCCCGAATCCCAACCGTGGTGCTACAGCTGCCGGAGCCGATCATCTCCTTCCGCCTCTACCACGAGCTGGTGGGGCTGGCCAAGGACAGTCTGAAGGCCGAGGCCGAAGCCAAGGCAGCGTCCCGGGGTCGTCCGGATGTCGCTGCGAGCGAGGCAGCGGCCATAACCATGGCGGGCCGGCTGCGGGAGCTCCTGAAGGAACTGCCGCCGGAGAACCGGGCGACGCTGCAGTACCTGCTGCGGCACCTGCGCAGGTGAGGGCCGGCCAGACAGGGGTCAGGGTGGCAGCGTCGGGGAGCCGTGCAACCAACTGCAGCACCTCCCGGCCCCGCAGGATCGTGGAGGTGGAGCAGGACAACAAGATGACTCCGGGGAACCTGGGCATCGTGTTTGGGCCCACGCTGCTGCGGCCGCGGCCCACGGAAGCCACCGTGTCCCTCTCCTCCCTGGTTGACTATCCCCACCAGGCCCGCGTTGTGGAGACGCTCATCTCCCGCTACAGTCTGGTCTTTGGGGAGGAGTCAGAGGAGGTGCCTGCGGGCCAGGTGAGGTTGGCAGGTGGACCCCAGACTGTCCGTGCTAGGTGAGAGGTGGACACCCTGAGCAGTAATGGGACGCTGCGTGTCTCACCTCTCCTGGAGGAACTACGAGGAGATGCTTGCTTTGGACGGGGCGGCTGGGCAGCCTCTGAGGTGCCTTTTAAGCAAAGAAGGGATGAAATGTGGGCCCGGGTCTGGTGGGAGAGCCCTGGCAGTGCCGAGTGCTTGTGGCTCTCTCTCTGACCTTGTCTGAAACCTCAGAATTCTCTGCCTTCTGCCTCGCCTCTCCCAGCCCCCATCTCCGTGTCTGATCCCAGCTCTCATGCTGCTCAGCTGGGTTCCACTCGCCTCTCTGCTGATGGCTTCGTTTCTGCAACTACCGTTTGTTTCACCTCTGAGCAGCGTCTTGGTCCTGTACTCAAGTCCTTGCCTGCTTCAACCCCTCTACTGGCGCCATCGCGTTTGGGTGGCAGGTTTCCTGGTTTGGGGAGGCAGGACGTGGCACGTGCGGCCTGGGCACAGCTCAGGACCTGGCTCCATGCCGGTACCCATGCTGGGGCTCAGCTTTCAGGCCAGGGTGTCTGCCCCTGTTGGACCTTTGGTCGTTCACAGCATGAGAATGGTGGCCGCAAATCCTCAATGCGGTGGGTGCTACGTTTGTAGTTTTAAAATTCTGGTTAATTTGAAGACAGGACGTGAAATCTAGTCCCTCCCTGGCCTCTGTTCCGCCCCTGTAGGATGGAATATCCAACCGGCAGGCTGAGGTGGTCATGCAAATGCCGTACCTGGAGGCAAGTGAGGAGGCTGAGAATGGAGGCCAAGGTGAGTTGTGTGGTCCTGGGGGAGTGAGGGCGTGGCTGGTGGTCTTGGGTGCCCGATGGGGTAGGTAGATGTTGACAGCGATGCGCTGTGGGCTCCCATGTGGTGCCCACAGGCTGCACAGCTCAGGTGGTCCCTTCCACGGAGACCATGCTGGCTGTTGTTTCCTGTTGCAAACACGAGCAGAGATGAACTTTTGAGGCTTCACCAAGCCCAAGACGTGACCCTTGCATGGGGAGACGAAGCTGTGCATTACGGCTCCGCTCTTGACACCTGCGCAGGGGACCTCGGCAGGGATGCGGCCCGTGGAAGGCGGTGTCCGGGGTGGACCTGAGTGCCCCTGCTGACCACAGACATTTCTGTCTTTTATCTTGGGCTTCCCAGAATCCCGCGTTGCCTCGAACGACTCTGACTCGGAGCTCGAGGAGGCCTCGGACCCGCTGTTGTCGTCTGCGGGCGAGAGCACCCTACCCTGCCTCGGCCTCTTGGAGGAGCAGGGCAGCGAGTCCAGCATGGTGGAGTCTGGGGACAGCCTCAGCCTGAGCTGCAACGAAGAGCAGCTAAGGGCAGCAGCCGGGGACGCGGGGGTCAGTCCGGGGCCCTAGGGGGGCCGTCCAGGTACAGCAGCAGCAGTGCAGCGATAGGGGCCTGCCGTGAGTCCTCACGGCATGCAGGTGGAGAGGGCACTGGCCCAATGTGGCCAGCTCTAACAGGTCCTGGCAGACCCACCAGACAGCCTGGCTCTTGTCCCCGTGGACACCTGTGACCTGGCCACACTGTCAGAACATCTGGGCTGCGATAGGACATCACGAGGTCGTCTCTTCCCTGCACTGTCATGGGCACTGTTGACCGCCTTTCCAGAAGCTAACTGGCCCTGGCCTTGGCTCAGGGCTGGTCACCCAGGTGTGACCTCTTGCTAGACCGAAGCCAGGAGCACGCGTGCTGGAAACAAACCTTCGGGTTTGGACAGCTGGGCTTTAGGTACGTAGTAAGGTCTCTCAGGTTGTAATGTAGTTCTTTGAGGCACTGTTTTGCTTAAAATAAAGCCTTCGATCTAGGTCTGGCTTCTCTGGCCGCAGCAGGGGGACAGGGACGCAGCGGGCCTCGGCATCTCCCGTTCCGCGTGCACCCAGGTGACCTCTGCGGCAGGGTGTGAGGACACGTGGCCATCAGGCAGCCCCCGCAGAGAACCCTAGCCCCGCTGTCCGGACGGCAGCGCCCAGTGCCGCGTGGCTCTGGAGTGCCGAGGAACATGTTTCATTTCGTTTTTTCAGAACGAGGCACCCTGGAGGCAGCAGCCAGCATGTAAGATAGCGCAGCGAGTGCGTGGTGAGGATCAGGGGAGGACGCTCCCAGCTCCTGCCGACCCCTCACCCGGCACGGACGCTCAGCAGGCTTGTCCTGGAGGGCCGGCAGCCCGGCCAAGCAGGTCCAGCTTGTCGCTTTACGCAGAGTTACAGGGAAGTCCCCTCCAGTGCTGAGGACAGCAGCCAGCGCGAAGGGCCGTCCCTTCCTGGTACAGAATAGTTCCTGAGAACCGCAGCGAGCGCCAGGCTTAGAACGCAGCGGCCGTGACGGTGGAGAGCGGGACAGCTCGCCCTGCCTGCCACCGCGGCGGCCTCGTAAGCACGATGAAAAGCCCCCTGGGCTAGTGGCAACAGCCCATCTGTTTCGTAAAGAAAAATTTGTGGGCACGAAGTCACGTCCGCACAGTGCAGTTTTCCAAGCTGACAGGAGCATGCCCGAGCTGGAAACCACCACTGGCTCTGCGCGCCCGGAGCAGCACAGAACAGGCTTGTGCAGCTCGAGACGACACGCACGCCAGCAGGCAGGACTGTCATGGCGTTACAGCTCCTCCGTGAGCGCAGCCGAGGTGACCTGTGTGGCCGCGTCTACTGTGTGAGCGTCTGCAAGCACAGCTCGGCGGCGTGATGTGCGTCCAGCCACCCCCATCCACAGCCAGCAGAGTTCATCTTCCCAGAATGAAGCTGTCCCCACGGAACACCCACACCATCACCTGCCGTCTGCCTGGATGACTCCTCTAGGGAGAATCACAGTGTTTGTCCTCCGTGTCTGGCTTTTTTGGACCAAAATGATTTTGGGGAAAAAAAGTGTGTCTATTTGGGGGGAAAGGAGCGAGCTGTCCTACTGTTACACGTGCTATCAACCTGTAATTCTTTACACCTAAATCAAGTGAAAGAGAACGAATCCTAAAATACCCGTATTTATTTGCGTTTCTAACAAGGTGGGTTCAGGGCAGCAGGGAAGGTCTGTGGCGTGCTCAGTGGACAACATCAGGCCACTGTCTGTCTAGGAGTGAAGACCATAGGTGAAAACCAGACCTGTAACAGATGCTCAAGAACCAGAAGGGGCGGACTCTTTGATAAGGAATTTGCACCTGAAGCTGTGAACAACTCTGCCCCTCAGCAATAAAGAGGAACTAAGCAGTGGGCGAGGAGCTACGTGGAGGTTTCTTCAAAGATCAGTGCAAATGGCTAACGGGCACGTGAAAGCCGCTCAGGCGCGTCAGGGAAGAACTGAGTCATAACCACAGTGACGCACACCTCACCCGCGAGGGTGGGACTGCCAGAGAGCCGGGCGAACACAGTGCTGCTCAGGACGCGGGGAGGCAGGAGCCTGGGCCCGGAGCAGTCACGCAGCTCAGGAAAGTCAGCGTCTCGGCAGGGCCTCCAGGACTCCACTCCAGCCGTCTGCCTGACAGGAAGGAAGACATGCTCACAGGGAAACTTACGCGGAGATGTCCACAGCGGCGGGGTGCACACCTGCCAAGGGGACACGCCCACGTGTCCAGACGGAGAGAAGCGTGAGGGTCCACACACAGGAGCACCACCTGCCATGGACAGGGGGCAGCTCCGACACTCGCTACTACGGGAGGGCCCTGAGCACACGATGCTCGGGGAGAGCAGCAGACACGCGAGGCCAGGGGTTGAGGCCACCGATGAGACACGTCAGGACAGACACAGCCAGAGGGGTCTGTGGTGCCAGAGGATGGGGTTGACGGGTGATTGGGATGGCATGGGGAGGGGGGAGGTTAAATGTCCTAAATGTAACGATACTAAGTCACTAAAATGCGCTCTAGAATGTCAATTACATCTTTTCAAAACTTAAAAAGGAAAGCACAGGGCCTCCCTATGGCCTAGGGGTCAGTCTCAGCGCTACCACTGCTACCACCTGAGTTCGAATCCCGGCCAGGGAGTGACCCACATGTGGCGCAGATCTCACCTGTCTCGCCCACTGCTCCCCTCAGTGCATTTCAGTAGCTCTGCTTGTTCTGCGCCCTACTGTCTGGTTCTCACCCCTCACCCCAGTTCTATGCAAAAATAAAATCTTAAAAAAAAAAAAAAAAAAACATGTTCTACTTCTTTTATTAAAAACAAAAGCACAAGGGGGGCAGGGCTGGGAGGAAAAGACAAAATACCAATGATTACTTTTAACCTGGGCAGGGAAGGCCTTCTGACGTCAGACACTAAAGGGTACAGTCGACAGTCTCAGTTTTGTGCAAAAGCACCAGGGACGGAGCTGAGAGCAGCAAAGGGCGCCGGAGAGGCCGCGCAGGAGGCCCAGTTGGAGCACACGCTCCCAGCTCCCAGGCCGGGCCCGAGGCAGCAGCCCTCTGTCGAGGAAGCACTGCCAGGCCACGGTGACAGAGCTGTCACTCAGCCCTGGTCTTTCAGACGAGTTTCTTTACTCAGAACATCTTTAATTTTAAAAACTTTCAGTTTTCAAAAAGCAATTCAAGGCTCAGGTGAGTTTTGATCGCTCTGCTGCTCTCAAAGCGCTCGTGGTGTCGGGGCTGGCTTGCAGGGGAGGGCAGGAAGTGGCACGCTTCCTGGGCCCCATTTGGGGCAGGCGAGCTCAGGACTGCCGTGTGGCTGGGGACGGCCGGCCTCCACAAGGCATTCTATCCTCTCTTGGGCACCGTCATGTGGCATCCAGGGTGGGATCAGTGCCCTGACGACCCTCTGCGCAGGCTGTCACCACGTCCACGCCCAGGGGCTGGCGAGTCAGCTCCAGGGGTTGGGCAGGAGAATGTCAGTGCACACGCTCACAGGACAGGCTGGAGCATCCCTGCACGCCAGCAGGCAAGGCCAGTACCCCCCACCTGTGGCCCGACATCCACATGGCACCGTCCCGCCTGTGGGTTGGAGGGCGGCTACTGCACCAGGCGGTAGGTGATATACCTGCCTGCAGTCTCGCTAGGCCGGATGATCTTCACCACCTGCAGAAGCAGAAGCAGAGGCTGGAGTGGGCTCTTCCCATGGACCAACCGAGGCAGAGGGAAGGGAGGCAGGGCAGGCAGTCCCAGGTCATGCCTGGGGAGGATCAGCACCAGACCTGGGCTGCTACCCTGCTCCCTAACAGGGGGCTGCAGGGCGGTCCTGAGTGCCCCAGGGGGCTGCAGGGTGGTCCTGAGTGCCCCAACCCTGTCGAGGAGGAAAGGAGCTGGACAGTGGAACTCTCTTACCTGCCCTCGCTTTATCCCAAAGTAGCGAGCCACAGGGTCTCCTGCCTGGATCCGGGGCAGCTGGTTCTCTCGGAGCTTACTGGGGATCATGGTCAAGAAAAAAACACCCACTGATAGGGGTGCGGTGGGTAAGGCCTGGAGAGGAGTGGGGGAGAAGGGAGAAGGGAAGGCAGGGAAGCCTCCAGAAGGATACTATCGGGCCAGCAGCTCAGTCACCTCCTCCTTGGTCATGACCACGTGCTCTGGGACCAGCTGCCAAGAGGGAACCCGCTGTGCTCATTCTGGCTCCCAGCCCCGAGGAGACCGTCCAGCCTGCCCTCCTGGCTGGCTCTTGTGGGGGGCGAGGGCCTCACAGTCCCGCCTCCCCGGCCTCACCCCCACTCCCACCTCGTGCTCCGTGATGTTGATAAGCAGCTCCTGCTGCAGAAACTGCTCCAGGATGTACTTGGGGGCCATGTCGACCAGAGACTGAAAGAGACGACAGTGCTCACCCGTGGCTGCGACAGGCACCGCTGCACCCAGGCGACCACCCCGCTTCCTCCCAGAGCCGGCTGAAGGCCAGGAGGCCGGTGCTTTCCCTCGGGCCTAAAGGAGAGGATGAGCGCCCGGCCCACCTGCCCTCCTGTCAGAGAGGTCCTCGTGTTTTCATCTTTCAGATGCTTCCCAGGGGGTCCTCAGGCTGGTGTGGTGGTGTCTCCCCAATAAAGGTGGGAGACCTCATGGCCTCTACAACCCCCAGAGGCCTGCCCTCCCCAGTAAGAGCGCCACGGTGGGCCTGGCCCAGTCCAGGCTGTGCGTGTGGGACAGGCGGTCCCCGTCGGAGCTCGGGCTCCACACCACAGAAACCCGGCGTAGGCCTGGTGGGAGGCGCAGAGTGAGGTGCTGGGCTCAGACAGCAATGGGCGAGTCTGGCCGCTTCGTCCTGGACGGGTACAGCCCCCGCACCCGGCGGCTCCTCCGAGGAGGCGCACCTGCTTCGCAGATGGCGTCATGCCCTGCTGCACCACGATGAGGGCGCGGGTGATGTTCTCCTCCTGCATGCGCTGGCAGTACACCTTGATGGTCTTGATCCCCACCTTGGGCTCCTCTGGGGACAGTGAGCAGGCTGGTTTACAGAGCCAGGGCCCTCCTGCCTGCACGCCCACCCCACACCCCTGATAAGGCGCCGTGGTGTTGCTCCCCATTTCTGGGCCTGTTTCCCCACATACAAAACCAAACCTGAGACGCTGGTTTCCAGAATAAGGGGTCACTGGCACCACATCCATATCTCAGGGGAGCTGAAAGCAGCCCTGATACCCTGTGAACCCCACTTTCCAGAAGTGCGGTCTAGGAGTCTGGGTTTGCTCCTACGCCTCAAGCAATTCTGAGGTTCAGGAAATCCTGGGTTGAACAATTTGCTTCATCTGGGAGCCGACAAGACGCGCACTGGGGTGAGGAGCCAACTGGGAGAGCCAAGTTCACAAGGACCGAGGACACAGACCCGCCCCGAGCAGCGAGGGGGCCCTCAGGCCGGCAGCACACGGGGCCCTGTCCCTTGAGAACGGATGGAACCTACAAGCCTGGCAGGCTGGCAACCAGGCACCGTGGGCCTGAACCCTGCACAGGGCGCCAGCTCTTCTTTCCATCAACGGCACGTGTCCGGGGCGGAGTTAGGTCCCTCACAAGTGAGAACCTGACCTCAGGGTTTGACTACACAGGAAGTTCGGATCTTTAAGGAGACTGAGTTAAAAGGAAATCACTAGGGGGCCCCAAGATGTCCCGATGCCCTTAGAGAACAGGTCACCAGACCAGACACAGACACGACCACGGGCGGAGACGGAGAAGACACCGACAAGGGAGTGCCGCAGGGGAACCAGCCCGCCCTCCCTGGATCCGGACTCGCGGCCGCCAGGACAGAGACGCCTGAGGCACAGCGGTCATGAGGCCGCCCAGGACAAGGCAGGACCTCAACCTGCCAAGATCAGGACACCCCCACTGCCACCATGACCGGAAGGGAGGGGCGACCCAGCCCCAGGGAGACGTGTGCCTAGGTGCCAAACCGCCAGTGTCAGTCTCACTGTGGGAGCAATTTTCTTAAAAAGTGCCACCTGGGTCTCGTCAGCAAATGTCTTCCGCTTATCTCAGATTTCAGGATGGGGCTGGGTCCCCACAGTGCTCAAAACAAATGCCGGCCCCCTCTCCCCTGCCTCCTTCACTGGATGCGAAGCTGCTTCAATGTAACAGGTGCTAAGACAGAGGAACTGTGAGGTCCCAGGACACCCCTCAAGGCTTCTTTGCCCTGCGTGGGGATCAGAGGGATTCCTGGGACAGGTGGCACCTGAGCGCAGTCTCCAGGAACAACGGACACTGACTAGGAGGGGAAGGAAGCAGTGCAGGGAGCAGGACAGGCAGTGCAGGGAAAGCAGCAGACTGGCATGCACACGGGGAGAGCTGGGCTAACGAGGCAGGGGCAGAGGCAGACCTGATCTGGACAGGCTGGGAGACCTGCGTGAAGACAGTGGGGACAGAGACCCAAGACTGGGTATCGGAGCAGGTACACAGGAGGGTGAATGATCAGCAGGGCATAGAGGATGAGGGGCGCTTTCTTCCTAGGCCACGTAAAGGGGTACAGGTCAACAGACTCCGGGTCACTCAGTAGGTGCTCACCAGGGAAGAAGACAAACATCTGGTCAGTGGGGTCATCATTGTGGGCCACCAGTACTGTGAGGTCCGTGCGTCGTGGCCGCCCTTCACTGGGCTTGTCCCCAAACTGGGCCTTGAACTCCTCCAGTGTCTGGTCCAGCTCATCCTGGGTTACCAGGTAGCCACGGTCATGGCACAACTGCAGAGAAAAAGAGCAAACGACCCCATACCGGAAAAGGCTGCTGTGCAGGGTGACACAGGAGTTTGCGGCTTGGCCTGGCATGTTTGCCTAGGGGCCGGGGGAGGTCAAGGGCCAGCAGAAGCAAAGGCCAAGGCCCAGGAGTGTCCCTGCGCCTCTCCAGGTAACGGGTTGCAGCGGCAGAGCCCGGACCTTGGGCAGATGGGGACAGCTGGGTAGGAGGGGTCTCTGCCAGCAGCGGAAACTCCAAATCCACCGACTCAAAGAGGACCCAGATGGAGAAGGAAGGTCAGAGCCAAACTGCGCCCCGTGCCCACCACCGGCTCCCTCGAGAACCCCACAGCCTGCTTCTCCCTCCTCAGTGCTCGCGTTTTCACTGTCTGGCACCTCAAACAACCAGGATCAAGTCAGAACTTTTGGTCTCTCCCTCTAGAGAGAGTGAAAGGGTTGGTGCGGCTGCCCACGCTTAGGGTGGGCGGGTTTCCTGAGAGGCTGGTGCCTAATGCCTCTGGGGTCTTGAGGGTCACAGTGGTTCCTTGTTGGGTCAGAGAAAAGTTATCAGGCTTCTCCGCCCTCCCGCCATTGGTGTAATGACGGACACCTGAGGTCCTGCACTCGGCCTGAGTGGGCATGTGCAAGTGGGTGCACCTGGGCTTAGACACCGGCGTGTGAGGGCGACGCCCGAGGCCGCCAGGAGAGCAGCAGAGCAGGGGCAGCGGCAGAAGAGAAAGCAGCAGCAGTAGAAGCAGAGTGAGAGGGTAGAGCGCCCAGAGTGAAGATGCGCCGGGGCTGGGAGCCTGCCCGCCTCCCGCCCCGGCCCCTGCCTGCCTTGCACCTGGTCGCCGCTGTAAATAAAAGCATAAAAAGCCACCGAGGGCTCCAGGGCGCCTTCCTTGACCCGTCAGCCCGATTCATCGAGAACTCGCTCTGTGCCTTGCTGGCACCACACTCCTGCAGCGGGGTGACTTAAAGGAAGGCGGCGGGGGACGCACGCTCGGGCTGACTGGCCGGACCACTCTGCACCGAGCGGACCAGGTCGCCACCACCAGAGAAGTCAAAGCACCGCGCGCGGCTCACGGGGCGGCCGGGCAGACCCAGGCTCCTCCGAACGCACAACGTGGGGACCCCGGGGCGGGCACTCAGCAGGGCCAAACCCCCGAGGAACAGACCCGTGACGACCAAACGCCCGCCGTCCACGCTCGCCCCAGCGGGAGGGACGCCCTGACACTCGGCGCCGCCGTCGGCCCGCACCAGCTCCCAGACCCCGCCGCAGACGCCCGGGGGCCTCATGGCGCCGCGAGCGCGGCCCGGCCCCTCGCTCCGACGCGCGGGCGGGGTGGCGGGCGCTACACCCCGCCGCCCACCGCACCGGGGCCCGGCGCCACCGCGTCCGCCGAGCGAGGGGCGCCGCGCGCTGCTCACCTGCATGATGGTCTTGCGGATTTTCCACAGTCGGTAAGTCTCCTCCTCGTCGTCCATGGCTGCTGGTGCCGCCGCCGCCGCCGCCTCTCGCACGCACTGCGCTTGCGCCCACTCAGGCCCCGCGTCGACTGCGCCTGCGCGCGCGCCTGCGCCGAGGCTCGAAAACGCCTCTGCCCCGCCCCGCGCCGGGCAGTCGCAGCAAACGCCGGAATAGCAGCGGCCGGCGGCGGCGGCGCCTGGGGCAGCCCGCGGCTTCCGAGAGCGGCGGTTGGCTGCCTGGGAAGCGTGCAAACGGCACCTCCCCGCCCCCACTCACCCCGACAGTTCTCACGTAACCGTGACCACAGGCCTCCCTTGTAGTTCCGCTCAGCCCTGGCCCGGGGCGGCCGTTTAGAATGCGGAAAGGGGGCGGGGCGGTGACCCGGGCGGGGCCGGGAGTCGCCTCCCAACACGGAGCGTCAGATGTTCGGAGTCAGCTGGGGCCGCTTCTCACTTGGCTCCAGGCCACGTTCAACTAATGCCCCAGGCCTCTAATGTGTTCCCGTTTGTAAAACGAAAATTATAATAAAGTGTCGTTGAAGGACCAGCACTGTTTGGTAGGAAACGGGCAGAGCTCCTGGTGCTGATTAGATGCTCCCACCTCCCCTCTCCCCTTTCCTGCCTCCCAAGTCACAGCCAGCCTCTGAATAGGCCACAGCGTCCCCCTAGAACTGTTTATGCGCCCCAAACTGTGCCTGTCTTTACAAACTTCCGCGTCGCCCCCTGCTGGGTTGCCCAGTACAACATCGGGCCCACCATTGGAGCAGCAACTTCTTACTTAATGATACATTTATTCAGCCAGTTTGGTACTAAGCAACCACAGCAGCACTGAGCAAAACAGGCCACGCACCCCTAACGTTCCAGGGACGATAGGATAAAAAGCAATGAATGCAACAAATGATAAAATAGGGTGACAGTCCTCTGGAGAATAGGTTAAGGGAGCTAGGAGGTGTGCAGTCTTAAATGGGGGAGGTCAGGGAAAGGAAAACAGTCCCAGCTAAAGTCCAAGGGAGGAGTTGGAGCTGTGGGATGTCTGGAGGCATGTGTGTCAGGTGAGGGGGCAGTAGGTACAAAGGCTCGGCACTGCTTTGTGTGTTGGCTGCAAGAAGGGAGTGTAGAGGAGGGATAGGTAAGAGGGTGAGGTGGGGCAGATCCTTGGGGGCCTTCTTGGAGTGAAAATTTGGGTTTTCTTTTTCAACCATTTTCAGCACATAGCTGGAAGACTTGGAAGGGCATATTGGCCAGAGATGGGGGTGACTCCAGTGAGGCAGGATGAGTAGTGGGTGGGTCTGCGTTCTGAAGGCAGTGCTCATCGGATGGACAGATGTGGGGGTGAGAGAAAGAAAAGGGAGCACAGAGCTGCCCTGACTGGGGTGGGAAGACCCAGGAGGCACAGGTGTGTTGTGTGTGTTGTGTGTGTGTGGCAGGGGGGCGGGGAGTGTGTGTGATAGGGAGGTGGGGAACTTCCAAGGGGAGAAAATGAGGTGGTGGTGGGATACAAGGTGAGTTCAAGGTGAAGGTGGAGTGAAAATAGATATGTGGGCATCATTGGCACATGGTTGAGATTAGAGTTGGTAGCCTGCAAGAGGTTATCCCCAAGCACTGTGGCCACTAAAAAGAGGCCCGAGCACAGGCCAGGAGGAGGAGAGGAGGCAGCAGAAGGCAGAGTGTGGCAGGAGGCAAATGGGTACCCACAATCTAGTTGTGTGGACCAAGGCACATTACGACATTACTTTTTTTCCCCCTTATGATGTTTGCTTTCTCTTTTAGGTGTAGTCCCCATAGAATTTCCACCATCAATTCACCCGTGCACCGTCACTATAGTCTCTTGCCAAGACACCTTACTTAAGCTCTCTGTGCTCTCTCTCCACTGCTCTGCCCGTAGGACAGATACAAGAACACCCACACAGGAGCACCTGGAGGATAACTGTGTTTTTCTTAAATAAAAGGGAGGTGTTTGCCAGTGCGCTGAAATCAGGTGAAGGTGTCTGGAGGAAGACGGAAGGAATGCTCATCCAAGCCACCAAGCAGAGTCCCAGCAAGCTGCAGAATGGGCAGGGGTTTAGCGCAGTGGACACCGTGGCCATGAGGAGGGCAGATTCAAGGAGAGGGTCTGCTTCTGCAAGCGTGTTATAGGAGAAAAGAAATTGCAGAGTTGGGTGCCCACCTGGAGAGGCAGAGGAAGAGGGTCAGGAGTTTTAAGGGGGAGAAGCGATGTGGGTGTGGGACCCAGGCTTGTTGGTGGCTGGAGAAGGGGCTAAGAGGCAGAGCCCACGGAGGGGGGTGGATACTTTCAGGGGTCGGGCGCAGGGAGACCACCACAGGTGAGCCTCACTGAATGAAGCCTTGAGACTTCCCCAAGACTCCATTCCCCCGTCTGTAAATGGGGCTGCTTTGGCAAATGCCGACATCCAGGCACAAATCCTATGGGTGTGCACCCCACTCAGCAAGCAGCTCTGCCCCCAAGATCAGCTCTCCCCTCCTCTGCTCTTATCTAACTGGCACAGAGTCAGAGGGTGGGGTGTTGCAGCTTTGCCCTGGGCTGTTTTACAGCAACCCTGAAATAATTATTTGGCTGTGTTTATAGACAAGTTACAGATTGCATCCAAAGCAAAATTGGAAACAGCAGGAGTCTTTCCAAGGGCCAGGCAGACTCACTGGTGGAGCTGTGATATCCAGTGTACCAGAGAGAGGCAATGGGGGTTTCCTGAGAAGTGAAATCGTCCAGCAGAGACACTGGGGGCTGAAGGGCAGAGCCACGTGAACACCATTGTGCAAGACTGGGATGTAGCAACCCGCCCAGGCTCCTGCTCTATTACTAAGGCCCCCTCCTCTGCCCTCGTGGGGGTAAAAAGAGCTAGGCTCCCCAAGGAGCACCTAGCCCTGGGATCCCCACCGACCTCTTAAGAAAGACACGGGTGTGTCGAGGAAAGCGCAAGACGCTGACAGCAGCACATAAGGCTGAAACTACCAGCCTGCCAGCAGGTCAACGTCCAATGGTCCAGTGCTAGTCCTCGCGGGGCGCGGGGAAGGGCGGGGCGGACAATCAGGCCGCCGGTGGAATCAAGTGCATGACTCAGCTCCCAAGAATGAGGTGGGTCTTTTCTGCACTCCCAAGGCCAAATTCCTAAGCCATGAAGGGGTTAAAATGAAGTTGTAAGCGGAGCAGGGGAGAAGCCGAGGAGCGCAGTCCTGGGCTGGTGCTTCCTTCCGGGTGAAGTTGGGAATGAGGGAAACTAGGCTTGTGTTCTTCCTTGGAGGCAGTCGGCCCGTTACCTCCGAGGGCGGGACCTCAGGTTAAGGATTCATACCGGCGGCGGGGGCGCCGGGGACGCAGCGGCCCCAAGCCCGCCACTGCGCGTTAAAGGCGAGCACTGCGGGAGCGACGCCCCCTGTCCTGCAAACCCGATTGGGCCGGGACTGGTCTTGGCCCAACTCAGGTTTTATTTAAGTTAGAAAGAAAACCCCCAGCTTTCAGAGCTGGAACGATTTCCCGCGAGTTCGCACACCTCTCCCTAAGTTTCCAGCTCAAGTTGTTCCGCATTCTGCGCGGCTACGCCAACCACCCGTATAACTCTCCGTAACCCACCGACTGCGTGGACGCGGCCAGCCATCGCTGGCGAGCATGCGCAATCTCCGACAACAACAAAGCCTGAGCCCAGCCCCCTCTCCCCGGCCTCCCATTGGCTGGCGCCGCCACGCGTCCTTAGCGCCAGCGTGACTGGCCAATGAGAGCGTTGGTGGGCGTGGCCGAGGGCGGGAAGGCGAGGCCCGCCGGTTCGCGTCCATTGGCCCGCTCGGCTAGGGGAGGAGCCGCTGCTTCCCCGGCGCCCCCGCCGCCGCTATGAGCTTCAGCCGCTTCTGCCGCCTGCTCAAGCCGGCGCTTCTCTGCGGAGCGCTGGCCACGCCCGGCCTAGCCAGCACCATGGTGAGCGCAGCGGCGGCTCCGGGCCGGAGGGCCGTTGGGATGGGCGCGTGGCCGTCGCGCGCTCGCCCCTCGGTAGCCGTCGGGCCCGTGCGGGGCGCGGGCCGGGCTGGGGGCCGGGCGTAGCGGGTCGGGCGGTGTTTCAGGTACGGGCACGGGGCTGAGTCGCGGGGCCCCGGGGTGGGTACCTCCTGGCCGTGGCGTCGGCAGCCGGGGCGCCCTGGCTCCCGGCCGGTGTGGGGCCCGGCGAGTGGGCGTCTTGGCCGGGCTGGAAGCCCAGGGTCACGCGCCGCGGGCGTCACCCCCTCCCCCGAGCGCCCGGGGGCGCTGCGCCGTGGCGTCACAGAGGGCGCCCGGAGCCCTGGTGACGCGCTTTGCGCCCGGGGTTTGTGCTCGGTGGGCACCGCGCGGTCGGAAACGGGGGGGGGGGGCATGGGCCGCGCAGCCTCCCGCTCCCCGCGGCGCCGCGNGGGCCCCGCGCGGTCGGAAACGGGGGGGGGGGGCATGGGCCGCGCAGCCTCCCGCTCCCCGCGGCGCCGCGGCCGGCCCGGGCGCCGCGGCCGGTCGAGGGCCAAGCGGCGGCGCCGCGCTCCCCCGCGGCGGAAGGCTCCCGCGCGCCGCCGTAGGCGCGCGGCCCCTGGGAGGAAGGAGCCCTGGCCGGACAACGTGGGGCCGAACCACCGCAGGCCTCAGTCCCGAGACCCGGTGTGCGCGGGACCCTCTTAACCGCCGGCAGCGCTCTCTCCCTCCCCGCGCCGGTTCTGCCCCCGGGCGGGGTCCTGAGCCCACTGGAGGTGTAGCCGGAGCTGTGCAGGGGGCGTGTGTCTGGGAGGGGAGGCGCTCTCTTTTCCTTGTTTCACGGCCGTGGGTTCCTTGGTGGTGCCGATCCACCTGGGTGCTCGTTCTCCACTGGGAACCCCAGCCTGGGCGGCTGGGACGGGTGGCTACAGGCTGGGACTCCGAGGGCCCATGTAGCTCAGCCTGCCTTTGCCTTTCAGTGTGCATCCCGCGACGACTGGCGCTGTGCAACCTCTATGCACGAGTTTTCAGCCAAGGACATCGATGGGCACATGGTTAACCTGGACAAGTACCGGTGAGTATCTGCCTGCTTGGACCTGGGAGTGGGAGGCAGGGTCGCGGATTTTGCCTGATAAATCCCATCCTGTCTTCCAGGGGTTTTGTGTGCATCGTCACCAACGTGGCCTCACAATGAGGCAAAACAGACGTAAATTACACTCAGCTTGTCGACCTGCACGCCCGATATGCTGAGTGTGGTTTACGGATCCTGGCCTTCCCCTGCAACCAATTTGGGAGACAGGTTCGTACTCACCACCGAGGTCCGGGTGGGCAGGTGTAGGGAGGACTTGGGTTTTTTGGGGCCGGCATGGCGCTGGAGGGTGTATGCTGCTCCCCACTGACCCATTGCCCCGTTCCACAGGAGCCAGGGAGTAACGCCGAGATCAAAGAGTTTGCAGCTGGCTATAATGTCAAATTCGATATGTTTAGCAAGATCTGTGTGAATGGGGATGATGCCCACCCACTGTGGAAGTGGATGAAAGTCCAGCCCAAAGGGAGGGGCATCCTGGGAAAGTGAGTTGGGGGACCAGAGGAGAGGGCTGGATGGCTCTCCAGGCCCGTGAGTGGGCTCCAGTTGCCCTGCAGTTCCTCACCACATGATCTTTCTTTTACAGTGCCATCAAGTGGAACTTCACCAAGGTAAGGAGGGGCTGAAGGTCAGGCCTTTATTCAGCCACCCCTCACACCCTGCCCCACAGGCTCTAGCCCTGGCCCAAGTGTGCAGTGGGTGGCAGCCGCTTGCTTGCCCCACCCCTAGCAGCCCCCACAGTGCCCTCCTGCCCTCTCTGCGCAGTTCCTCATTGACAAGAACGGCTGTGTGGTGAAGCGCTACGGCCCCATGGAAGAGCCCCTGGTAGGTGCCTTGAGGGAGCTCAGCTGGGTGTGGGGGCCCTGGGAAGAGGTGTCTCTGACCTACCTCTTTCCCGCAGGTGATAGAGAAGGACTTGCCCTGCTACTTATAGTTACACAAGTGTGTGCCCCAACCGAGCCTCCTGCCTGTGCCCTCGGAACCTTCTAGCCGGCGCCCGTGACGGTCTGCCCACAAACCAGCGTGCTGGCGAGGCAGACCTGAGAACCTGGCGTGCACCCCTGCCGGAAGGAGGTCCCTCGGTCTGGCTCCAGGCTTGGCAGCTGCACCCCACTCCAGCTGTCTCGTGGGAATAAAACACACAAATGAGTCTGCTGGGATTTCCTGCCTTTTTGGAGGGGTGGGCAAGACTTTTTACCCACCCTTCCTGGCTCAGGGGAGGTGTTACCAGCTTCCCAGGCTTGGGTGATGGGATGGGAGGTAGAAGCGCCTTGGGAGTTCCGAGGGGCTGTGCCCGTGGAGGTAAGGATCTGGGTCAGGTAGGCACTGGAGGCTGCTAATCTCTGAGGCTCAGTCCACTGGGCAGGGGCTAAGCCAGCCCTGAAGGTAGTTCCTGTTCCTTTTGCCTCTCCAGGCAGGGCCCTTAAGCCTCTAGGAGCAGCTGTCAGGTCAGGGCCACCCACTGTGCCCACATGGACGGGCTGGGACCTGGACCTGTGGCTCTGCACTCAGTGCTGGCTTCAGTCTGGAGCATCCCGGGGGACGCAGGGTGCTGTCTGCGGTCCCCCAGCCGGAAGGGGCTGAGGGGGCTTGAGGCCATGAGGGGCACTAGTTGCTGTTCTGGTGGGGCTCTGTGGGCACTGCCTGCAGCCATGGGGGTGGGGGCTGAGCCCAGTTGCTCCATGGGACTTGCAGTCGGAGGGGCAAGTTCTGGCTTCTGCCCCATTCCATGGGGTAGCCCCTTCAGGTTTTGAAGAGGCCAAGTGTAAACCCCAGTGCCTCCAAGAACAGCCTGGTGTCCGCTTTCGCCTTCCAGGTGGGTCCATTGCTGGGGCCCTTCCGTTCGCAGGAACGAACTCCTGCTAGGAAGCCCCACGAAATGGGCGCTAAGGCCACGGTCCCAGTCTCGGGCGGGGGTACTGTCTGAGGAGTGGGTGTCGGCACCACCACGTGGGTGCGTTCTCTGGTTTGCTTGTCTAGATGCCAGGTGGCAGCCAGGGTTTGGGCTGCTCTGTCCCCGAGTTGGCCTGGCTGGCCTACCCTGCCTGAGCCAGGGCCACACCGCGTACGTGCCCCCAGGGTGGGGGTGAGCATCACTCACTGGACAGACGGCGGCCCGTGTGATGGGGACCGAGAGGTGGTGCAGTGAGCCAGGCGAGAGGCTGCGCAAGGACCTGGTTTCACCACCCCCCCCCACCACCCCCGCCTAATCCGCCTCCTCCCCTTCCGGGGCGTGGCCTCCCCACACCTCAGCTGCCCACAGTTGGGGGGACAGACGAGGCAGAACATAGTGAAAAGGCACATATATTTAAAAAATCTCTTTACATATGTACAGCTGAATTCGTTATAAATACACATAGAAACTGAAGTTTGCCCACCCGCCAGCTCTGCACGGAAGAATCCGGGCCCTGGGCGAGGAGACCGGGTAATAATTTAAAGAGCAGAGAGAGCAGGGGGAATTGCATATATTAGTAGGAGATCTGCCCCAAGGAACCCCCCTAGAGTCGGTGGGGCCCTGAGCACCTGGGGTTTCCTGAGTTTCCAGCTCTTGGGGCCTCAAGATTATAGGAGTTTGGGCCTGACCTCACCTTAGGAGGTGGGTGAGGTGGACACACCCAGTCTGGGCTTGGAGGGCAGGAGAGGCACGGGGCGGTCCCCACCCCAGCTGTCAGGCCCACACGCAGGGTGCTGCCAGGCACTGGACTCGTCCTTAGCGGCCAAGGCCCTGCTAGTGGCGCCGGGTGGGGAAGGCACTGCAGTGGAAGCCTTGGTAGGCTGACTGAGGGGTACCTGGGCACCCCCTCCTCTCAGTAGTCAACAGGGGAACTCGGCCTCTGCTCACCACCCGCGGGCAGGAGGGAAGGGCGTCCGTGCAGGCAGGGCACCTGTTACAGATAAATAAGTTTCGTCTGGGGAGGACACGGCTGTGGGCCTAGGAGTTCGGGAAGGGAGGGCTGAACTGGATGACGCTCTGCCGCTCTCGGCCCCCGCTGGCCCCAGCTGGCAAGCCTGCTGCCCCAGCGCCGCCCCCCAGGGGGCCAGGGGGCTCTGTGTTGAGGGAGCGAAGCATCTCCTTCAGCACCTCCCGGAAGTTGATGTCACAACCTTGGTTGAGAAGAGCTGAGGGGTCGGCTGCGGTCCGCGCGGCCAAGAGCAGCCCGCAGGGTGTGGTCCCGGGCGCGGGGTCCGAGGGCTGCGGAGGGAAGGCAAAGGGCGCGGGCGGAGGGAAAGCCTGGGCGGGCGGGCTGTAGGTGAGGTCCAGGACCTCGCCAGGGCCGCAGGGCAGAGTGAGCGGGTGCGAGGCGGGCGGCGCTGGCGGTCCCGGGCAGCTCAGGCCTCGCGCGTTCTTGCGCTTGACGTCGGTGTCCATGAGCTGCAGCTCCTGCAGCACGCGCGGCACGCAGCCCTCCGGGATCTTGATGCCTGCGGATGCCGCAGACACGGTCAGCCCGAGCCTGCAACCCGCCCCCGCCCAGGGCGCGCCCTCGGCTCACCAACTTGCTTCTTCTTGTCCTTGGTCTTGAGCCGCACTATCTGCAGGTAGCTGCTGTTGGTGACGTCGGCCATGACGGTCGCGATGCGGCCCCACACGCGCAGCAGGGCCCCGCACAGCATGTAGTGGTGCCGCAGCCGCAGGCCCTGCACGCAGTCCTTGCCCTCCTGCACCAGCCGGCAGTGCCGGTTCCTGCGGGGAGGGCGGGGCAAGCTCAGGGGCGCCACCGCCTCCCGCGTGCGCCCCCCACCCAGGTGGGCGTCTCCGCCTGTCGGCCGCAGAGGCACCCCTCAGATTCCTGGACGTGTAGATCGCCTAGAAGCCCAGGCCACACACACACCCCTACCCCTGCCGAGCGGGGACCACCCCTCAGGGCGCAGGGCGCAGGCTGTCCCACGGGGCTCACCACGCCGTGTGGCTGCAGTGTGTCAGCGAGAAGGCGTAGCTGCTCTCCCAGTGCTCCTTGGCCGCCTCCGCCGACACCTGGGGACACGGCCGCACGAGGCGCTTGGGCGGGCAACCCTCCCACTTCACAGCCTCAGCGTCCCAGAGAGCCCCCTTCATCTGGAGCCCCACCCCGGGACCAGGTGGGCTGGGCAGGGAGGACTGCCCCAGGGACTGCGATGCCCTTGCCGGGGGACTGGGCGTCGGCACAGGAGCTGGGACCCTACCAGCTGCCTCTTCGCCCAGCGCCCGCCCTCTTCCCAGTGGCCTCCCCTACCTGGTGGAACTTTCGGCACAGGCTGTCCAGCGTCTCAAGCTGGCTCTGCCGGCCGATGTTGGGCTTGTACACGGTGAAGTGCTTGCCACGGTTCTGCTCCGCCAGCAGGCAGCTCGGCTTGTTGCCACGTACCTGGGCAGGGGTGTGGGTGAGGCCGGGGTCCCCGTGTGTGGGGTCTGTCCCTCCCCATACTCTGTGGCCCAGGGTCCTGTCCCGGGGGTGCAGGTCGCCCACCTTGTAGGAGAGGTAGAAACCATCATAGGCGCCTTTCAGCTCCAACGACCTGGCGTACGCCTCGTCCCACTTCATGCCGCGGTCCACGCTGATCTGCCGGGGCACGGACGAGTTAGGGGGCGGCCCGGCACCAGGCCTGAGGGGCGGGGTGGGGCGGGACCAGCTCGCACTCACCTTGTAGAAGACCACTTGCCCGTCCTGTGGGTGACCGGGGGTCAGAAACACCTGCTGGCTCTCCTCGTAGATCTCATCGATGCCTGGGGCCAGGTCTGGGGAGGGCAAACAGTCAGCTGCTCCAGTCTGGGTAACCCCAGATGCTTGGTGACCCCCAGGAGTGCAGCAGAGGAGGCCCCTCAAGCAGCGGGAGCCTGACCTTATGGGCCCAGTACCCTGGGGCAAGTGGCTCCCCCATTCTGGGGCTTGGGGTTCCCCACTTGCTGGCCACCCCACCCGGCACGGCACAACGAGCCTCAGCAGCCCCGCCCCGCACTGGTCCAGCTGGGGGTCGGCAAACTGCCCCACACGACCTCAGGGATGAAGACGCAGCCCTGTCACGGGCAGCGGCTGGCACCTTCACCACGGCACCGGGTCCGGGGGCAGAGGCTGGCTGGCCCCAGCTGAAGATGCAGCTTCGCTGACCCCGGCCTGAGAGGCATTAGCTGCCCCCTGCAGGCCCTGGGCTCTGTCTTCAGAGCTCCACGAAACTCCCAGTAGGGGACACCCCCAAGGAGGCCCTGTGGCCCCTCTCCTAGCGCTGGGCCTTGCTGAGTCCTGCCCTTCCTTGCTGAGTCCGGGTTGCTGCTCCGGCCACAGGCCGCGGTGCCCCCATCCGTGGGGGTGGAGCTGGGACAGGCCCAGCACCCCGGGCTGTCCCCATGTTGGGGACGCCCAACAGCCGGTGTCCCGGTCACCGGTCTTGCCTGACGGCATTCGGTGAGCGCCGGAGGCTGCCCCCCGCCCCCAACCCCGGCTCACCCAGGATGCCCATGTCGTATTTGCCCTCCTTCTTGTCCATCTCGATGAGGTGGTCGAAGGTGTCGGAGAAGTACTGGAAGAGCGCGTTCTGCTTGTGCACCTCCAGGCCCAGGATGCGGTTCAGGAACTTGGTGATGGAGCAGTCTGCGGGGGGCGGGGGCTCAGGGGTGTGGGAAGCTCTGGGCCCGCCCAGCCCCCCCGGGAGGTGCACGGGGACCACTGGGCAGCTGTGCCAAGGACTCACCCTTCTCCAATTCCAGGCTGCCGGACCTGGACTCCCGCCCGCTGATGCCAACGGATAGTAGGCCCTGCTTCATGTCTGCAAGAGGGAAGGCTCCAAGCTGCTCCTCTGCCAGCGGCCCAGCCCACCCCGCGGTCCCCTGCGGTCCCTGCCGCTCGGTAAGTGCTTCCGTAAAGCCAGTGTCTACAAGACCAATTTGCACGCCCCACCACGCAACTGCCCCAGGCCCGCCACCTGCCCCGCAGGGGACACCCACTGTCTCCAGCTCACCTCTGAAGAAGGCAGCGTCCCCTCCGGGGTAGCCCCGGGGCAGCGGCACTTTGTTCTCTGTCTGGCTCAGGATAGTGGCGAGAATGCAGCTGAGGGCCCGGGCACCGTACTGGGGGAAGAAGGGCCGGGCCGGGTCAGAGGCTGCGCTGGGCACCCTGACCCCTCCCCACCCGGCCCTCCCCACCCCCGGGCACCTTGTTCTCAAAGTTGTACTTGCTCAGGTCGCGGGACTCAGTGGCGCGGCGGTCCCCGTGGGTCAGAGCCCCCTGCCCGGGATGGGGGAGGCCATCACACGTGTCCCACACGCCTCCCTGCTGCCTCCCACCCTCGGGGCCAGTTCCCAACCAGCACCCCTCCTTGGGCCAGCCCCTGCCCCAGGCCAGCCCCCACCACCCCCGCCACAGCTCACCAGGCTCTCCAGCCGCTTGGCCACAATGGAGGCAAACCTGCGCTCCCCAGCCAGCTCTGAGATGAGGAAGACGTACTCCGGGGCTGAGACCTGGTTGGACCGGTGGGTCCGGCCTGGAGGCAGAGGGGCTCTCAGGGACACGCTCCGGGAACGGCAGGCCCCACCTGGGGGAGCGGGGCTCACCGAACTGCTGGATGGCGCGGTCCGCACTCCAGGGCAGCTCCAGCGTCATGTGGACCCGGCGCCGCTGGTTCTGGACCCTCCGGTCAGCTTGGAGGGAGACGCCAGAGCTGGAGGCCTCAGAGATGATGGCTACAAGCTGCGCAAGCAGACAGGAGGGTGAGCGGAGGGGACGCCTGCTGCCCCCGGCCCACGCAGTCGTGCAGCGCCACCTGGACACTCAGTGACCCACAAGGCAGGTGTAGGCGGAGGCCCTGGGGACAGGTGGACTTCGGCCTGGACCACCCAGGCCCCTCTGAGGACACACGCACCCGCCCCATCACGTCAGCGTGCCCACGCCTCCACCGTGGGGGAAGGTGCGCGGTGGCCCTCAGGGCGCGAGCGCAGGCGCAGCTGCACGCGCCGGGGTGTGGCCACGGGCACAGCCACACTGCATACGTGCACAAGCCTACACGGTGGCAGCGCCTACACGGTGGCAGCGCCCGGAAGCACCCTGCCTGTCCCCGGGGGGCCTCTGGGCTTCTCCCAGGTGCGGGGACATGAGAAGAGGGGGACTGGTCATCACGGCCCGCAGCCGCCAGTCCTGCCCCCGTGACCACACCTTCTCCCCGCTCATGAAGCGCTCCTTCTCCCTGAGGTTCACGTGGTCGATGGACAGGCCTTGCTCCGCCCGCGACTCGAAAGCCACCGTCCCGTTGGATCTGGACACCACACGGCCCTTCCTGCCGGTCATCTGCGGCCATTTCAGGGGGCAAGGAGACAGACTGTCAGCCAGTGAGGCCACTCAGTGGCTGGAGGCCATGTGCCTCAGTTTCCCCCTCTCACTGGCTGCAGCCTGGGTTTCCAGGTGTGTGCTGGGCAGAGGGCCATGAGTGCATAGCTTGGCCTCGGGTCTGGGCTCAGGCTGCCCCAGGGCACACGGCAGGGGCAGGCGTTATACTGAGTCAGCTTAGGGCCACACCGACCAGAGGAGGCTCTAGAGAGGAGCCCTAGTCCAGAGCACAGGGGTGCCCCCTGGTGGCGCAGTGGGTTAAGCACAGCACTACGAAGCAAACCGCAGCCAGTGCAGCACGAGTTGGATCCCTGCTGCCGGCCAGGGAGGGCACCCACATGGCATGGCAGACCTCTCCTGCTGTGCCCGCTGCTCCCCTCAGCAGTGTACTTCCATTAATCTGCCTGTTCTGCTCCCCGCTCTCACCCCCCCACACACCTCTGGCCTGTACCCCAGTGCTTGTATGCATAAATAAATCTTTAAAAAAAAAGAGCACAGGGCTGAGGGAGGGGGAAGAGGAAGAACCCGGAGAGCAAGCACATGGAGGCAGGGAGGCGGGCAGAGCGCCTGGGCCTCTGAGCAGGTCTCGGCATGGGGGACTGGGGCAGCACCTCCATCCGCCATCAGCCATCTCCCCTGCAGAGCGCGGCCTCCAGGTGACGGGCGTATCCACCAGGGGGCGCCTTCAGGGACTCACCTCCGCCACCCGCTCCGGGCCCCCCAGCTGGTGGATGAGCTGGTCCAGGGTGTTGAGGGGCAGCTCCTGGCCCAGCGCCCGAACCTTGTCCAGCAGGTCCTGCTTCAGCCGCTCCACCCGCTCTAGAATGCCACCGGGGCCATGCAGGTCCCGCTGTGGGGGATACAGAGGGCCTGTGGGGGCCAGGGGTCAGGAGGGAAGAGTCAGGCCACAGGGCTCATGGCCCCGGCGGCAGCAGGACTCAGTCTTGGACCACAAGGTTGAGGGGATCCCTGGGGAACAGGGCAAGACAGGGGGTGGGGGCAGGAGACACTGGGAGAGCCAAGGACACCGTCAGTGACTTCTGTGCTTGCTCCCCAAGATCGGCTTGGCCCGGCTCTGCACCCCAGCCCTGGCCGTGCGACCTCAGGTTAGCTGCAGACCCTGAGCATCCAGGGGCCCAAACACAAGGAGCTCACGGCCCCCCCGGGGCCGCCCGGGCAGGCGGGGGAGTCCGGTGGTCGGGAGGACAGACAGACACCAGCATGGGCTGGACAGGGAGACTGGACAGGTCAGGCGGGGGCACTTGGCCACAGGGCCGGGGAGCGGAGGGGGCGAGGCAAGGGGCGTGGGGCGCTCTTGACCCCAGGCTGCCAGCTGAGCCGCACTGGCCTCTCCCCAGCCTCCTGGGGGCCAGTCCCCGTCGGGGGCCCCAAGGAGCTTACCGCGGTCCTCGGCCGGGAACCCAATGGCGTCCACGATGACCACGTCGTCGTCAGCCAGGGACTCGGGCGAGGAGTGGAAGTCGCTGTCCAGGCCGGCGTCGGACTCGGTGCTGCTGTCGTCGCTGATGCGGATCACGCCGGCCTCGCACGCTGGCCGGGGCACCTTGGCCCCGCGGCCCCGCGGCCGCCCTGCACGAGCCGGGGTCAGTGGGGCCTGCCCTGCTGCGCCGGCCGTGGGACAGGCTCCCGCAGCTCCCCACGTGGGAATGGGGCCAGCCCTGTGCCGGGATGCCCCACCGCCTGCTCCAAGCCCCTGCTCCTGTGACTCCGCCGCCCGCCGGGGCTGCCGGGCTGGGGCCTGCTGTAAAGAGGCGACTCTAGCGCCCCTCTGGCTCCTGGACCCAGCAGTTTGTCCTCAGGAGGACCGGTCCCGCAACACCGGAGGGGTGGGAGTGGGCAGGGGGACCCGGTGAGCAGGTGGGTGTGCCCAGCTCTGTACCCCCGTGTGGCTATGAGCCTCACTTCCCTCAGGAGCTGACACTCGGTCTTTGCCGGGCAGCGGAGGGCAGGCGGGACAGAGACTAGACGGAGCTACGAGCCGCGAGGAAGCCCCGGAGGGCCCAGCTTGAGCAGGGCAGGGGCCGCTTACGTTTTCTCTTGCCGCTCACTCTGTCCCGCTTCCTCTTGGTTGAAGGAAAGTGCTTCTGAATCAGTGACAGGAAGACGCCTCTGGAAGGGCCAGCAGACGTCCTTGTGAGCGTGGGCCGTGTGGCCGGCGGCGCCCTACGTGTGCGGGCCCCGCACGCCTGCTCCGAGGAGACGCCCAGCAGCAGAGGGCAGGCGGGACGGCTCCGGGGGCAGGGGCAGGCAGGGGTCCCCGTGCTGGGCGGCTCCCAGGCAGGTCCTGGGTATTAGGTTGGCCCCCAGGGTGCAGGGGTATCTCCTCGGTCACTTAGAAATGGGGCAACAGGGGCCTCCCTGGTGGCCCAGGGATTAAGTCTCAGCGCTGTCACTGCTGCAGCCTGAGTTTGACCTCCGGCCAGGGAGGGACCCACATGGCACAGCAGACCTCTCCTGCCTCCCCGCTGCTCCCCTCAGCAGTGTGTTTCAGTCCATCTGCCTGTTCTGCTCCCCACCCTGTCTCTGGTGACTCCTCTCACCCCCCGCACCTCTGTTCCACGCATAAATAAAAATAAACGAATCTTTAAAAAAAAGAAATGGGGCCAGAGCGTCACTCACTCAGCAGCGGAAACAAAGCGGTCGAGCTGCCCGTCCTTCTCATCCAGCACCTCCCGGGTTCGAGCCTCGCCCGTGGACTGCAGTCCGATGACCACACACTGCGGGTTCGGGGGGAGGGAGTGAGCTGGGCTCTGGGCCTGCTCCCTCACCAGTCCTGGAGCGTGGCCCCGAGGGACCCACAGGGAAGCGCTGGGCCCAGCCCCCTGCAGTGGGAAACCCGCAGTCTGCCTCAGTTTCTTCCCCCCATCCCCCCATCCGCAGAGACTTGCTTGCGCTATGAGATGGGCACTCAGGTCCCCGGCCCCACCGCTCGCCCCAGTGCCAGCAGGGAGGGGTCCCAGCGCCCTGAGCCACTGTCCACCCCAGGGAGGATGCAGCACACCCAGCAGCGCTGGCCAGCTCACCTTGTCCCGGGCCAGCTCCTGGTGGGCCAGCTCCACCAGCCGCTGCACCTTGGCGGCCACACAGAGGTACTTGAAGAAGCGCTGGTGGGCCGACCAGAACTGGCCCCACAGCGACTTGCGGGACTCCAGGCCGATCCAGTCCGCCGCCTGCTGGAACACGCTCAGGGCCTCGGCCCACTGCAACGACACACCACCGAGCTTGCCTCTACTCAGCACAGACCCCCCGGCCTGGGCTTGGGGCACGGGGGGGTCAAGCAGAACCATGGGGGCCACTGCCTGTGCCGAGTACTCGGGAACATTAAAAGACCAAACCAGGTGCTGGCAGTGCCTGGTGAGCGTGGTGCAGACGCCCGGCACGGTGGAGGTGCACGTCACTCTCTGGGAGCGCAGGGCTTAGAGCAAGTCCAGAATGACGCTCCCTGCCCACCAGTCGGAGACCCCCGCCGCCCACCCCTGCACCCACTCACCAGCAGAGCCGCTCGGTTGTAGATGCGCTCGAAGTCCGGGGCCAGCGGGATCTCCTCGATGCGGAAGGTGACTCCAGAGAAGCTGAGCTGCCGTGCGATGTACATGCCGCTGACCTTCATGTCCATGGCCACGATCTCCATGGCGCCCACGCCCCTGTGGACACGACACCGGGTCACCTCGGCACCAGCCAGCCCTGGCCAGCCCGGGACTGGGCCCCGTGGATGGACGGAGCAACTCTCAGGAGGGGCTGACACCCCAGCCAGGGCCCAGAGGGCAAGGTGCACAGAGAGCACACGCGACGGTCTTGGGGCTACCAACCCTGGAAAGAGGGGCTCCTCCCCTAACAGTGGTGCAGTGGGGGGTGGGGCAGCACACCTGGAACCAGATCCCAGCACACAGGGACAGGGGCCTGGGTCCCCTGCACCCCACGGCGGCAGGGGGCGCTCACCTCTTCTCAATGGCGTGCAGAAACTCCTCAAAGGTGCGGAAGGGCGTGCCCTCTCCCCAGATGCCGAGGCGGCTCATGTAGATCATGTTCCGTGGCTCGGAGGCACCTGAGGAGGACTCTGTCAGCTCCTCCAGCCTAGCGAGGCCGGGGGTCTTGGAGAAGACACAGCCCCGCCGTCGAACAAGGGCCAGGCTCGGCGGCCCCGAGGGGCCAGGAGTGTCAAGTGGCTACGGCCAGTCGGCAGAGGGGAAGCCCGATAGGGAGACTGAACTCCCTGGGCCAGGTGTCAAGATGCTACAGCCGCTAAGGCAGAGACTGGGATGCAGGCTGGCAAAGCCAGGGCCCGGCACACAGGTCACCCCCTCCCCCCAACAGCTGCACCAGAGCAGACATCGCTCATCAATGACAGCACCAAGAGGAGACTCCCCCCTCCCTGGCAGCTGCAACCCAATGTGGGCCTCACCCGTGGCGCTGGCATAGACCACCCTGGCTAGAGGCAGCTTGTTCTGCAGGTCCAGCACGGCCTTGCCCATCTTGGTGGAGCTGGCATTCTTGGCTTTATGGCACTCGTCAAACACAATCTGGGAGGCGTGGGTCAAGGATGGCTTTGGAAAGCTGGAGTCCCAGGGCCCACACTTCCCTGGAAGGGGACCTGGCAAGGCGTGCCTACGGACCGCTGGGGCCCTGGGGCATGTTCGGCAGCCGGCCCGGAGGAAGCGGGCTCCAGGCTTCCCCACGGTGCATGTGGAGGCTTCACGGCAGACTCGCAGCCACGGGGCGCCAAGAGGAGGCGCCTGGCCGAGAGGGGAGGCTCTTCCACTCGAGGCCCGGGTGAGTGGCAGCTGTGGCAGCCGGGAATCTGTAGCAATCTGTTCCAGAGCCCCCACCGATGAAGCAAAACGGAAGGTGGGGGAGGTCTTGGCGTGTTAAGGGGAGATTAGCGAGCTAAGGGCAACGTGCCTATCGGGAGACCACGTGGGGTCTAGAGGGCCCGGGGGCTGCAGCGACACGTGCTAAAGCCCGCGCGGTGCTGAGCACGCCCTGGGGGACGTGCCCCGGCTGCGGCGTGTGCGCGTCTGTGTTGTTCTGTGACTCACAGGCAGCCAGTGCGAGCCTGACACACGGGGAGTCCGCGGCTCGCCCTGTGAGCTGAAGGGACGCACCAGGTCCGCGGTCCCCTCGTCGGTGTCTCGAAGCAGGAGCCGGGGAAATGCCGGTGCCCTTGGGGCAGGTCACCCCACTTCCTTGACCATCCCAACCAGAGAAAGGATGAGTGACACCCGGATGCAGCCTCAGTCCAGGGCCAAGCATAACACAGAGGTTGGAAACCAGCACAGAGGGGCACACAGGGACCCCTCCATGGGGTGCCGAGAGGGTGGTGTCCCAGCCAGGGCGCCCCTGCTCTGGTGTGGGAAGGTCCCACAGGCCCCTGTGTGGCGGCGGCGACACCCCTGGCGCTCGCGGGGTGGAGGGAAGGCTGCAGAAGAGCGCCAGCCGGCCGACCCCAGAACAGCTGGTCTCACCCTCCCCGCACTCCGCTTTGCCCAGGCGATGGGAGAGAAACAGCATCACCTGCGCCCTGGAGGAGGCAGGTAGATCCCTCCCAACCTGGAGTCGCTGCTCTTCCCTGGGCCATTGCCTAATCTGGGGCGGTGTCGAGGGGAAGGGCAGTGCCCTGTGCCCTTACGCCTCCTGCAGGGGCACTGCCCCACCGCGCCGGGTCAGGGACGACCACCAGCTCAAGCGGAGGGGCCCTGCGAGCCCACAGGACAGGGGGCCCACGCTGGGCCTTAGCCCCCTGCCCTGGCCTCCTCTGAGGCGAGTCCACACCGCAGTTCTAGCACCGCCCCCTCCGTGCCCGTGGTCAGGATACCACGCCGTCGAAGGCCTCCCCGCACCACTCCAGGATCTGCCTGATGCGCGTGCGGTGCTGCCCGCCAGCCTGGCTCTCCCCGATCAGCGAGGAGTAGGTGGCAAAGAGGATGCCCTCTGAGGTAGTGTTGTCACCATACTTGATCTGGGGGAAGCAGAAACGCACAGACTCCGGGGGTGTCCAGGCCAGGGCCCAGCACACGAGGAGAGGGGGACGGGGCGTGCCCGTCGTCTTGAGCCCCGGGTCCAGACCCCTGCCCAGAGGCGAGGCAGGCGGTGAGCCGGCGCAGGCCGCGCCCACCTTGCTCAGCGCGTGCACCGAGATGCCGGGGGCCTCGATGTCCCGCAGGTCACGCTCTGCGTCGTACTTGAGATCGTTGGACACGCTGAACCTGGATGCAGGTGCACGGTGGGGTCACGGCCCTGCACCCCATGGCTCCCACACGGTCCCCAAGCAGGGCACAGGGCAGGCGCTCACCACAGCGACTTCTTTCTGCCCCGCAGGTAGTTCTCAAAGATGATGCCGGCCACCGTGCGGCCCTTGCCCACGCCAGCCCCGTCGCCGATGAGGAAGCCGGCCCGCTGCCCACTGGGCAGCAGGACCTCGTGTTGCTGGGGAGGGAGGGCGGAGGTCAGGGCTGTGGGGTGCTCCTGGGGGCCCACGGAGACCTGTGCGTGGGAGGGGGGCGGTGGGAGGCCCAGGCACCTGGCAGGCATAGGTGATGGCCTCCAGCTGCAGCGCAGACAGGGCCCCGCTGTCCGAGGCGGGCAGGGCGAGGGAGTAGGTGATGTCCGGTGGCGGGACGCTGGACAGGGTGCTGGTCTCCACCACACGGTCCGGGTGCTGCTTTCCAATCTTGGCTGCAAGGGCATGGCCGGGAAGAGGTCAGGGGCATTGGGTGGGAGGAGGGCGGGACGGTGTGGCTAGGGTGCCAGGGACCAGGAGGGGCCAGGAGGGGCCAGGAGGGGCCAGGAGGGGAGGGAGCTCTGATGGAGGAGGGCAGGAGCGGCCTGCGGTTCTCTGCACCAAGCCAGAGCCACAAAGCCCTGCTGGGCAGGGGGCAGCTGCTTCCTGCCCACCTGGGGCTCTGCGAGGATTAGGGTGGATTAGGCCTGGTCTAGAGGGCTCCCCCCCCCCCCAGCTGGCCCAAAGGCCCTGCCCCCCAGCCAGGCCACACACTCACACTTGGAAGGCACGTAGTCCGCGTAGGTCTCAGCATGGCCCAGCTCCTCAGCCTCCTCCTCCTCGGCCTCGTCCTCCTCCTCAGGCTGGCTCTGGGACTGGACAGGGGAGTCAGGCCGGGAACAGCCCCGCCCCAGCCCCAGAGCCCGCTGCCTCCGCGGCGGGAGGGGGACAGGGCGCGCCCCTCACCCGGCTGCACCATCCAGCAGGCAGCCCTGCCCTGAGCAGAGGCTCTGTGAGTGCGGGCGGCCGCCCCACCCCTGGACCGTGAGCCCCGGGCGGGGGGCAGGGCTGGAGAAGGGGCCTCTCACCTGGTAGCTGACGAGAAGTGGGGTGCTGGGAAGGGAGTGCACGGGGTCCTCGAGTCCTGCGAAGGGCCCGCTGGGTGGGAACAGCTGGTGGAGAGATGGGTGGGCGAGGGCGGCAGGTCAGGCGGAGGGAGGGAGTGCTCGGGGCCCGCCGGCTCCAGGACCCTCTCCCTGCGCCTCAGCCCTAGCTCGCGGCCTCCTTCCAGCCATCCCAGGGAGGACAGGCCCCGTTCGGGTGCAGGCGGAAGACCAGCGGCTGAGACCTACCGTGCGCACACACTCAGCGCGTGTAGTGGGTGCGGGGGCAGGAGCCCCCGAGCAGGGAGGAAGGACAGGGCAGCAGGAGTGTCTCGGGATGGGCAGGCAAACCTGGGGCCTCCACTGGGCCGCTCAGCCCCCTGGCCCTGACACGCCAGCCCCGTCCTGCGTCCCTACCGGCCGCAGCACACGGGCTCAGGCCCGAGGCACAAAGGCGTGGAGGGGTCCTCTGCAGGGGGTGACTGGAGCAGCGCCATGGGCATGGCCCAGATGGTCCCTGCAGCGCTCCCCCCGGGAGACCGAGGGCCCAAGAACCTCACCCCCAGCAGGACCGAGAACAGGCCGGGCAGGTACGGAGTCCCTGGGGGGCAGGTCAGCCCTGGGGCGCCTGGCCCACCTGGCGGCTCAGCGTCGACGTGGCCTTCAGAGCCTGCGGACAGGCCAGCACGGAGGCCCAGACCCACTGGGGCCACAGCACAACTGGGGCCTGAGCCTGCCCCTCGGGACACAGCCAGGGCACGGCAGGGCGGAGCGGTTACACCGCAAACCCATCGAGAAAAACGGAAGTGTCGGTCACTTCCAGACCCACCCGCCAGCCCAGTCCTGGGGCCAAAGGTGACCTTAAGGACCAAGTTTTCACTCATGAGTCCCAAAGGCGAATGTTATTTCTGGTCTGGGAATCTGGGGGTTGCGGGGGGCTCAGTCCTGTGGTAACCAACTTGATTTTCCTCACATCTACTGTTTTCAAAGGTCAGGAACACAGTCAAGGTTTAAAAATAAAAAAGATGACAAGGGCCTCCCTGTGGCACAGAGGTTGAGTCTCAGCACTGTGAGGCAGCCGCAGCCACTGCAGCAGAAGTTCAATCCCCGTCCAGGGAGACCCACAGGGCACAGCAGACCTCTCCTGGCTCCCCGCTGCTCCCCTCAGCAGTGTGCTTCAGTGGATCTGCCTGTTCTGCTCCCCACCCTGTCTGTGGTGAATCCTCTCACCCCCCACACCTCTGGCCTGTACCCCAGTGCTTGTATGCATAAATAAATAAATCTTTTTTAAAAAAAGTCTTAGGGCCTCCCTGGTGGCACAAGGGCTTAGGTCTCAGCACTATGAAGCAATCAACAGCCACTGCAGCACGAGTTCAATCCCCGGCCAGGGAGCTGACCCACATGGCGCAGCAGACCTCTCCTGCCTCCCCGCTGCCCCCTCAGCAGTGTGCTTCAGTGGATCTGCCTGTTCTGCTCCCCACCCTGTCTCTGGTGACTCCTCTCACCCCCCCGCACCTCTGGCCTGCACGCATAAATGAATAAACCTTTAAAAAAAGTAAATGACAAGAGTGAGGCTCAGGGAAGCTAGAAAGCTATACTTGGCTCCCTCCTTCCAAAAAAATGAACAAAGCAAACAAACAGTGCAGGTTCCTGGAAGGCTGAGTCAGGGCTCCTGGAAGGTAGTGAGGGGTGGGGCACAGACACTGGCTTTCAGATGCCCTCCAGCCGCCCAGCAGCCACCCGTGCCTCACACACTCTGCCCTAAGCCAGAAGTCCCTGGCAAGGCCCGGGCAATGCCCAGCTGGGCCCTGCTCCCAGAGATGTGGACAGCGGCTGGGCCGCAGACCGCTGAGGCAGGACGCCCAGCCCCACCGACCTGCTGGGCCGCAGACCCTCGGGCAACACACCCTTCAGTGAGCACGTGGGAGGGGCTTGCAAAAAGAGCTCAGGCCCCTCAAAGTACAGGGCAGGCACCCCCCTTTGTGCTCATTAGCCTGTGTGCCGCAGGCAGGCGCCATCAGGGGCCCAGCGAACATTCCCTATGGAGGAAGCCCCTGGACACTTCTCTGATGCCCACCTCTCGGAGAGCTGCCCCTGCAGAGGCCCCTGGGAAGACCTGGGTGGGGCTCCCGGGCCTGGCGTCTCCCTCTCCAGACACCCCTGCCGCCCAGTCCTGTGCCAGAGCTGGGCCTGGCCCACCAGGGTACACTGCTCACCTGGGCCTTTCTGGGTTGGCGTCACCTGCCCTGGGTCCGGCCACCTCCCTGCTCTCCTTCCAGCTCCCCAGAGTGCACCACATCAGGGATGCACACCGGGCTTGTCCCCTGCAGGGAGTGGGCCCAGCTGCTCGCTGTGCTGCCGTAAGTCCAACTATGCCCAGCCTGGGCCCGACCCGCCAGCTCACGCTCCTGGCTGACCCCACGGACCCCAGAGCCGTGGGCTGGGTCCTGCCCTGGGCCTCTGCCCTGTGTCCCCTCCACCTGGCCTGGCTGGTGACGCCGCCTCCGGCCCTCAGTCCCACAGTGCACATCAGAAGGACCGTGTGCCCACCCCGCCCGCGACTCCGCCTCTCTGGCCCAGGGCCTCCGCCGTGGCCGGAGGACTCTGGGGCTGGGTCTTCTCTTTGGGGGTGTTGGGCAGTGTGGGGTGCAGCATGTCCCTGGCTCCACCCACTCACTGCCAGGAACCCCCACTGCAGGCTCGCCTGGGGTCACAGCATGAGTGGCCGTGTGGGCTGTCCCGCAGGGACCGCCGTCCCCAGGGGCCTGGCGCGGCGCGGGCCGGGGGCAGGGTGAGAGGCTGTGGACGGGAAGGCCCGGCCGTGGCGGGATCTGCCCTTCAGGAGAGGCAAGGAGCCCGCGAGGGCGCCACTCCGGCCCTGCGCTCTGGGCTGACACTTGCATCTGGACAGCCCGGGCCCGCGGCCCCCGAACAGCACGACCCTCAGACGCTCCAGACACTGACCTTGTCGGGCACGGGGGGGCCGGTGTTCACGTCCCAGATGGTGGGCACCTGGCTGAGGCTGTCGGCGGGCAGGAAGTCGGGGGTGTCTGCGATGTCGGAGAGGGAGTCCACGGACGAGGAGAAGATGGAGTTGGGCGAGAGTTCTCCGAGGTACGCAGATTCCTGCAAGACAGGCCGGGGGAGGGGTCGCCACCGAACGCGCGCCTGGCCACACCGCTGCAGCTCAGCTGCGAGGGGCGACAGGACGCGCCCCGGAGGGGCCCCAGGGCGGTGCGTCCAGATACAGTCAGGCGCTTCCTGGGCCGGGTGGGGGCCGGTGGGGTCCACTGAGGGACACCGAGGAGGAGGCAGCTCCCAGCAAGCAGAAGTTACACCCACAGGCCGCAGGCCTCAGCTGCTGGTCGCCAAGCGTGCGCATCCCACCAGGCGGTGGGAGGCAAGAGACCGGCCACGTCGGCCGGGAGAGACCTGGGCCCTGGAGCTCAATGGGCTCTGGGGAGAAAGGGAGTACCTGGGGCATGGAGCCCCCGCAATGCACCAGGCCTGCTGCTCCTCAGCAGTTTTCGGGGTGAGCCGTCCCCGCAGCTCCCAGGTCACCAGGAACAGCTTAGGCGGGCCGCATGCCCTGCCCACTGTCTCGTTCCGTGGACATCCTCCCGTGTCCAAGTCCGACCCCTGTTTCTGGGGGGGGGTGGCACGCCCAGGTGACACCTCCCTGCTTCCTCAGGGCTTTTTGCCAGGACTCTGGCACAAACACTCCTGCACACGGGGGCTCAGTTCCCCAGCACATACCCGGCAGGAGCCTGCTTGACAGGACAGGGCTGGAGCTCCCCCTGGTGGCCCCTGCGGGGATAGCTGCCAACACGCTCAGTGCCCACCTGATGGGAGGGCGGGCTGGTGCTGGCCAGGGGAAGGGGCAGCGGGGAAGTGCGCCCTCTGCCAAGCTGGCTAGTGTGCGTGCAGGGGCCCTGAGAGCCCAACACCACCTGTCTGGCCGGAGGTACCCTGGCAGCCCACGTGAGGGGTAGAGTAGCTGCTGGCTTGGGTGGGAGGGAGGGCCGCTGGCTCCCACCACATGAGGACGCTCTGACAGCCAGGTCTCTGCACCCTGCCTTGACAAGTCTGGGCCCACAGCGGGTAGGTCCCAGCTTCCTCCACTCCCACCCATCACCAGCTGCTGAGAGCACCCCTGGAGGAGAATGGGGTGGACCTGGCAGCCTAGACAAGGCCAGGCAAGGAGACAGACGCTGCCAGCAGGATGGGCTCGGGCCCAGGTGGTGGCTGCGAAGGTTTATAAAAGTTCTGAGGTCTGAGACGAAAGCAGGAGAGGAACACCAGCCCCAGCAAGAAGGGGCACCGACGCCCTCAGAGGAGCGTCCAGACACAAGCAGCCAGAGCAGCCCCCTGGGGTAAACAGAAGTGTCCATGGGTACATGGCCCTGCTGACGCCAAGGCTGCTAAGGGCCTGGTCTGGGCACCCCGCCACCCCAGGCAACTGGACTCAGAGGCAACTTGGCCTGTGACTGGGGGTGCCAGCAGGGCAGGCCAAGCCTCGGGGCTGGCTGGCTGTGGTTCCCGGGGCCCAACAGAAATCCCCACGGACTGGCCGGGGTGGGGCCCCACAGGCAGAGGTGGCTGTGTCCACCAAACTCCACACTCGGAGGCGGCCCTCCCAAGGGCACCACACTAGGCTGGTCGGAGTGACCAGCAGCTCATAGGACTCTGTGAGGGGTCCTGCTTCCCTGGGTGTGCCACAGTCACGAGGGGCAGAGGGCGGCGGTGGTGGTAGGACCTGGCGAGGAGGGAGGAGGAAGGTGGCAAAGGTGGGTACTCGGGGGACCCTCGTGCCCGTGGGGGCTGCACTGGGGCCCTTCCCAAGAGACAGGGCAGTGAAGGCGGCGCGCAGTGCGAGACCTGAGTGGCCCTCAGCCACTCAGCCGGGCCGGCCAGGTGTTCAGCGGGGAGCCCCGACGTGACGGGATGTGGGCACGGCCCCTCCGAGGTCTTGCCCCCAAACCCACTGCCCAGTCTGAGCATGAGAAGCATCAGAAAACCCAGGCCAGGTGGTCCTGCAGGACCCCTGGCCAGGCCCTCGCGAGGACCCGGCACCCAGGGCCTCGGTGTCTCGTAGGCCGGACAGCCCTGGACCAGGAGGGCCCAGGGGAAGCCGACTGACAATGACCTGCCAACGCTGGTTCCTGAGGGAGCTGGGGTGGGGTACAGGGGCACTCTCAAAACTGTCTTCTCAGAATTCTGAAGACCTAATGTTCTAATCCACTGTCTTCAGAAGCTGCGCTCCCTCCCACTCCGTGGACGCAGCTGCACCACCGGCTGCCAGTGGTGTCCTCTAGGGCCCTGGATAGGGGCGGGGAGGGAAGGCGGCTGAAGGGAACAGGGCCACATGCAGGCCACCAGGTCGGGGTGGGGTTCCCAGGGTCCCCCCAGCCCCGGAGCAGGTAGGGACAGGAGGGTGCAAGGAAGCTCCCTACTGAGACAGCAGCAGCCACCAGCAGCCCCCCAACACGACTGCAGCCCAGAATCACCCTCCGTGGGTGCCTCCCTGATAAGTACTGCCATCATCGGAGCCCTCAAACGCTCACGCCCATGTTTACTCCCTCGACTCACCTGCAGGCTGTGGCCCCACCTGGTGCCTCCTCCTGGAATCCCAAGCCTCAGGTGTGGGGAGGGAGGGAGTTGGTCACCCCACCAAATGAGGCTGCTCAAGCAGTGCTCCCTTAGTCACGGCTGTAGGCTAGAACTGCACCCCCTCAGGCTGGCTGCCCCTTCGCTGGAGCTCTGGAGCCGTCTGGACCCTTAGGCCCTCACAAATGTCCTTTAGAGACAGGTTGCCCACCTGCCCTGGGCAGACCCATGGGGGGCCCAGGGGGCGAGGGCTGGGACATTCCTATCCAGCCACTGTCCATCTAAACCTGCCCCCAGCTCACAGACACTCTGTTACCTGTCCCAGGACATCTCAGGCAGCTGAGACACTCCAGACCTAAGGCTCTGCCACCCCTGGGGACCCACCGGCCAGCGGGCTCTGCTGGGGCTCGGCGTCCTCCCACCCGCCGCCGGCACTTTCAGTTTGAGACGCCACCCCCACCCCACCCCCGCCATACTGGCCACTAGCCTGAGCCCTTCTCTCTACGGGGGAAACCAGCAGATTTCCTGTCCTGCCCATAAAAAAAAAGCGGGGGGAGGGGGCTCCCGAGCCCGGGGGCAGCCGGGTGGCCGGGCCAGGACAGAGGTGGCTACCTGGTTGAGAGCTGCCAGGCGCAGCCAGAAGTGCAGCTGGGACATGGCACGGCAGGCTGGTCCCGGGAAGGCGGGCGGAGCGGCTCCCGCATGACCGGCAGCCACTGGGGCGGACTTGCTCAGTCAGGCTGCATTTGCATGTTGGGTTAGTCACAGCCGGCGCCTACTTCCCCTAAGGCCGGCTGACTTTCAGGAAATGATGTCTCCTGGTAGGTCTGGGCGATTACTGGCAGCCCAGGCAGAATTACTGTACGGGGCGGAATCCACTGCTGTCAACAATGCCCGCTGCCTGCCCTCTGGCCTGCTTGTGCCCTGCCCACCGCACCAGGCCCCTCAGGGCCCAGGGGTCCACATTCCCCCAGGGAACTGGGAGGTGAGGCTCTGTCCCTTCTGCCCCACTCAGGTCTGCCTGGGAGGGGCCAGGCAGCCCCTGCAGTGCCACAGCCGTGACTCCAAGGGGCACAGCCACCAGGGAGGAAATGGGGACCCCGGTGCACCCCCATCCACCCAGGCCTGCTTGCAGCGCCTCAGCTAGACCCAGGGGCTTTTCCAGCTGCCCTTCCTGCCCATCCCTGCTCCCTGCCTGGCCTTTGCCCCCAGGCTGTGCCCCCGGGCCCCGCCCCCTACTCCTTCTCTTCCAACCTAGGTAGGGGCCTGGCTGTCACCAAGCCCCCATTCCGTCCCCAGCCCTGAGCTCCAAAGACAGGCAGGCAGGGCTGCCTGCAGGGGCCCCCCAACATGCACTGTGGAGTCGCAAGGTCACAGGGCCCCACAGGGCTCCCCGCCACTTCACACTCTGAGGTCCTTGACTATCACCAGCACCTCCCCAAATGAGGCCAACCCACAGCCAGGGGGCAAAACAAACCGGCCCAGACCAGGACCCAGGTTCTGGGTGAGGCTCTTGAGACACTGCCGGGCCAGGCCAGCGGGGAGGGCACATATGCCTGCCAGCGAGCCCACCCCAGGGGCTGGGGGTGCAGACGGAGGCCAGCGAGCACCTCCTCACACCCCGCACTGCCGGGCCAGGCCAGCGGGGAGGGCACATATGCCTGCCAGCGAGCCCACCCCAGGGGCTGGGGGTGCAGACGGAGGCCAGCGAGCACCTCCTCACACCCCCTCACTGCCAGGATCCCGAGCAGGCCAGTAACCAGCACGACAGGGAGGGAGACGTGAAAAGGGGAAAACAGCTGAAGAGTTGCTCAAAAAACGTCACCACAAGGCCGGGTAACTCCACTCGCAGGTTGTGCTGAGTTCAAAGCCTCCATCCGTCCACACAGGAGCCCGCGGAGCCACGCGCACACACGGAGCAGTCTCAGCAGCCGAAGGGGGGCCGTCTATGCACGGACACCCCCACACAGCAGCCCCACTCAGCCACGGGGAGGGGGCAGCCCGACGCTCGCCACCACGGGCCCCTGGACAGGGAGAGCAGCAGCCACAGCGGCCACGCGGCGGGAGGCCACCGGCCAGACATGTCCAGGATGGCGCAGACCGGACGGAGAGGGGTTCGCGGTGCCGGGGGCTGGGGAAAGCGTGAGGTGACCGCTTGGGGACAGGGAGGTCCTCGGGAGCCTCTGCAGAGCACGCAGGCATGGGCTGCGGCCTCCAGCACCGTGTTCCAGGCCGAGGCTCAGCAGGACACCCACGCAGCCCCAGGAAACCGCGCCCGCGCCCGGCCATCCCTGGGGCTCAGGCGCGAGCTAGCCCACATCCACCTCTTTCGGTTCTACAGTCGGAAGGGCGGGGTCCTGCTGCCCACAGCTGGACCTTGACCAGGCTCTCCGCCACAAGGCAAAGCCAGCCTTCCGGGTGCCCCGGCCCGAGGGCCAGCCTCGCACACGAGACCCTCTTGAGATGCGCAGGCCTCCACTGGGCCGCGGGCCAGAGCAGGGTGCCGGGCCCGGCCAGTGCGCGCCAAGAGGCGCATGCTGACAGGGGAGCTCGCTTGCTTTGTCCTCCTGGGCCAGGGGCCTGGCCCAGGGCAGGCGACTGAGATCTCGGGCCCCTCTCAAAGCTGTCTGTGGCCTGGTCACGCTGCCCGCCCCTTGGCCTGGGTGCGGGGCCGCCGAGCGTTTGCCAAGCACTTTCCCGAGCTGTGACTGCACCCTGGCTTCCCAGAAGCCCCTGCTGGCACCTAGCTGCCCTGCATGGACAGGGGACTGGCTGGAGAAGCCAGGCGGGGACAGGGTGGCACCCGCCCTGCCACTGCACGAGGGGCTCGACGTGCGGGCCCGTCCCAGGGCCTTGGGCACAGGTCAGGGCAGCGCCTGCTCCAGGGACAGGCGGACGGGCCGGGGCCGGGCGCTGGGGAGGCCAGTGAGGGCGTGGGGGCTGCCGGGCTCCCAGGGGACTGGGGGCTGTGGGGGGTGAACCAGGGGAGGACCTGGGAGGGCAGGGGTGCAAGCCAGCCAGCACGGGCCAGAAGGGGGTAGCTGGGCCCCTCACCTCCACCCTGACCCCCACAGGCTCCCAGTCAGTCAGTCACATCTGAACACAGGTCCCCACAAAAATCTGCGTGCAAATGTCCACAGCAGCTTGAGTCACCATGATAAAGCAGCGGAGGTAACAAAAGGTGGGCAGCACGCACAACTACGACGTCCTCACTCGGACTCCTGACGAGGAACGAAGTTCTGAGACTTGCTCAGCCACCGCGGGAGGAGCCTGGACCCAGGGCGCTCAGGGACAGCAACAGACACACCGGCCACGCGGGAGGAGGCCACCGGACAGATACATCCAGGACGGGCGCGGCCGCAGGGAGGTTTGCAGGGCCACAGAGGGTGGGGCGATTGTCGATGGGGATGGGGCTTCCTTTAGGGATGACAGAGAGTTGCACAGATACCTGGGATCGTGCTGAAAGCACGGGCTGTATGATACTCGAATAGCAGCTCAGCGAGAAAGCTAAGAGTGAAAGGAATCCACCACTCACTCCGCAAAGGCACTCCTTGAGGGAGCGGGGTGAGGCGTAAGGCGGGAGGGGCAGGGGCCGAGCCCAGACGTCCCTGTGCCCCAGATAAGGCAGAGGGACACAGGACACCTGTGAGGAGGCCCCAGACGGCCTCGTGAGGATACTGGACCACAGCGGCCCCTGGCGTGAGGCCCGTGCCCACGGACCAGCGCCCAGGCCCGGCTGAGGCGGCGGGTGACCAAGTGGGGCTGCTTCCCGCGGGGCCGGATCGTCACAGCAGAGCGAGGTCGGCACGCTCACAGGCCGCACGAACGGGCACTCGCGTCCACTTCTGTCCCAACACGAACTCACAGACTCCCCCAAAGAAGGCAGGAGGGGTGACCCCACAGTGGACAGTGAGGGGGCCTGGAGGCAACGCCTCGGGGGCCAAGGTCTCACCACTAGAAGCATGGACCCGGCCTCCCAGAGACCTGCCCCTGCCTGAGGGAGGAGCACCTCACGCAGCTCATCTCCCCCGCTCCCCCTTGGATGCCAGATACCTCAGGGCTCTAATTCAGTTGCCAGGAGGTCTGTGAGGCCTGGGGGTCGTGGCCACCCTCCCGCAGCCTCGCCCTGAGGCCCCCCGACCCGACACAGCAGCAGGACGGTTCTGGGGCGCCCGGCCGCTGCGTGCGTGTGGGTGCGGGGTTCCGCTCGCCGCTGTCAGGAGTCGCTGCGAGCTCCGTGGCTCGAAGCAGCCCTTGTATCACCTCACGGCCGGGAAAGCCCACTCCTGCCCTTCCTTTCAGCCTCTATGGGAGCCGATGGGGCCCAGGCTTCCCACACCTCACCGCCAGCGATGCTGCCTCTTCCCTCAGACACTCCCCTTCGCAGCAGGCCCTTGCACTGAGAGGCTCCAAGGAGTCCAGGGCCCCCCATCCCCAGAGCCTCCTCCCCAAAAACCCCTCCACAACGCGCCGCCGCACCCCACTCCCGGGCCAGGACACCGCCTCAGCCATCCTTGTGGACACACACCAGAAGCAGGGGTGCAGTACGCGTCCGGGCCGGGGCTTGGCTACCTGATGCCTCGCTGCCGGCTCGGTCCAGACTCCCTCCTGGGTCAGCCGGCCAGGCTGGGGGCCCCGGGTGAGCCGTCTCACACTCGTCGGTCCCACACTCAGCAGTGGGGTGGGGCGGGTCCAACCGTGCCCAGAAATGGTGACCAGGGCAGTGCTCAGAGGCACTTAGTAAGCGCCTGCGCCAGCCCCTCCAGCAAGGGACGAGGATGGGGGCAATCTGAACAGCGAGCAGCGAGAACGGAGGCCGCACCGCACAGCACCCCGGCTCTCCCCCCACGGCACTCGGACAGACACCACCCGGCCTTGGCAGAGCCGGACGGAAGCGGGTGCAGCCAAACGCACGGAGAGACGGGCGCACCTGGACGAGGGGGCGGGCAGGGCGCAGCCACAGGCTCCCTCTGGCCCTCGGTGAGGCGCCTCATCCACACAGGAGACGCCCCGGCGGGCCGAGCACGACGGTGGGCGAGCCTGGCTGTGGCCGTGGCCAGGCCACAGGGCAAGGGATTTAACAGACCTGCAGCCGCGCCCCCCGTGCAGCCCCGGGAACAGGGCGGCGGACGGCCCCTCGCTGCCCGCACCGGGCCCTGAGCCCACCGGGCCCTGACATGGGCACGCTGCTTCCTGGCCACAAAAGCAGCACTGGGCGCGGCTTAGCCGTGCTTGCTGCATGGGCCCAGAGCACAGGCAATGAGGTCAAGGGGCGGCAGGGCTGCTACCCAGACGCTCTGGGGGGGTCCTCTTTCTGCTCCTAGTTTTGGGGGCCCCTGGCGCACTGAGCTGTGGCTGAAGCCCCAGTTTCCACCTCCATCTTCACGCGGCCATCTTCGCCTCTCCTCTCTGGCTCCTCTGAGGACGCTTGCACTAGAACTGGGCCACTGGGTGACCAGGATGTGTCACATCCTCTGACAGAGGCCCATTCTGAGGGTCTGGGGGGACTGGGTTTGGGGGACACAGTCACCAAGTACAGACCACCCAGTCCTGCGGCAGCCCCCAGTGCAGAGAACCGGGCAGGACCTGCTGGAGGCAGCTGGTTTGAACGGCCCCGGTCTGGGTGAGGGGAGCTCGCTGGTTTGAACAGGCCGGACTGTGCACGTCCCTGTACAGCCTGTAGCCTGGTGGACCCCATTTTACAGGGGAAACGGAGGTGCAGGCGAGAGCCCGCAGGCCTTGCACACAGTCTGACCCCAGCAGCAACTCGCCCGCGTGCCGACACCCTGGCCAGCGAGAACGGACGCAGGACCACCGCACACACGGTCACGGCTGCCCGCACCGCCTGCCAGCCCAGGCCGGGCCCGCGCGCTGCCCCCGAGCCGCTGCCCCCGCACGCTGCCCCCGAGCCGCTGCCCCCGAGCCGCTGCCCCTGAGCCGCTGCCCCAGAGCCACTGCCCCCGAGCCGCTGCCCCCGCGTGCTGCCCCCGAGCCGTCTCTGCGGGCCTGGCTTTCGCTGGGCGACACAGGAGACCTGCGCCGAGGCCGCGGCAGGGACAGCAGGTGCGCCTGCCTTGGAAGGGCTGAGCCTCCTGTCCCCAACGTGCCAAACAAAGGAGGCCGCGCCGACTGGAAGTCCATCCTCGACTTGTGACGTGCGTGTCTCAAACGGCTGCTGCGTTTAGGGACACAAACACGCGTGACCTCTGGACTGGCGGGGCTTGGTGAACCTGGACCCTCACCCAGGACAGGGCCAGCGCGCAGCTCCTGCGCAGGACGGTGGTGCCCAGATCGGGGAGAGGTGCCGCCAGCACGTGAGACGCGGCCGGTGACACGCAGTGCTGCGAGCACCAAGTGACTGGACAGCCCCGTCCTTCCCTGTCCGACCGACCCAGCCGCCCAGCGCAGGGAAGTCCAGGGAAGTCGCTTCCTTGCGCACAGACCCCAGACGACCAAGAGAGGCTCCGCCAGCCTTCGTTCGGGGGCTCTCAGGCCAGCTGGGGGCGCAGGAGTCCCCAGCTACTCCCAAAGAGCCATTCACTTGGCCACGGGCCCTCCAGGTCCCTGGCTGCCCGGACGCGAGGACGCCCACGGGCAGGCGCTGGGCCAGGGCAGGTGGGGTCCTACCTGAGGAAATTCAGTCTTTGGCAGGAAGCTGGGGGGAGTGGCCTCGGGGCCGTAGCTGGTGTCCAGGCAGTGCGGGCCGTTGACGAGGAAGGAGGCAGAGTTCATTAACTGGCTGGGGGGAGAGACGGAGGAGGTGAGCGTCCCAGGCAGGGCTGCTGTCTTCCCGTCTGCGAGCAGGAGGAGCGGGAAGAAGGCCGCCAGAGGAGGGGCTGAGTCTGAAGCTCTGCACGAGCCACATTCAGCCGGTGACTCAGACTGGGGTCGTGGAAGCCACAGTACCCGCCCCGTGGAGAGAAGCCCTGTCCCCGACCAGCCCTCTATGCCCACCAGAGCCGAGGCTCCACGTGGGACACACGCACCCACCCAGAAGAGGGGGTGACGCAGCCAGGCACCGCTTGGGACTGGGCAAGGGGGCTGCTAGCACTCCCGGGAAGACATGGCTGGTGGGGGGCCGGAGACGAGCACTGAGCGCTCTCCTGGGCTCTGTCCCCGAGTCCCTGCCCAGCCACCTTTCTCCAGGGCTCACCCTCCAGAAGCTTCTCCAGCAGGGTCTGTGCCAAGCCCCTGCACACAGCCCCCAGAGCAGGAAGCACATGTGGGCCACCTCTCTTTAGGCAGACTCCTCACAGACTTTGGGGAAACTCAGAAGGAAGCGCCGCCCCTGCTACTGCTTTTGGAATAAACTCCCCAGTCCTGTCCCAACTCTCCCAGACCAGGAACACGCCAAAATAGCCTCTGCATAGGCCATTCCTTGACCGGGGGGTCCCCGCTGGGCTTGTTCCCCTGGAAACAGCCACTCGCCCTTCATACCCAGCTCGCTGTGACCTTCTGCAGAGAGGGGCCTCAGGTCCTTTTACTGTCCACGCCCGGTACAGACCCCTCCAGCCCCTGGGCCCGCTGCCTCTGCCCTTTCTCCCTGGTGGGTTCTGGCTCACACAGACGCGGGCATGGGTCAGTCTCCAGTGCCCCTGCGTGGCCAGGCCTGGGCAGGACACCGAGGCCCCGGCTCTGAGCCCCACTGCTGCTTCACCTCTGACGCAGGCCCAGAGGCAGAGGGCACCCCCACGGGCGGCACGGCCAGTGGCAGGACGCGGGAATCCAGGCACTTACGGGCTGTCGCTGGAGAAGGCAGGATACTGTGTGGGCTGGAAGGGGCTCCACCACTGGCAGTGCAGCATGGTGTTCTGGAACAGAGACGGGCGTCAGCACAGGGCCCTGCCGCACTGGGTTAGGGTTCCAGAGCGAGGGCTCGGCTGCTGGGTGTGCGCCCCACCCGTGCCTTCCCGGCTGGGTCACCCAGTAGTCACTTAATTGCTCCGTGCCTCAGTTTCCCTATCATGTTCCTACCCATACGGTTGTGGTGCCATGACTCTGGACCAGAGGTGGCCCATAATCCCCGGAAAGCCCAGCCTGCCATCCCCTGAGGTCTGGGGCCTGGGAACCTGCATTTCATACACATCCCTGTGCTGGTGGCCCCGGCTTTCTAGAACATGGAGGGGACCCCGCACAAAGTAAGAAGCTCGAGTCCCTCCTGACCAAGACTTTTTTCCCTGGTTGTGGGAGGGACTTTCCGAAGGGGAGGTCAGGGCAGGGTGAGGCCTGCACTACCGCCAAGGCCTGGCCCCAGCGCCGATGGGGCCTGATCACCCAGCCCCGCCAGGGCAGGGCGAGAGCCCAGCCTTAGCAGAGCTCCCGGGCGCAGGGGCTCACGGCAGAGGCCAGGCCTGCCTGGCTCACATGCACAGCTCCACTAGGGATGCCAGAGAAACCGCTTTAGGTGAACCCGAGGGTGGCAGGACGGCCGGGGGCCTCACTCTGGAACCCAACAGGCCCACAGCAGTGGGAGCCCCATGCTCAGCCAGGGGCTGAAGGACAGACAGACAGCGGCTGCAGGACGTGGTGAGGGCCTAGGGTCAGCAGCAGGTCTGGAGGGGCAGTCACGGACACTCACGCTCTTCCCAAGGGGCCCGCCCAGCCGGGCTCTCCTCCCCTCACACTGACCACTGTCCCTCGGCCAGCCCCACCAGCACCTCCACCCCAACAAGGAGGCCCCAGCTGGCACCGGGAGAGGCCCACAGGCTGCAGGATGAGCCCCACTTCTCCCAGCTGGCCGCCTGGAAGACGCATGGGGGGCAGCAGCTTGGTGGCCGGCAAGCCACACGCCAGGCCCTGGGAGTCTCGCTCCCCAGGAAGGCACCAGAGCAATTCCCAAGCCAGTCACTTCTTCCACCCCCAAGACTCGCGAAGAGAGATCTGACCTGGACCCAGAACTTCCTCTGCCTTCTCTGTCCTTTCCATGCTGAGGGGAGGAGCCAGGCGTGGCTTCCCACGCTTGCCCCCACCGACCTCCTGCAGGGCTGCTGGGTCAGCCGTCCAGCCCCACAAGGAAGAAAGGGAAGGACTCTGAGACCTTATCAATTGGCAGAAGCCCTTGGGGGATGTTTTGCTGTTTTTGCACAGACTGCAAAATAAAAACATCACAATAAGGTCCAGGGGGAAGGGCACCTTGTCAGTCAGTAGAGCAAACACTCTTATGCGGAATCCCTGCGGAAGCCTCTGGAAGGAGGCAGCGCCACTGTGGCCCAGGGGGAGCAGGGTGGTATCTCCCCAGAAGCCCCCAGTTCTCCCTTGGGTCCTGATCTAGCATCACTTCCTCATTCAGGTCCCAATTTGAGGGAAAGAAATTGAGTTCCAGTAGGAACGTAAACTTTCCAAAGCCACAGGGGACTTCCGGGACAATTCAGAGCAAGACTCTGAGCCCAGACCACGCTGCACCTGTGAGATGGAGTCACCGGCACAGCACAGCACAGCACCCCGGGCGGGGCCCATCCAGGGAGCAGAGGGAGCTCCAGCGCGGAGGACAGGAGCCTCATGTTCACCCGACCTTCCTGCAGCATCCAGACCAGGTCACCCTTGGAGCACTCCACGGACAGGGCCCCAAGTCTTACAGATCTTGAGGCCTGGGTTGGAGAGGTGGGACAGCTGGATTACTCCTGGCCCTGCCTAGCTGGCACCCCAACTTCCTCCCCTAGCCCGTAACTCCGGTGAGGCTGCTGAATAAGGCCGCCTGCTCGGCTCGCAAGGGTGGCACTGTGCAGCCAAGCAGGGCCTTCCTCAGATTTTTCACTGGCAGCCAGAGGAGGCTCCACCTTTAGAGGGCAGCCCCAGCACATGGTTGGTCCAGAGACGGCACCGGGCCCTGGACAGCCAATCCAAGCCTGCCTGAGATTACTTTTTTGGTAGAGACAGAGGCGGGGCAGGCCTGGGACAGTCGCCAGATGCTGCTCCATGTCGCCCAGGTAACATGTAAGCTGACCTCAGAAGATGACACTCCAGCTGGGGCAGTAAGTGAAATAGGGTCACCGTATGACATACAAGACTGCTAGTGAGGGGCCTCCCTGGGGGCGCAAGGGGTTAAGCCGCACATGAAGCATCCGCAACCACTGCAGCGCGATTTGATCGGAGCTGACCCACACGGCACAGCAGCCCTCTCCTGCCTCCCGCTGCCCCCTCAGCAGGGTATTTCAGTCCGTCTGCCTGTTCTGCTCCCCACTCTGTCTCTGGTGGATCCTCTCACCCTACCCCATCACCCCCTGTACCTCTGGCCTGCACCCCAGCTCTTGTATGCGTAAATAAATAACCCTTTAACAAATATATAAAGAAGTAAAGGGCCAGGGCAGAAGCCCATCCTCTGGGCACAGCCCCTTCCTCGGCAAACCCCACGCTCGCTCTACCCAGGCGCTCTCCAGCACACAGCCCCCCACCCAGGCCCTGGAGGGGAAGAGAGCACTGTGGCGCTATTTATAGCTCAGAAAACTGGAGCTGTCCCAAAGGCCCAACGATAGGGAAATAATTAAGCAAATTACCAAGCCGAGGGCTCCTGTGGCATTATTAAGAGTGACAAGCACACACCCGCAGCCCGGCCCGTGGGGGCAGGCCAGGGAGGGGGCACACGGTCCCCGAGTGCTGGATGGCCTGGGTGCGGGCGGGGCGGGGCGGGACGCACAGGCCCGGAGCCGACACCCTGGGCCTGGCGGAACCACCTCAGGCTGTGAAGCTGAGCGGCACCCGCAGTAGTAACCCAGTTGCCCGCAGCCCAGCTTGGAGGCTCACTTCATGCTCCCTCTTCCACCTGAGGCTACTGTCTGGTCACACCTGTCAGCAGGGAGTTTGGGGTACCCATGTGCCCCTCCCAGCCCCTTTCTGATCTGAGAGGGTGGGTCTAAATGCCAACCCCCATCATTTCTGTATCCTGACCTCAGCCACCCACCCCCCTGCGCCCCAAACCATGCTTTCTTCTGGTCCCACCCCGGGCCCTCAGCCCAGCCACCCCAGCAGGACAGAGGCTGTATTGGGGGCCTGTCCTCCGGCTCCGGGCACCCCACCCTCCCCCCTGCTGGCTGTTCTCCCGCCAAGAAAGGTTGTTTGTTTTTCTCTCTACAGTGGAAAGAGCCCCCATTTTACCCGCGGAAAGGAGGGCTCCGAGCCAAGGCATGGGGCAGCCCGGAGCCTGTGCTGGCGGGGCCCCCGCGCCCTGTGCTGGGCGCCTGTAGGCGTTTTATTGCCACCTGGACGCACCCGGCGCCTTCCGGGCAAACCGTGGGCATCTAATGACGGTTTGTTTGCTCAGCACGAGGAGAAATGCACTGCCAGGCGGCAACAAGACGGGCCCAGGGCCGCCTGCTCCCCAGCGAGCAGACGTCGTGGCCGCGTCTGAGCGCCAGGGCAGCTGGAAGCCCTCAAGGATGCTCCGGGCCTCCAGGCCAAGACTCGCCGAGGCGGGAGGCGAGCGCCAGCCCCCGCGCCACGCCAGCCCCGGCCCGCCAGGACGCGGCGCGGGCTCACCTGGACACTGGACCCGCACAGCGGGCTCTCCAAGGGCGGGGGGCTGCACAGGACGCTGCCTGCCGGCGGGGGCTCATGCTGCGGGAACTCCCCGTCCATGGCGGGCCCCACTGTCAGCATTAGTGGCTCCACGACCCGGGTGCTTGGGGTCTATCTGGGTTTCTTGCTCCGTGGCGGCGGCATCACAACCTGGGGAGAGACACGCAGGGCTGAGGGCTCCTGATGATGGCAGGGGTGAGGGCACCTTCCCTGAGGGCACGGACGGGGCCAAGAGGCCAGGGCGTGCACAGAGCAGGCAGGGTCACGGCCCTGCCAGCCATGCCCACCCCATTGGCCCTCCCCCAGGGCAGGGTGGAGCATGTGGCCAAGGCGCCCCCAGTGCTACAGAGAAGCTGGGGTGCTCCCCTATTACCCCGGCCTCTCGCAGAGGGCTGCGCTGGGGTGTCACGTGCTCAACTCCAGCGGCAGCAAGCCCGAACCACCCTCAGGCCCCTCAGGACCCCTGCCTGGCCTCCATGTGCCCACCCACGGCCTGGCTGCCCCTTCTGGCTCCTGGCTGAGGTCCCCACCAGGAGGTCCTGCCCAAAGAGGCCTGGGCTGCAGCCAGGGAGCAAAGCCTGTCCGGGCCCAACCGCCTGCGCTGCCCCAGGCCTTGGGCCCAGAAAGAGAACTACGGTGGGCACCCGTGGGGCTGCGCCAGCCACCCACGCAGAGACCCCAGGGCGATCCATGGGGCTGTGGCTTCCTGACGCGGGGCACTGGAGACAGTGCCCACCCTGCGGATGCCAAGCCGGGGGCGCCCCCTGGGACCTCGGCCGGCCATGCCCCTCTGCAGTCAAGCAGCACTTGTGGGGAGAAGTGGCTTCAGGCTGAACAAGAAGATCCCAGCCCTGGCTGTGGGCAGGGGCCCCCCAGTCCCCGCCGAAAATGTGCTGCTCTTGAGGGCGCAGCCCCGGGCGTGAAAGCCACAGGGCTGCCCCAGCCACAGCGCTGGGCACGGGATGACTTCCTGCCCTCAGCGGCCCCACCCGAGCAGGGCTCCCAGGGGCCTCCGTGCATGCTCCTGGGGCAGCAGCCTGGAACTCAGTCGCCGAGGGAGGCAGGAAGGGGAGGCGGCCACCACTCCCAGCCAAGCCCTGGTGAAGAAATCCTCAGGACTTCCAGTAATCGCCAGCCTGCACCGGGCTTGTGCAACCCTGCGGGCGGGGGAGGCCGCCTCTCTAGGGCTCAGGCTGGACGGCCGGCTCGTCGGCCCTGGCTCAGGCGGGACCGGGGCGCACGAGCAGGCCGGAGCCGGGGGGACGTGCCCAAGCCCTCCGAGAAGGTTGCCAGGGGCCTGGGGGCGCAGCTGCCCCTCTGGCAACATGCCACCGCCCACTGCTCCAGAGGCCCAGACCGCGGGGCCCTCCCACTGCAGACAGGGGCCTGGGGGACAGCCGGGCAGCTGAGGTGGGGCCTCGGTCCTCCCACGATGACCACCTGGCTCCTCGGCGGTCGGGCTCCGGGGCATCCCGGTACACACTGCAGGGCAGGCGGCCAGGCCAGCGCCCGCTCAGCCGTCCGGCAGTGGGAGCGCCTCTGCACGCCCAGCCTCAGCGGGCTCCTCTGAAGAGTGGGTCGTCGGAGGCCAGGGACAGAGCCGTCGGGTCTCTGCCATCTGGTGGCCGCTTAGGTGACTGCTGCCCTGGATGAGGCCCCTGGAAAGTCCCCACCGAGCTGTGACTGCCCGTACCTCGCACCTGGGACAGTGCAAGCAGGCAGGAACAGAGACAGCTCACAGTCCCAGGGGGTGGGGAGGAAGCAATGAGGGGACTTGCCACCACCTCAGTCCTCCTTTAACCCTTCAGCGCCCGCCCTACGCTGCCGCTCCCCTGGCAGGGGGCAGCCGCGTCCAGGGCGAAGTGACCTCTTTCTGCTTCCAGGAAGCCTCCCAGCTCCGCAGCCACAGAGCCCTGAGCAGCCCCCCTGGAAAGCACCCTCCCGTGCACAGCTGACTGGCGTGGCAGGGCGTGGTGGGGAACGCGGGCAGCCCCCAGCAGCCCCCAGCGGCACATGCCAGGCGCTCTGTGCCCCCCACCCCGATGCTCGGCCTGCACAGCTCCGGGGCCTGTCCCACAGCCGAGCCTGTGCTGGAGCCGGGGGTCACGGAAGAGGCACCGCGGGGTCCCCTGCTGTCAGGGCATCACGTCCCCTCGGAGGAAGGGCCTTTGCCATCTGCACGGCTGGGCCACTGTGAAGCGGGGAGAGGGCAAGGCGGCTGGCCTGGTGGGGGTGTCACCAGGGCAGTGTCCTCACTCGTCAGACTCCAGGGTGGCGGGCACCATGCTGCAGGGACCCCAGGAGGCCGTCCTACCAAGCAGACCCCGGCCCTGGGAGTGCAAAGAGGGAAGGACAAGCCCGGGTGACCGGGCACCGCGCGGCGCTGTGGCCACGGACGGGGGCTTGCGGCGGGATGGCGCCCAGAGCGCCCCGCGGAGCCGCGTGCCTCAGCGCAGAGCCTGCACACCGCGGAGCGCACAGAAGCAGCGCGCGCCAGCCTCCGGCAGCCAGGGTCGCAGGAGCCACAGGGCACGCAGCTGGTGTCCGCCCGCAGACAAGCGGCAGTGTCCCCACCGTGGGGAATCCCCTGACCACGACAAGGGGGCAGCTCCCACGCTCGCCGCCACGGGGAGGCCCTGAACACACGAGGCTCAGGGAGAGCAGCAGACGCACGAGGCCGGCCGTGCGAGGCCACGGACGACGGATGAGACACGTCCAGGACAGCCGCAGCCACGGACAGAAAGTGGGTTCAGTGTCAGGGGCTGGGGGGCTGGTGAGACCCCACTGCCCATCGGCCTTCCCCAGGGCCACCCCTATGGTATCCCTTCCTTCTTAACCTTACCTCTTCCACTCAAACGCTGGGGCAGCCCCCAAACACAGCCCCCCCCCCCCCCCCCCCCCCCCCCGGCGCGCAACCCAGCTGCTGCCGGGTGGCAGCGGGCAGGGCTGAGGGAGGGGAAGGGACAGAGACCCCGGGTGGCCAGGCCAGAGCTCGGTGCCCACACCTGTGCCTGGCGGGTATTTATAGCCTCGGCCGAGGTGGGCCCGGCTCGCAGGCGACCACAGGAGAGCGAGTGCTTCATCACTGGTCTATGTCAAAGGTTTCTTCCTAGATCAGGTTTCGAATGAGTCATTGTGAAGAGAGATTAAGGAATGAGTGGCCCAGGCGGATGAGGCTGGGGGAGGGGTGCGGGAAGGGCCCCAAACCTGGAGGTGCCCGGGTACAGGAAAGGCCTTGGTATGGGCTGCCGTCGGCCACTTCCCCCCTCTCTGCGGAGCCCACCGGGCCCTGGCCAGATCTCAGCACAGGCCGGGGCCCCACAGGCCGCTGGGTCTTCCCACAGTGAGCTCTGCAAACCCCAAACACATTCTGAGCCAGCTGCCTCAGGACCCACCCAGACCGCAGGCCCTTGCGGGCCACTGCCGGACCTCCACACCGGTACCCAGACCCGGTGACTGCCCAGCCTCCTGCCCACGTGACATCTCGACAGAACGGTGAGGCCCACGTGCCTCACAAGACCCCACAGCCCCGGGTGAGCTTCAGGACCAGCAGTACCCCAAGGGGCTTGGAGGAACCCACCATTGGCCCCCAGGCCCCCGGCCGGCACTTCTCCCAAAGGTGCCTGGGAAGGAGACCCTGGTCCTGCTGCTGGGGGCCTCTGGGGAGCCCCAGGGTCCAAGGTCAAACTTCTCTCAACCTTGAGCTGTGTCCTCAGTGTGGAAGGGACCCCGATATTAACCACGGTGAGAATGTGGGGCTGTCCTGACCTCGCCCGCCCTGGGGCCCCAGAGTTGGCCCAACCTGAACGTGTGCATGTTCTCCCGACCTCCCCTTTGCCCTGGGGGACCCAGACCACTTGCCCGACCCTCCCCTGTGCCCTGGGGGACCCAGACCAGCCACAGCGACAGGCTGGCCACTCACGTCCAGAGGGAGGTGGAGACGGGGTAATGGAGTCCCAAGGACAGACGCCTGGGCCCCGAGACAAGTTGGGAGAGCGGGAAGGACCCTGCCGGAGCTGCCAGACACCCGGCCCTGCGGACCCCTTGGGCGCACCCTCTGGGCCCCAGTCTAGGAGACTTGGCCCTGGGGTTCATAGCCACCCACTTGGACAAGGGGGAAAGTAAAGGGCAACAAGGTGAGCTTGACTGCATTTCCCAGAGCCCCCGAGGGCGTCCGAACTGGCAGTGTGGGGACACCCAAGGCGGGAGAGGCCCCGGCCACTGCGCACGGCCAGGTGGGACAGAGCAGGAGAGCCCGGGGCTGGGATGAGGACGAGGGGGCTGCCTGGATGCCCCTCTGGAGAGGGCGGAAGGCCAGAGGCTGAGGTTCCAGGCGTGCTGCGTGTGGCCCCTGCCCATGGCTCACCATCTCACGCAGAGCGGAGGTCTCACCGGTGAAGCGTCGCTTAGAGAAAACACCACCTGCCCCGCGCCCGCTCTGTCTGGGGTCAGATGCGGGTAGATGCCCAGGGGCCGTGCAGCTGCCAGCTGCCCAGCACAATCAAAGATGAGCTTGCAAGGGGTCTAGGGGTTGAGTCTCAGCACTATCACTGCGGCGCGAGTTTGATCCCCGGCCAAGGAGGAACCGACAGGGCGCAGCAGACCTCTCCTGCCTCCCACTGCAGTGGATTTCAGTGGTTCCGCCTGTTCCGCTCCCCACTCTGCCTCTGGTGAATCCTCTCAGCCCTGCACCTCTGGCCTGTGCCCCAACTCTTGTGGGCAACATAAATAAATCTTCCAAAGAAAACCAAAAACGGCCTCCAGAAGAGGTCCTGGGGGAGGATGCCACACACCCTGACACCCCGACCGGACCTCCGTGCTGGGCCACGTGGAAGGCGGCAAGGGGGTTCGCAGTGCCCCCCACACCACCCCAAGGGCAGTGCTGTGACCCCAGGCCAGGCCCAGGCCGGACACAGCGTGCAGCAGCACCCAGACACCTTGGGGCCAGCCTGGCAGGACAAACCACGCCGGGGGAGTGGACCTGGCCCTGGATCGGAGCAGGAAGGGCAACCGCATTTGGGGACGCAGACGCGATCCCGAAAAGGAGGCCTGGGCTGGGCTCCAGAGCAGCAAGCTGAGGCGCCTGGGACAGGCCGCTGGGCCCTCAGGCAAGCGCGTCCACCAGCCCCAGGTCCACAGACCTGTCCGCTTGGCCAGGACAGCCCACCCGGCCTGCAGACCCCACGCCGTGAGCACCCCGAACGGGGGACAGAGCGAGGACGCATGGGCAGCCCCAGCCACCAGAGGAGCACGGCGCGGCACACCGCGTCCGGGACGCCCCTTCGATGCCCGTCCTGCAGGCACAGCGTCAGGGCACACAGCCCGACGCCTGCACGCCAGCAGCCCCCCAGCCAAAGGCCAGCGGGGGGGCAGGGAGCGGGAGGGGGACAGCAGAGCTGATCCCCGCCCAGGTACAGCTCAGGGTTACGAGAGACCCCAGTCACCGGCTGAGGCTGGCGTTGCCCCTGCCGCCCGCCCACCTGGCTCGGCGGCCCTCCACCTCTGCGAGGCAGGCGGGGGAGCGGCTCCCATGGCAGCGGGGCATCTTCCCTGCCAGCTTCCTCTTCCTCTTCTGGGAACAGCCTTCTGAGGTCCTCGGCGGCTGCAGAGGCTGGTAGGTCCCGTGCTTAGTCAGCTTTTCAAAGGCTTTCGACCCACCGCGGCCGCGGTCTCCTGCGACCCCAGACCTTCTCCTGGGCTGCGAAGCCGATCGCTCTGGCCCTGACTCTTCAGCACTCTGAAGCGGATGTGCCCGAGTCTCTCCAGGGCGGGCGCATCTCCGAGGTTGGCACGCCTCAGGCTGGCCGGCACGCCAGGTCTCGCCACCCAGCCCCCTGAAGAGCACGCCGGCGCTGCTCACAGACGGCCACGTTCGCCCCAGTAAGTGGCCTGACCGGTCAGCACCCTCCCAGCCTGGTGCCGGCACGTCACCGGGGCTCTGCCCCGCCTGGAGGAAGCCGGAGTCCCTACCGAGGGACGGTCCTTCTGACGGGCTCTTCCACCCTTCGCCTCCAGGGAGAGGACAGCAGCCCCCACATCACCGTAGCCAGGCCCCCAAGATGATACCAATGGAGACTGGGTCCACTTTTCCTCCTGCCGTGATGGGCAACCCCAAACTAGGCATTGAAACGGCACACGGGGCACACGTCTCAAGCCTGCAGGGCAGCGGCCCAGGCCGGCCCATGGGCGCCCCCTGCTCTGGATGCCTCAGGAGAAGCCACGTCCAGGTTCACACAGCCATGAGCAGGATGGAGGCCCCGCGACAAGTCTGCTGCTCCAGTTTCAGCCCCTCAGCATGCTGCACCCCAGGGGAGGCGCCCCGAGGCTTCAAGCCCCCCAAGCCCCTTGGCCTCCAGCAGGGATGTTCTGTTTTCAGGACGCTGGTGAGGGGCCCTGCCAGCCCAGGGTCACCCATTCTCAGGGCCCGGAGTTCATCCACCTGCAGGCCCCCTGCACAGGAGGAGACATGTCCGCCGGCCCATCCCAGGCCCCTCGGGGCTGGCCACCTCAGGGTAGCCCACGGCGCGGTGTGGCATGGGCCTGTACCCGTGGGCCTGCACCCCAAGGCTCTCGTGGCGCAGGGCCTTCCCGTAGGCACCTGGAAGTGGCAAAGCCCCCCCAGACTGCTCAAGGGAGCCTCCTCAGGGCCCAAGGAGGGGCTGGACAGGTGGGGGGCCCCTCTGGGGCAAGTCTCCACCCCCAGGAATGCAGCCCAGGGCTTCCAGACAAGCTGGTTTTTCAAGAGAAGTGGCATATCTGGATTTGGGGGTGGCAGCCCCAGATTTCTCAAATTTGGCAATCTAGTGGTCACGCCCACCCCTCCTCATGCCAGGCGCCTTCCTCTAGACCCCCAAGGGCCCCAGAGGCCCCACATCCACCAACCAGCTAGCTGCCCTGGAACAGCAGCCTAAGACAGCTTAGCTCCTGGGGGGCAGCCATCGTGGGAGCCGATGAGAAGCCCCAAAGAACATGCCCTGGTCAGCTCCCATCCATCCAGAAGACACCAGCAGAGGCGCCCACATCCTGGGCCACCGGCGCAGAGCCCAGAACCCCCCCGCCCCCGGGCTGGGGCAGGAGGGGGCTCCGCTCGCCCCCCTGTCACAGCTTCCAGGACGCAGCTCCCCCCCAAAACCTAAAACTGGCTAGGAGAGCATTCCGGAAACTCTAAGGCAGCCTGATAAACACTGTCCCCTGCTGAGCGCCTTCCTCTGTGCAGGCCTGGCCGAGGGCTCCCCTCACACCCACTGTGACCCGCGCGCCTGCGCCCAAGATGGGGGAGAGGCCTTCCTCAGTTTACCTAGTATGCGCAGAGGAAGCTGCCGTCTCTTCCCGGTTTGCGCTACAGGTCAGGGCAGGATGTGGCCACTCCTGGTGACTCCGGGCCCTCGCTGGGTAGGGACTTTCTCCTGACCAGCCCTCCCACCCGCCGTGAGTCAGTGCCATAAAGTTTACTGCCCCAGACCCTCCACGAGACTGCTCCCTCCCTCTGGGAATGCCAGCTTCCTGTGGCCTTTGACCCCACAAGCAGCAGACTCCTCCAAGAGCTGTCTCCCGGAACCGGACACATCGCTTTCAAAGGCAGCAGACCTCTTTTGGTTTCGCTTAGCAGTCTGCTCCCGAGGGCACCGCGTCTGAACCTCAGCCTGCCCAGGCCAGGCGCCCACACGCTGGACGCCTGGTGCCGGGACAGGGAGCAACCACCCTGAGCGGCGAGGGCCGGCCGGCCCTGCAGGTGAGCGCTGCAGGGCTGGTTCGGGTAGGAGTGCCTGAGGAATTGGGGGGGCTGAGCCCCTGGGGTGGCAGCACAGACTCCCCCCAGCACACAGCAAATACACGAGCCCCTCCCAGGCCCTGTCCCTGCAGGCCGCATTGTGGTTGTTCTTTCTGTCCCATGGGGTAAGGTGGGAGGGCACCCCTGCAGCATATGAGTGAGTTTGGGGGTCAGTCCAGCACTGACTCACTGGGATCACGCCCTACCTTATACCCCTTGACCTCCTGGGGGAAGGGCAGCACGGGGCCAGCAGGGTGACGCTGACCTGGCTGGCCAGGGGTTTGCCTGAGGGACCAGTCCTCCTCCTCCCACAGGTCTGGGCTCCAGGGGGTGCTCCGCTCCCCTCCCCCTCCCAGAAGCTCCTATCCCCGGGCACTTCGACCAGCAGGGCCTCCTCGGCTGGGGCCCACCACCCTCAGGGGCTCCCACAGTTGCCCTTTCCTGCCTTGGGGTCTCCGGGCCAGAGCACCGTCGTCCGCAGTCAGCTCAGAAAAGAGCCGGATTTGGTGAGGCGCTCCCAGAGGACCCGCTCTGCCTCCACTCCACGGGGTGGGAAACGGCACGTCCTCGTGGGGCCTGAAGAGGACGCCCCGCAAATCTTCCAGGGCTCCCACCTAGCTGGCAGGAAGTGCTATGTTTAGGGCCCGCTCCACATGGGCATCTGGGGGGCAAGACAGGTCCAGCTTTTTCCTTTTCAACACCCTTGTTTCATGCAGATACAATGTGCACACCACACAACTCACCCACTTAGAGTACAGAGTTGTGCAATACTTAATCCAATCCAATTCCAGAACATCCCATCACCCGAAAAGGAAACCCTGTCCCATCAGCACTCACCCCATCCTCTCTTCCGCCCCTAGTGCCACCCCCCCGCTCTCTGTGGCTCTGTCTGTCCCGGATGTTTCTTGTCAGTGGACTCACACCAGGTGGCCTCGGGTCCGGCTTCTCTCCCCAGCTCTGCTCCCAGTTTCAGCTCTGCCACCTCAGGGGCACGTCCAGAGCAGCAGGCGCTAGAACCAGGGGCCCCAAACTACAGTCGGCTCTCACCTGAGTCACACCTGGAAACAGGGGCCACCCCCCCACCCTCAGCCAGGCCCAGCACGGAAGCTGCACTCAGCAGGATGGACTGACAGCCATGGGGGACGGAGGGGGCGACCCCAGGGGCAGGGACAGGGACTCCAGGGCACCCAGAACCCAAGGCCACACTGGGCAGTGGGCAGATCGGGAGCTGGCAGGCGAGCGGGGACGAGCCAGGCCCAAAGCCAGTCTGGGCATGTACACCTGATGGGCCGCAGCACCGGCCTTCTGGCTGGCTGACCACACAGCCTGGGCCGGGGAAGAGGCTGCCGGTGCTCCAAGCCCGGCCAGCAGGTCCGCACGCACGCGGTGTACGCGCACACTCACACGACGCGACGCAACATGCACGCAAGTCGTGCGCACGCACGCACAAGCACAACGGCACCTGTGCACGTGCATGCGCAGGTGTGACTCGTGTGCACACCAGACTCACATGTGCTCTCGTGGACGCACACCCTGGGCTGCGCTGGTGCCACAGGGGCGGCCTCTCTGCCGCGCTGGCGGTGTGTGCTCACTGCCGTCGGTGAGCCCAGCAGCAGCAGAAGCAGGTCCCGTCCCTGCTCAGAGGACATCCCGGGAGGGAGGTGGCCTTGGGGACTGGACACAGTTGCCTCTTTATTCTCCATGAGCTGGCTCACGCGGCCAGGGAACGGCACTGGGTCAGCGTTTCTGGGCCGCCCCTGCCGGAGGAACCGCAGCGCCTTTGCTATACGTGAGCTGGGCCTGCCCAGGCTAGTCACACTGTGGAGGTCCACGCAGGTTTCCCCCAGCTGGGGGTGGGAACTGGCCCAAGGTCAGCTGGAGAGCTCTGGCTCCCACTGCCCACCTGTGGCCCCACCTGGCCAACAAAGCCAGCTGCCCCTCCTGCGCTCTGCCCTCCTGGAAGGAGGCGGCCTCCCCCAGTCCTCGTTAAAGCAGACATCTCCTCACCCCCACCCCAGTCTCCAGACACACACACACACACACACATACACACACACCGGGCTGGGCAGGCCCCACACCAGCCAGTTGTGAGCAGCCCTCCTACAGAGTCCCAGGGTTAAACAACAGCACCTCATACTACATCTCCCCGGCTTCCATGGGATAGGGAGACAGCACGTCCTCGTGGGGCCAAGAGGATGCTGGGTACATCTCCCAGGGCCCCCATCTAACTGGCATCCTGTCCCAGGCCCTTCCCTGGCCGCTCACAGCAGCACGGATGGACTCTGGAGGTGGCTGCACTCGGGTAGAGCGGCCCCAAGCACACAGCCCTGAGCAGTCTTCACCCATCTCTGGGCCCCCCTGGAAAATCCAGGGTGACAGACAGGCTGGCAGTGCCTCTGTGGGTAGCCTCAAAGACAGCACTGGGGCACTCTGCTCACCAAGCTCACGTGGCACAAGGGCCCCTGCAGTCCAGCGAGTGGGTTCCAGGGCAGGAGAGCAAAAGGCAGGGTCAGGTCCAGCCCCAGTGCCCCACTGCAGAAAGAGCCTGGCCTTGAGGTCTTTAGAGTTCCCAAGCCAGTCAAAGACGGCCATTCTTCCCTCCACGGTTTGGGCCAGGGTCTGCCATCTAAAGGCTGCAGCTCTAGTTTTCCCTGAGCCTTTCCAAAGTGCCCAAAAGACCCACCATGCAGGGCTGGGGCTGGTCATCCTGCCCAGCAGCAGGTTAGTGGGTTACCAGAGAAAAGTCAGTCGAACCAGACTCCCTCACCATGCTTGGAGCAGCTACCCCCCCTAAAAACACTGTCGGCAAGTTCATGGGCACCATCCTGTAGGCACAAACAGATGGCACCAAACCCAGCGTGTCCAGGGAGCGAACAGGCAGGAGAGACATTACAGGGCAGGTGGGCAAACTTGAATCCACAAAGCAGGGATGTCCCAACACACGTTTTACAGATTCTTTTTATCTTTCCAGAATGTTAGTAACTTTAAGCAGGGAAATACCCACGGTTTCCCAGGCATCCTGCTCCCCCACTGCAACCCAGCTTCCCCAGCCTCCTTCTACAGGGGCAATTCTAGGGGCCTCCAAGGACCACAGCCCCACTCTGTTCACCCAGGACACACCTCCAGCTGGCACCTCCGCACTCCACCGCCTCCCACCCATCCCTGCACAGCTCCCATGCCACCTCCAGGTCTCCCCCACCTCAACGCGCTCTGCCTGGCACCAAGCCCCATCCAAAGCCAGGATCCCACCTGCCCAACACTGGAAACAGGAGTGCCTGCCCCTCTTGGAGCACCCCAGAAAAGGAGGGGTTCTGGGGAGAGGTCATTGAAGAAGAGGCGTGATCCCCAAGGAGCCTGGGGTCATGGGTGACCCAGAAATGGGGGCTGGAGATCACAGGGGAGGGTGGCCAGGGGACCTGGAGGGGCGGCAGGGGGGGGGGGTCACGACGGAGGGCAAGGAAAAGTGTGGTGGTCACCGCAGGAAGTGAGTCGGTACACGGGCGGGGGACCACGGAGAGCAGAGCCGACCGGGTTGCTGGAGGCCGGGGCGGGAACGGAGGGGTCGCGGGGGAGGCGGGGTCGCGATTCAAGAGAGTCGCGGTCTACGGTAGCGGCGGAGGGCGGGGTCAGTGCTCACGGCGGAAGTCGGGGGTCGCCACGGAGGGCGGAGTCAGGCTCACGGCGGAGGGCGGGGTCAAAGTTCACGCGGAAGGCGGGGTCGGGGGTCGCAGCGGAGGGCTGGGGACGTGCCGCCGCGCTCTCTTCGCCCGGGACCGTGGAACCCCGGAACTCCCGGTCGAGAGCGCGGGCGGCCGCGAGGAGCCAAGGGCCGCGCAGAGTCGGGGAGGGCGGCTCAGGTCGGTCGGGGACGGTGGTGCCGGCACGGGGGTCGGCCCGACGCGCCTCACCTCGCACTTGGGTCCGGCCGGGCGCGGAGCTTGTAGTGCCTCCGGTCCTTGGAGCTTAGCTGCAGCTGCGCTCACTTCCGGGTTTCGGGCGCCATCTTTGGGGTCCCGCGCACTTCCGGTCATGCCGTGGGGCGGGGCCTCTGGTGGGCTGGGCCGCGGGCGTGGGCGACGGCGAAGGCGACCGGGCTCCTGAACGGGACGCGCTCTCAGCTGTGTCCGCGTTCGAGTCCCACCGTCGCCCGCTACTGTTCCGTCCCTGGAACGAGCCTCGGTGTTCTCTGCAACAGGAGCATAGACTCGAACCAGTCTCATTTCCGGCCTGTCGGTGTTCTCTCGCCGCTGCCTCTTAAACCGCTGGGCTCTTACATAACCCAGATCTAGGAACTAAAGCCCTGTCTTCAGAGACTTCCCGAGACCACCTTAACTGACCTGTAGGCCCCCATCCTCACTCTTTCCCTTTATGGCGGGTTGTCTGCACATACATCTGTCTCCCACTGGAATAGAAGTTCTGGGAGCCCCAGAATGGAACCTGGTAATGGGGGAGGGGAGGGGTGTTTCACGCCCAGGGACCACCCCAGAAAACAGGATGCGGGGGCAGGGCCACGGAGATCTGGATAGTTCCCCTACTGGCTTCTTCCGTGTTGTGGGTTTTCCTGGGGCCTGATGCAAATGCTGCCGGGATTTGTGGCACTGCCAGGAAGAAGGTGGGACTTGATGCTGGCACAGATAGCAGTTTTATTTGACTTGAGCCCATTAGCCCCGCCATCGAATCCATTAGGCTGGACCTTTCAGGCAGATACAGTGCAGAGGCACAACTCCCTGCTCTACAGGTTTCTGGCAATGAAATTTGCCACCACTTCCCCAGACCTACCTGTCACCAGTCCGAGGTCTTCTGCACCCATTCTAGTCCCTAACGTTAGAACATCTCTTTTATTCATTCAGTGAACTCTGGATGCTGCTCTCTGCCTGGCCAAAACTGGGCAAACTGAACCCTAAGAAAGAACTCAGTTCTCAGCCTTGCTCCCCAGAAAGCCCCCAGTCTAGGGGAGATGGAGCCAGGGCAAGACACTCCCAGCTGCAAGAACAGGGCTGGAGCCCAGGGAAGTGTGAAGGATGTAATGCTTCAAGTATCATGGAGGGCTGCTTGGAGGAGGGGATCTTTTATCTGGGACTTTAAATTTCAAGTGGAAGTTTGCTTAGTCTGGTAAGGGTGATGAGTGTGTTTCAAACATCATCAGTCCTACAAATGCCAGGCCAAGGGAACTCCTTTGTCTGAACCAACAAGTACAAGGGAGCAGATGGGCAAACTGAGACACATAAAAGAAGTGATTTATCCAGAATGAGCTTCACTTTGATGTGCATAGTTTTAGCAATTTACGTTATACCCTTGACTTTGAAACTCTTTTCACAACTAATTGAAAGAAGCCAAAACGAACCAAAAAAAGGGAAAGAAGCCGATTTGGAGGGTAGATGGCATCAGTGGCGTTTTCCCATTTCCTGCCACACCAGCTTCGTAACTTGTGGGGCTCCATGAAAACTCAAAACGTGGGGCTCCCTGTTCAATAGTATCAAAACTTTTAATACAGTGCCTCTCTGGTGGCCTAGGGGGTTAAGTCTCAGCTATCACTGTGACAGCCTTGAGTTCAATCCCAGGCCAGGGAGTGACCCACAGGGCGCAGCAGACCTCTCCTGCCTAGCCTGCTGCTCCCCCTCAGCAGTGTATTTTGGTCCATCTGCCTGTTCTGCTCCCCACTCTGTCTCTGGTGACTCCTCTCCCCGCCTGCACCTCTGGCCTACACCCAGCTCTTCTACACAAAAATCCAATAAATAAAATATTTTTTAAAAAATGAACAACTTTCAGTACAGCAACAACAGAATATTAAGCCAAATGTGGGGACCCCTGAGCGCATAGCCCTAGGTCCCGAGTCGCACCTTGAAGCCTGCCCTGTCCTCACCACACCCACCTGACGTGGGACCAGTAGCACCTGTGTTTTGTCTACGGGAAGCTAAAGCAGAACAGCTCAGTGCCCTCCTAAGGTCTCTGCGCAAGCCCGAGGGTCAGGAAACCAAAATGTCTGTCTGGGTAATTTTGCCTGAAGTGGGGGCACTTTGCCCAGGTTAGGGTAGACTAGTCATCTCAGCCTGGAGGAATCTGCCAAATCTGGGGATGTCTAGGGAATTAGTCAGATTAGGGAATTTCCAAGGAATTGCAAGAGGCGGCCTAGGGACACAGCTCAAGCTGGAGGCTCCGGCCAGACGCCTGGGGCAGTGCTGCTTCCATGCTGTGTGACCCCTGGAAAGTTACTTAACCTCTCTGTGCCTCACATGGGGGCCACAATACAGCAGCTGCCTCCTGGATTATCCAGTTAGTTAAATGAGCAATGCCTAGTACTTAGCGTTGTGAAAATTTCCAGGTGCCTCTTGGAGATGCCCACAAGGTCTGCTAAGTCCGCATTCGGTGCTCGAATACTAGTGATGACAAAGCCTGAGGCTCCAGGTACAGAGAAGAGACTTTTGACAACAGATGCAGCAGCGGGTCGGAGTCCTGAGCAGCTCAGGCTGCAGAGGGGGTGGACTGCCCGGGGTGGGGAGGGAAACAACTGGTGCTCAGACGTGCCCTCTCTCCCAGCTGGGACAGCTCACAGAAAGCCAGACATGTCTGCTAAGGCTCAGTGTGATGTCAGAGACCTTCCTCTCCCAAACCCTCCCTGCGCCCCATTGCATGCACAGGGGGGTAGTTGGGGACTTAGGGTTGCCATATAAAAGGACACCGAGTTAATTATGAATTCTGAGTACACAAAAATACTTTTGTAGTGTAAGTTTGTCTCATGCAATATTGGACAATGTACTTCTAGGGCCTCCCTGGTAGTCCAAGGGGTTAAGTCTCAGCACTATGAAGCTATTGGCAGCCACTGCAAATGAGTTCAATCCCCGGCCAGGGAGCTGACCCACAAGGCCAGGGAGCTGACCCACATGGCGCAGCTGACCTCTCCTATCTCCCCGCTGCTCCCCTCAGCAGTGTGTTTCAGTAGATCTGCCTGATCTGCTCCCCACTCTCTCTGGTGAATCCTTTCCCTGCCCCCCACCCCTTCACCCCAGCTCTTGTGTGCATAAAAAAATAAAATCTTTGGGAAAAAAAGAAGTGTATCCTCTGTCAATCTGGAATTCAAATCTAACTGTGATCCCTGTATTTTCACTGGTGAAATTAAGCAACCCAATGTGGGTTCCCAATGTGGGAAACGAGCAAAATGGGGTCACAGAACTAAGGCCAGGAAGAGACCCTCTTTCTGAGCCTCAGTGTTCCCGCCTGCTAACTGGCTTTGGTCCTAATACTGACCCGCAAGCAGGAGAGGACACGTTCAAGGGAACACAGCAGACAGCTCTCGTTTCAGTTATTTCAACCGGCAGAAAACCGCAGACAGTCCGCATGGCCATCTTGGGCTAGCCTCGGTTTCCCTCCCAGGAAACACTACCCTGGAGTTGTCCCCGCTTCCAGTCTCAGTTCCTCCGAAAGACGGCTGTGCCAGTCTTGCAGTTGGGGAGACTGAGGCAGGCACCCAGGGAGAAGGGCCCTGGGGTGTGGGAAGGAGCCTCAATCCACCTTCCCAGACCTGGGCAGGTGAGGCAGCAGGTGGGCCAGCCCGCCCAGCCCAACTGGGTGGGAAGCAACCACTTCCTGTTTCTCCACATTCTGGAAAGCCCCAGTGTTCCCGTGGCAGCGGGAGCAGCACCTCCTCCCTGCCACGGCTGGGCCTGGGTCACCGCTTCTCCTTTCCCCACCTACTTCCCCTCACCGCCCCCAGCCCATGGCTCAGCACCTGCGCCCCAGCCCCACTCACTCCCTCTCCTCCTCTCCTTACTTTTCTGACCCTTCTCCGGAGTCTCTCCTTTGTCTCAGCTCAAACCCTAGCCCTATATGGAGGGGGCTGGGCCAGGAGCCGCAGGGCCACCAGCTCCCACAGACTGTCCGTGCCTCCCGCTTGCCCCTGTCCTTCTTCACACTCCTCTCTCATTCTGTCTCTCTGTCTCTCTTCTCTCCTTCTCTGCCTCTGTGTTTCTGTCTCTCCTGGTATCTGCGGCCTCTCACTCTTTATCTCTCTTGTCTCTCTGTGTCTCTGTCTCTCTGTCTCTCTCCATCTCTCTGTCCTGCCTCTCCCCCAGACCCTGTGTCTTGGCCCACTGTAGGTCCCCTGTCTGTGGACGCTCTGTCTCTACCCCCAGGTCTCCCTGTCCTTCAGTCCCTCTGTCTCCGCCCCCTGCTCTTGGTTCTTCCACCCAGTTGCCCACCCTGTCTGCCACCAGCCCTCGCTACCCCAGACCCACCGGTCACTATTCCAGCTGTCCTCCGCAGTGCTAGCTGGCAGCTCCCATTGCCCGGCTCCCTCAGCTCCTTGAGCTCCCTCCTGGCCCGGCCAGAGCCTGGAATGAGATTCAGCCCAGCCCAGCCTGGGCTGCCTCAGAGCCAGGACAGCTTCTGGGAACAGCAAACCTGCCCAACTGGTTTGAGACCCACCCACCCAGGCTTCTGCCTCTGTGCCAGAGCTAGGACCCAAGGGGTTAATAATTCCTGGCCAGTATACCCCAGGCGGCAGGGTGCTGGTGAGCAGAGAGAAGAAAAGGGAAGATCAGCAGAGTTTGGTCCAGCTACACAGAATGGCTGTCGCAGAGGGGCACGGCTCCACAGGCCCGCAGGGAGGAGGGGACCCAGAGGCAGGCCTAGAGCGTCCACAGACATGGGGCATGTGTGAGGATGCTGGCCAGGTAGGCTATGGAGGCAGAGGCAAGACAGCTGGAGCGGGGCTTTTATCTCGGGCATCAGGGAACCATCAAGGGTGGGGGTACAGGTCCTTCCATGTGGCCAAGGGTGCTGCGTGGGCTATGGCAAGGGAGCACATCTCGGAAGCCCACCGGGTGGCAAGAAAAGGCAGGAGCAGGCCAAGCTGCAGCCTGAAGCTGAAAGAAAAAAACTTCGAATTTCCTTCTATCCAGGGCTGACAGTGTGCAAGCTCAAGTTGGGTAACAGCTGGGGGAGGGGCTAAGGACCCCCACGATGCCCCTTAATACCATTCATCAGGGGACTCCCCAGAACAGTAGGGAGCCATAGGAGGGCTGAGAACTAGAGGAGAGCAGCCAGAGCAGGCACCTGGGAAGAGAGGGAGGAGATGCTAGAGCAGAGGAGACAGGCTGACAAGGCTTTGGGGCATGCATTCACCCAAAAAGAACCTTCTGGGTGCCTTCCAGCCTGACCCTACTGGGGAAACCAGGGGCAAAAGCACAGCCCATAGTGCTCCAGCACAGAGGAGCAGGAGGCCCTGCAGGGCTCGATGTACAGGCCCTTCATGACAAGAATCCTGAACTAAGCCCCCACCCTCCTTCTCCCTTGGTGCAGACAGCAGCCAGCCCCAGTGCTGATGTCACCTGCGCTGGGACTTTCTGAATCTTCACATTGGATCTGCCCAGTCCCAAGGGAAATTCCAGGACAGCCCGGGCACCGTTGACTCACATGCAGGCCCCAGGAGCATGCAAGGGGCAGTTTCCAGAAGGCTGTCTTGTCATTTGGAGAAGTTTGTGGAATCCCACCAGACAAAACTCCCCAACCCTGGGTGGGGACATTGCCATGAATATCTTCCGGGATTGCCTCCCTGGTGGCGCAGGGTTAAAGTCAGCGCTATCAAGCTATCACCAGCCACTGAGGCCTGAGTTCAATTCCCGGGCAGGAGGGGACCCCCAGGGCGCAGCAGACCTCTCTTGCCTCCCCGCTGCTCCCCTCAGCAGTGGATTTCAGTTGATCTGCCTGTTCTGGTGATTCCTCTCACCCCCTGCACCTCTGGCCTGCACCCCGCTCTTGTATGCATAAATAAATAAATAAATCTTTAAAAAAAAATCTTCAAGGAAAGGGTAAGAATAATGGTTCCAACTGGTAAAAAATTGGGAGGTCGTTGGCGCCATCTGCTCTGGGTGTTTTCTCGCCCTGCGGTTCATCTCACGCCCTCAGGACTGCGAGGCCACCTGGCAAAGTGGGACTTCAGAGAGGGCCATGGGGTCGAGGCTTCCAGGGTTCTCGTCTCTCTGCCCCCTAGTGGCTGTGTGACCTCAGACAGGTTACTGAACCTCTAAAGGCAACGTGCCCTACTTTCCCAATCTAGAAAACAGGGACAATCATCCTTCCTCCCTTGGAGGGTTTTCATGAGAACTTGGCCTGTATTAAGCGTCTGGAGTCAGGTTTGGGATATGGTGAGGACTTCATGGTAAAAACGTTTAAAGAGGGCCTCCCTGGTGGCGCAGTGGGTTAAGCAACGCACTATGAAGCAAACCACAGCCACTGCAGCAGGAGTTCGATCCCTGCTGCCAGCCAGGGAGGGGACCTCTCCTGCTGTGCCCACTGCTCCCCTCAGCAGTGTACTTCTTCTGTTGATCTGCTTGTTCTGCTCCCCGCTCTCTCCCCACACCTCTGGCCTGTACCCCAGTGCTTGTATGCCTAAATAAATAAAATCTTAAAAAAAAAAAAATGTTTAAAGAAATTCATAGAAACTCACCGCCCTGGACTCTGGCCTGTACCCCAGCTCTTGTATGTGTAAATAAATAAATCTTTAGGGCCTCCCTGGTGGCTCAGCGGGTTGAGTGCTGCACTGTGAAGGATCGATGGCACGGCAGTGCGCAAGTTCAATCCCCAGCCAAGGACAGGACCCACATGGCACAGCAGACCTCTTCTGCTTTGCCTACTGCTCCCCTCAGCAGTGTGTTTCAGTCCATCTGCCTGTTCTGCTCCTGCTCTGTTTCTGGCCTGTACCCCAGCCCTTGTATGCATAAATAAATCTTTAAAAATAAATAAATAAATAAATCTTTTAAAAAAAGAAAAAGAAATTCATAGCAGCATGATTCTTAATAGTCATAAAGTGTCTATCCATTGATGAATGGATGAACACACTGTCAGTCTCCACACAGGAACATCACCCAACCATGAAAAGTGGGGCAGCTTTGACACTCGCGACCACGGGGAAGGACCTGGACACACGAGACTCAGGGAGAGGAGCAGACACACGAGGCCACGCAGTGGGAGGCCACGGACGAGACACGTCCAGGACAGGTGTAGCCGCAGAGTGGGTTTGTGGCGTCAGGGGCTGGGGAGGGGTTGAGAGTGACTGCTGTTGGGACCTGATGTTTCTTAGGAGTAATGAAAATGTTTTGAAACTGGGGGGCTCCCTGGTGGCCTAGGGAGGGGCTAAGTCTCAGCCCTATCACCGTGATGACTGGAGTTCATTCGATCCCCGGCCAGGGAGCTGACCACAGGGCGCAGCAGACCTCTCCTGCCTCCCCACTGCTCCCCTCCTGTTCTGCTCCCTGCTCTTCTCTGGTGAATCCTCTCACCACCCCCACATCCCTGGTGTGTACCCCAGCTCTTGTATGCATGAATAAATAAATCTTTTAAAAATATGTTAAAAATAATAAGATAGATTTACTTTTAGATATATAGGAAAGTTGCAACGATAGTATTCTTACGTACATGGAGCCCACCGTCCCCAGTTATTGGGGTTTGGCCTTAGTGTGGGACATTTGTCATTGATACATGGTTAACTAACAAACCCATACGGATACATTATTTATTAACTAAAGTCCTCAGCTCTTTTTATTTTCTTTTTGAATAGAAGAACTGGGGTGCAGGCCAGTAATGCGGGGGTGAGAAGACTTACCAGAGACAGAGTGGGGAGCAAAACAGGAGGTCTGCTGTGCCATGTGGGTCCCCTCCTTGACTAGGGATGGAACTCAGGCCTTCGTGGTGATAGAGCTGAGACTTAACCCTAGGTCACCAGGGAGACCCCTAAACCTGTCTTTTTTTAATCAAAGTATGATTCTATTATTTTCCCTCACAGGCAGCCTCCGCTCCCTGGGGTGAAGCCCACCGGCCAGCCGTCTCAGTTTGCTGAACCCACTGTCCATCTCCAAAACCCCTGCATGAGTCTCATCTCCCAAACTGGCTAGAGTCTTTTGGTTGCAAGCAACAGAAAACGAAACAGACTTTCTTTAATGGGGGAATTTTTGCTCATGGAACTGAAAAATTGGGGGGTAAATGGATACACTTAACTCATGGTTTTCACCCTCCACCACTGCTGACATCTGGGGCCGGACAGTCCTTGGAGTGGAGCTCGGCATGCAGGACTTGGTGGGGGCAGGGCTGAGCATCATCCCTGGCCCCGCCCACTTGTACCAGGAGCACCGCCCAGTCTTGAGGAACACAAACGTCCCCAGACGTGGCCCAGGGCCCCATCAGGCAGACAATCTCCAGGTGAAACCTCCTGTTTCAGGGGCCTTCTGGTTCAGCTGGATTCAAGACGCTTAATGTCACAAAGTTTGTCCTTCTCTCCACCCCTCAGCTCTGTCATCCTCTCCATTGGAGAACCTTTGTCTTTCAAATGGTGTCTCTCCTTGTAAGGGCAAAGCTGGCACCACTAGCAGCCCCAGGCTAAACCCCTGCCTAGGTTAACAGCCCCCACAAAAGATTAGTTCTTTGTCTCAAGAGAGGCAGGAAGAGTCCCAGGTCCCTCACCCATGTCTCTTGTCTTTGTTGAGCCAGTCACTCCAGGTATAGGATGGGAAACCCTGGTCAGCCAAGTTGGGGTGCACAGCTGTGAGCAGCCAGGGGGTGTGGGCATCAGCCCCGGGCTCTGTGGAGTCAGCCAGTAGGTGACTCGATTGGAATCCGCGGACATGCGAGTGGTTTTTTTTTTTTTTTCTATTTGGTTTTGCATAGAAGAACCAGGGTGGAGGCCAGAGTGTGGGTCGGGGGTGTATGTAAGAGGCGTCACCAGAGACAGAGTGGGGAGCAAAACAAGCAGATCGACTGAGATACACTGCTGAGGGGAGACAGGAGGTGCTGATGGTGATTCATAGTGCTCAGTAAATACAGACAGAGGTAAAGGGATGGATGGATGGATGGATGGATGGATGGATGGATGGATGGATGGATGGATGGACGGACGGACGGACGGATGGATGGATGGACGGATGGACGGATGGACGGATGGCCAAGGCTGGCGGGCCCCTGCATTTAGCCTGTGGAGCAAAGTTCTCACGCTCAGTGGCTCAAAAATCACACCCACAATTATTATTATTTTTTAAAGATTTTGTTTATTTATGCACACAAGAGCTGGGGTGCAGGCCAGAGTTGTGGGGGTGAGAGGACTCACCAGAGACAGAATGGGGAGCAGAACGGGCAGATCCACTGAAATGCACTGCTGAGGGGAGCAGCGGGGAAGCAGGAGAGGTCTGCTGCACCCTGTGAGTCCCTTCCCTGGCCGGGGATCGAACTTATGCTGCCGTGGCTGCCAATGCCCCACAGTGTGGCGCTTAGCCCCTGGCGCCACCAGGGAGGACCCACACCCACCATTACTAGGTGGGAGTTTCTGAGGCTCAGGGGTCTGGGTAGGGAGGAGCTGGGTTCTCTGCCTTCTTGATGCTGGGCACAGCTCGGTGCTAATTGGGAGGCTTACCTAGAAAGTGTCTGCTTCCCAGCTCCCTCCGATTGTTCCAGAATATACTTCCCTGAGGCTGTAGAATCAAGGGCTCTGGTTTCTCTGGGGTTGTTGGCTCTGGGCTGCTGTGGGCTTCTCTGACCTGGCTTCTCACATCATCAGACCCAGAACGAGGATGTGTAGGTCTGTTCAGGTGGAACAGAGGCTTCTAGAATGTAACCTGATCTTGGAGTAACAACCTCTGACCATAGTTTATGTTTCCACCCACCTTCAAAGGGAGTGGATGCCACAGACGTGACCCCTACGAGGTGGGTCTTGGGGGCCACCTTGGGGTCTGTCCCGCACAGTCTCTGGAGAAGAAGGGGCCTCTTTGCAGCTTAATGCTCGGTGCAATAAAGCAAAGTAGACCCAGAGGTCTGGTCCAGGGGCCAACTGCAGCACACTATTCTTCTTTATATAGATCACAATTGCACTAAGAATGACTTTCACATTTTTTAAGTGGTTGAAAAAAAAATCAGAGAAAGACAGTTCAAGGCCCATGAAAATGCTACAAAACCCACATTTTGGTGTCCACAGTTGGAATGAAAGGAAACCCACATTTTGGTGTCCACAGTTGGACTGAAAGGATGTTGCTCGAGCACCCTCTGTGGTTGCTTTCAAGATGCAAGTTCAGAGTTGAGCGCTTAAACCAGTGGCCACCTGACCCCCCTAGTTCTGGCCCTCCACAGAATAGGTAACCTGAGTCACATGTCTCTGGGCAAGGACATAGCACCTCCCCCGCCCAGGGGATTCCTCTGCAGGGTGGGGGCTGCTGAGAGGAAGGAAGCTCGTCTGGACACCGCAAGGTGAACTTCAGGTGAGTGTAGATCAATGGCGAGTTCAGCATCCACCTCCCTAGGACAAGGGGCCTCCCCCCTTCTCAGGCGACAGGGGCGGGAGGCAGTGCCCCCAGAAACTGCACATCTGTATGTGCTCGTGAGTCAGAACTGCAGCACAAGGTGCTGAATGAACTTTCGAAAGCTGGGGCGCTAGTGGGCCCTGGTCTCTGCTCGGTGGACCCCTCCATGGGTAGAACAGACAGAATGGCCCCCATGCCATTCAATGCTTTTTCTCTGCCTCCTCTCTCCTAACTCTCCCCTTCTCCCTCTCCATGTAAATAAATCCTTCTAAAATCTACGAACAACCCCGCAGCACAACCAGGTAAGATCCACTGGGGTCTCTCAATGGGATGGAGTTGATGGGAATGGTGTGTCAGGGTGGAGGGACTTAAGAGAAGGACTGAGGGCCTCCCTGGTGGCTCAGGGGTTAGGTCTCGTGCTGTAAAGGTATCAGCAGCCACTGCAGCACAAGTTCGACCCCCTGACAGGGAGGGACCCACAGGGCCCAGCAGACCTCTCCTGCCTCCCCGCTACTCCCTCAGCAGTGGGTTTCAGTCAGTCCAGTCTACCTGTTCTGCTCCCCATTCTGTCTCTGGTGAATCCTCTCACCCTCACACCTCTGACCTGTGCCCCAGCTCTTGTATGCATAAATAAATAAATGTTTTTAAAAAGGGGGGATAGGGCCTCCCTGGTGGCGCAATGGGTTAAGCAACGCACTATGAGGCAAACCGCAGCCACTGAAGCACGAGTTCGATCCCTGCCGCCGGCCAGGGTGGGGACCCACATGGCATGGCAGACCTCTCCTGCTGTGCCCGCTGCTCCCCTCAGCAGTGTACTTCAGTTGATCTGCCTGTTCTGCTCCCCACCTTCTGTGGTGAATCCTCTCACCCCCCCACACCTCTGGCCTGTACCCCAGTTCTTGTATGCATAAATAAATAAATCTTTTTTAAAAAATAAAAAAAAATAAAAAGGGGGGATATATGGGCTTCCCTGGCGGCACAGTGGGTTAAGCGCTGCACTGTGGAGCATCGGCAGCCACTGCAGTGCGAGTTCGATCCCCGGCCAGGGAGGGGACCCACAGGGCACAGCAGACCTCTCCTGCCTCCCCGCTGCTCCCCTCAGCAGTGGATTTCGGTCGATCTGCCTGTTTTGCTCCCCACTCTGTCTCTGGTGGATCCTCTCACCCCCCTAACCCCAAGCCTCTGGCCTGTACCTCAGCTCTTGTATGCATAAATAAATCTTTTAAAAAATAATAAATAAACAAAAATAAAATAAAAATAAAAAGGGGGTGAGCGGGGGAGACTTTGAGTGCAAATGGGTCTGGGTGCAGAGATGTTACTTGAGTGTTTGGGGGAACCTTTTCTTCTGGAATGGGCGGGAATGGGGTATTTGTGTCTTGTCTCTCACTTCACCTTTCTGTGAAAGGGGAATTAACAGGACTGTCCTCTGTAAGAGGCAGTGAGACAGGCTGAAGGGGCACTGGCTGAGAAGTGGGGTTAGTGCCAGGAACAGCTCTGCATGGGAGCCCCCAGGAAGCGCTTTCTCTGCAGGTCCCCATCCTCATCTTCCCACAGATTAAGGGCCTCAGGTTAGAGGTGGGGGGCTCCAGGTTTTAGTTAGGGAGTCCTAGGTCATATATGGAGCCCCAGCTTATAGGTGGGATTCTGTCACCCCCTCCCAAGGCTCAATCTTTCCCTCTACCCTTACCTCCCCCATATTTTATCTTTGTCACTTCTCTCAGATCCCATCTCAGACCCCCCTCCCCCATTCTGGTTCCAGACAGGTCGGTCTGCCTTGTGGTTTATGCCTGCTAGAACCCCACATAAGCCAGACAGCTGGGCACCCCCCAAGCCCTGTATCATTCTAAGCATACGTTGTTAAAAACCCGGCGAGGCTCTTAGGGGTTCCCAGGCTGGGCAGAGGTGAGTCTCTGAAATAGGGCAAAACGGGAGGAAAGGGGGTTCCCTCCTGGTGGGGCCTTGCCTGTGTGCTTAAGAAGGCAGGACTGGGTTCAAAAGCAGGCTCACAGAAAGAAGCCAAGCGTTTATTTACACAGGGACCCAGGAAAAGGGGGAACAGAGAGAGAGGAGGGAGGCTTTACAGACCAGATGTGGCCAGATGTGACCTTTTTCCTAACCCAGACAGCATCTGTGTGGCAGAGACCAGAGTCCACCTCGAAGCTGCATGTGGCAAGAGAGCAACTTCTTGGGACACTCTCGGCCAGCACTTCAGCTGCTGAAGCGCCTGCAGCTCTAAGGGCAGAGGGACAGCTCAGCCCCCAAGGCCGGCCTAGCCAGCTTCCCACCCCTGTCGGGGCGGAGTGCGGACTCCCCTTTCTGCCGTCTAATTGGCTGTGAGCGCCTCCCACCGGCGGGATGCGGATCCTCACTGTCGCTCTTACCTGCCCACTCCCGCCGGACCTGGTCGGTGTGGCTTTTCTGCAAGGCTCCGTTAGCTTGTCTTTGCTAGGGGGGTGGGGGCGTTTTTTCACCCCAAAAATAAAGCCTGTTCCCATCATCAGTCACTCCCATCCCAGTCGTAGCAACCACAAACCACTTTCTTTCCCTTTTTTTTTAAAAGATTTATTTATGCATACATGCACTGGGGTACAGGCCAGAGGTGTGGGGGTGTTGAGAGAATCCACCAGACAGCAGGATGCAGAACAGGCAGACTGACAGAAACACACTGCTGAGGGGAGCAGCGGGCAAGGCAGGAGAGGTCTGCTGCGCCGTGTGGGTCCTCTCCCTGGCCAGCGGCAGGGATCGAACTCGCGCTGCAGTGGCTGCAGTTTACCCATAGTGGGTTGCTTAACCCACTGCGCCACCAGGGCGGGCCCTCTTTTCTTTTTAAAAAAAGATTTATTTATGCACACAAGAACTGGGGTACAGGCCGGAGACGTGGGGTGGTGGTGGTGAGAGGATTCACCAGAGACAGAGCGGGGAACAGAACAGGCAGATGGACTGAAACACACTGCTGAGGGGAGCAGCGGGCGAGACAGGAGAGGTCTGCTGCGCTATGTGGGTCCCCTCCCTGGCCAGCTGCAGTGGCTGCTGCTTGCTGCTCCACCAAGGGGGCCCCGATTTCTTTTCTTTTTTTAAATATCTATTTTGTGTAGAAGAACTGGGATACAGGCCAGAACAGTACAGAGGTGTGGGGGTGAGAGGACTCACCAGCGACAGAGTGGGGAACAGAACAGGCAGATCGATGGAAACACACTGCCGAGGGCAGCAGCGGGCGAAGCAGGAGATGTCTGCTGCACCATGTGGGTCCCTCCCTGGCTGGGGACTGAACTCAGGCCACCAAGGAGGCCCCACAAACCTACTTTCTATGTATTTCTGAACATTTGGCATCAGCGAAATCACACACAATGTGGCCTCATGTGTCTGACTTCTCTGAGCATGTGTTCAGGGTCCTCCCCAAGGTGGCGAGTGTTGGAGCTGCACCCCCTTCCGTGACCGAGTGACGCTCGTGTGTGTAGATGAGCTCAGTGTTTATCCATTCGTCTGTGAATGGATATTTGAGTCGTTTTGCTTCCTGCTATTGTGAATCATGCTGCCATGGGCAGGTATGGACATGTTTTTCTGTGGATTGTGCACGGAACCATCTGCCTAGTTTCTGTGCATCCTTCCTAGTCTTTGCTACATTCCACTGTTTCTTTATCAGGTCCATCCTGCTGGGTATGGTTAATGCTGATGGTGGAAGAGCAGAGTACCTGGTTCTGCTCATCCTCTGTGCGCCCCCTCCCCAGCAAGGTCCCTCCCAGCGAGGGACCACTGAGCCTGGAGTGAACTAAGTTTGAGACAGGGCCCCCCTGGTGGCGCAAGGGGTTAAGTTGCAGCACTGTGAAGCTATCTGCAGCCACTAGATTAATTTATTTATGCATACAAGATTTGGGGTGTAGGCCAGAGGTGCAGAGGAGTGTTGGTGAGAGGGTTCACCAGAGACAGTGGGGAGTAGAACAGGCGGATTGACTGAGAGAATCACCTGACAGTCTCACTGAGACCTTCGCATCTCATCTCACTTTTTTTTTTAAAGATTTATTTAGTTATACATACAAGAGCTGGGGAACAGGCCAGAGTCACAGGAGGTGAGAGTATTCACCAGACAGAGTGGGGAGCAGAACAGGCAGATTGACTGAAACACACTGCTGAGGGGAGCAGCAGGCATGGCAGAAGAGGTCTGCTATGCCATGTGGGTCCCCTCCCTGGCTGGCAGCAGGGATCGAACTCGTGCTGCAGTGGCTGCTGTTTGCTTCATAGTGTGTTGCTTAACCCACTGCGCCACCAGGGAGGCCCTGTCTCATCTCACTTTGAACCCTTTCCTGACTTGACAGCTTCTCCTTCCTCAGGCCCTGCCTCTGGCATGCCTGCTGACTGGCACTGTGCCTGGTACTTCTGAAAGAGCACACACTAACCAGTGCCTGATCCTCCATATCACCACCTGCTGACCAGCGCTGGCCGGCTCTGCTGACCTGAGATTGGCCATCTCGAAGAGCAGGCACTGTTTCTGATCCTCGAACACCACCTTCGACACTGCCGTCCCTGCCTCTGCGCTCCTGGCACCATCTCCTGGTGCTGTTGTGTCTGCTGTTGCCAGCCCAGGCTTCCGATTGCTGCTGCACCACTGGGTGCTTCCTCAGGAGTCGCACCTGTGTCTACCTCCAGCTGCCACCATGAGTTGGCTCCTGGTCCACCCCTTACTGGCATACCGTCAGCTCCAGACTCCAGTCCAAGTAACTGTGCCATCTTGCACAAGTTGCTTTTGGTTTAGATTATTGGTGGCAGTAGGACAGCTGGCCGTTGTGACCACAGGAATTCTTTCCTTTTCCCCAGGTTAAAAAATCCTATTATTGTCCCACTGAATCTGAGTCGTGTTCTGTAACTGCAACCTCACGGAGGATCCACCAGCCATGACATCATTTCTCCCAGGTTGGCATGGTTTCCATAACATATTTCTTTTAGCCTAACAACCAAAGCTATATCGTTTCAACATGCAATTAACATATGCTATCAATGATATGTGGATGTAATTTATACACGTGTATATGTAATTTACATACATGTTTAACATATATATTCTAAGCTAAGTCTTTAAAAATCTAGAAGAATTTATACTCACAGCACATCTCAATCTGGACAAACACATTACGAGAGCTTAGTAGACACTTGTGGCCAGTGGCTATTGCACAGAACAGCTCTCCAATGTTGAGGACACAGAAACGACCAAGGTAGACCCAGCCACAGCCACAGGAAACTCCAAAACTAGTGGATACAGGAGAAAAATAGACAAAAAACTAGAGATCATTTCTCGAGAGGTGACAAGTTTTATGAAGAAAAGCAAACTGGAAAGGAAATATTCAAGGGAATAACCAGGAGGGTTTCTGAGAGAAGGTGTGATTTCACATTTGATTTTACTTTCAAACCTCTTTCTGAAATGACCACCAAATATTTCTCAAATCTTTTTCATGTGTCCTGAATGATTAGAGGAGTGGAGTGGAGGTTAGGAGTGGAGGTTCTTTTATGGAGAGTGGGTTCTTCAGTTGTCAAAATGATCAAACCCCCAAAGTCTAAGATGTTTGGGTATAAGCCAGCTGTCAAAAAATAGAAGACACGAAAAAGAATTTGGGCAGCATTCCCTAGTCTTCTGTTTTCTAGGAAAGTTTGTTGAGATTGATTGTATTTCTTCCTGAAATGTTTGTGGAAAGTCACCAAATAATCCATCTGGGCCTAATTGTCTTCATGGACAATTAAGATTTTCTACACAAAATGTCCACACAAAAACACATACATGCATGATTTACAAAAATATAAACAACTCAAAACATCCATAAATACATGTATATGCACAATGGATCCATCCATACCCTGGAACACTTGTTCAACAATGAAAGGGTTTTCATTCAGATTTTTTTTTTTAATCTGGGAACTTCTTTTTTTTTTTTTTTCCAAAGCACGCGGGGGGGGGGGGGGGGG
>JAGFMF010011614.1:8082298-8153899 GCA_019455555.1 Galemys pyrenaicus | reverse complement strand
CTCTCTGGCCGGCAGCAGGGATCGAACTCGTGCTGCAGTGGTTGCGGTTTGCTTCATAGTGCGTTGCTTAACCCACTGCGCCACCAGGGAGGCCCCAGAGTCTGGTTTTGTAGCCCATGTCGTCCGTCTCCCTGCTCCCCTCCACACGTGTGATGGCACGTGTAGTGCCCGCGACGTGGTGGGCGGTTAGGGGTGACTGGGATGATGGGAAAGCTGAGGCAGAGTCCCGTGCTGCTGGGGGCCCGCTGGCCGGGAGCGGTGGGTAGGTGTGGCTGCAGTGGCGCTGTCAACACGATGGCGAGGAGGCGGCTGCAAGCCCCTCCCAGCCTGTGAGCTCATGGCCACCCGTGCTCTGAGCCTGGGGTCCCTTCTCAGGTTTCCGGGACCCTCCTTTCAGACTGCGGGAGCACCAGGTCAGCACATCCGCACGGTAGCCACCCCTGGGGTTTCTGCAGCGCTCGGCCCCTCAGCCAACGCTGAGAAAGTGAGTGGCGTTAGGGGCCCAGGACTAAAACTGGGGGGTGGAAACAGGAAGGACTGCCTGGAAGGATCCCTCCTCACAGCCTGGGCAGAATGGGGAAAGGAGCTGAACCTGTGAGGCAGATGGGAACTCCGTCCAGCTGCTGCTTCACGCTTGGGCTTTCTGGTAAGGGTCTTTTTAAAAATTCACATACCGGGGCCTCCCTGGTGGCGCAGTGGGTTAAGCAACGCACTATGAAGCAAACCGCAGCCACTGCAGCACGAGTTCGATCCCTGCTGCCGGCCAGGGGGGGACCCACATGGTGCGGCAGACCTCTCCTGCCTCACCCGCTGCTGCCCTCAGCACTGTGCTTCCGTTGATCTGCCTGTTCTGCTCCCGCTCTGTCTGTGGTGAATCCTCTCACCCCCCACACCTCTGGCCTGCGCCCCAGTGCTTGTGTGCATAAATAAATAAATCTTTAAAAAAAAATTCACGAGCCGTACAAGCCAAGGCCACTTATTACGTTGGCGTTAGCACTGCCTAGTTGCAGAGCATCACGTCTGTAAAGGAAACCTGCCTGTCAGCAATCAGCTCCGGTTGTCAGCACCACAAACCCACTCTCTGGCTGTGCCCGTCTCGGGCATTTCTCGTCCGTGGCCTCACCTGCGTGGCCTCGTGTATCTGTTTCTCTCCCTGAGCGCCGTGTCCCGGGCCCCTCCCATGGGTGTGAGTGTCCTCTCCTGCCCACGTGGGCTGGGTCCCTTTATGTGTCCTCTCATCGAGGACGGACCCTGGTGAAGCCGCAGGTCAAGTCACCTGAGCTTGCACGTGCAGCGTCCGGGTGCGCGTGAGCTTCCCGTGCTTTGGGCTTGCCTGGAGTGGGGCTGTCGGCGAGCTGATGGCTGCTGGACTTCTTGAGGGCCCCCCCCACAGGTCATGCGGCCTCTCCTGCTCAGACTAGACGTGAAGTGGGCAGGAGCATGCAGAGCGGACAGCCCGGGCCTGCCCCTGGAGCCGCCCGTGATCCCGGGGCATCTTGTCAGCCGGTGGGTCTGGGGAGATGGTGCTCCCTGGCCACCTCACGGGAAGGAGTCCTCACAGGGAGGCCTGGCTGCGGCCCTGGGCCCTTCTGGGGGACAGGACTACGCCCTGGCATTCAGCCCATGCTCGCCCTCCTATGGCCTCTGTTCATAAAGCAAACCAGTCATCTTCGTTGACGTAGTTAAAGAGCGTCCTGGTTGAGTTGCATCAAAACTCCTCCAGCTGGGTGAGCAGCCCTGGGCACCTATTCTTTGGGAAAGGTTGCCACGGCGACAACAAAGCGCCCCGGCCCTGCCCCCTGCTTGGAGCTGGGCATTCATCGCACAGCGCCCTCAGCAGGCTCTTGGGGGACCAGGAGTTCTGAATAAACAGGTGCTGGCCCTGGCCCCTCTGGGTCTCTGCCACCTCTGCCTCTGTTCTCACAGGGAAATTCAGCTGCTGCGGAGGTTACGGCACAAGAACGTCATCCAGCTGGTAGACGTGCTCTACAACGAAGAGAAGCAGAAGATATATCCTTTTGAGGCTGAGCCTGTGCTCGGCTGTGGGCCCGGTCAGGGCATCGCTGTCCCCTGGCAGGGACCACCCAGAAGGAGGCCTCCCCGGCGTCGGTGCAGCTAAGCCCAGGGGGCGGGGAATGCGGGCTGCTGGCCTGGCCGGCTGGGCCGCACCCTGTCCCGCCTCCCCGAGAACCTGCGGTCTGTCTGTAGCTGTCCTGGAGCATCTCAGTAGGCCCTCGAGTTGGCTCCAGACCCCTCACGCTTGCACTGGGGCCTTCCCCTTTGCTGCCCCCACCTGGAGTGGGGGGCCCTGGGGTGGGCTTGCTCTCACCCCTGGTGATCGGGCCTGGCCTTGCCTGGTCTGGCCCTGCCCAAGGGAGGGGCGCGGGGCTGAGTCATCCTGAGGGGTGCTGTGCCCGAGCGTTCGCAACCTTGCCCCTTCCGGTGTTTATCCCTCCCAGGCCTCTGGGGGCCCTGGATCCTGCCAGGGGCAAGGGCCTCCCCCAGGGTGCCCGTGCCTGCCTCACAGGGCAGAACAGGAGGCTCCTGGCCCATGGCCCTCTCCACCAAGCCGCAGCGCTGCCACGTGGGAGGTGCGGCCACGGCCTCCTGACCCGGGCTCCGCTCTGGCTTTTCCTCCCCACGGCCTGACCGCACAGCCACTTCTGTCGCTGCTGAGCTGGCTGGCGCTGCTCTCCCACCCCTATCGCAGGCCCCCACCTGTCTCCCCAGGCCTTCTCCTTGCCCCGTCCCCGTGACTGCACCCACGAGTCCATCTGACTCTCCCTCCTGCCGCCCCGCCTCCCGCATGCGTTGAGCAGCATCCTGCGTTCCCTCAGGGACCAGGGCTTGAGCTCCCCCTCGGGGGTCGCAGATGAGTGATTTTACACTCACCCGTGGGGGCTACAGTGGCCCCTCTTACAGATAACGTAGTCGGTGGGGTTTATGGTGGCTTGGCGAGCAGACAGCTTGGGATGAGGCTCGTCTCCTTCCCCAGCTGCCCTGTAGCCCTCCCCTGCGTCCAGGCACCGGCCTGTGGGTCACGGCGGCTGTCAGGCGCCGTGGGCTCTCCGCACCCTGTTCGCGTTGGGGCCTGCCGGCCGGCGCTACACACAACTCCTTAGCACGGCACGTATATGGTGATGGAGTACTGCGTGTGCGGCATGCAGGAGATGCTGGACAGCGTGCCTGAGAAGCGCTTCCCCGTGTGCCAGGCCCACGGGTGAGTGCGCCCTGCCCCGGCTGCTGCTCTGGCCTCCTGGCCCCCATGGCTGGGCCACCAGGCGCTAGCCCCATTCAGACCCTTTTCTCTGGTTACTGGTGAAATGAAATCTGGAGTGTGTTTTAAATTCAGCTTAGCCAGGTCTTCAGAGCCCCGCTCCTCTGTGCACCTTCCTGCCTCAGCTGCCGCTGCTCGAGGCCCCTCGGCCCTGGTCCTTGGGAAGCCTTGATCCCCCTTCTCATGGCTGCGAACCAGCTGGCCTGTGTGGGAGGGGAGGGCAGCAGGGGCCGCCACAGTGTCCAGGCCCGAGTGGTTGGAGGTGTCCGGAAGGGCTGCCCAGTCGGGAGTGGCTCGGCTGGCCCGTGGCCCCTAGCCGCCTGTCGTCCCCGGCCTGGCCTCGCCGACTCGAGGGGCGTTTGTTTCCCCGGGGAGGTCCCGTGACGCTCTCGGCCCTCAGGTACTTCTGCCAGCTGGTGGACGGCCTGGAGTACCTGCACAGCCAGGGCATCGTGCACAAGGACATCAAGCCGGGCAACCTGCTGCTCACCACCAGCGGCACGCTCAAGATCTCCGACCTGGGCGTGGCTGAGGTGCGCGCCGCCCAGCGGGGCTCCCACGGGCTTTCCCTGTAGGGCTCCCACTCCCACAAGCTCTCTCGAGGGCCCCCCAACCCAGGGGCCACACTGTGAGGACCCGCCCCCGAGGCCCGCCCCGCAGATGCCCAGAGGCTCGGTCTGTCGGCAGGCGCTGCACCCGTTCGCCGAGGACGACACGTGCCGGACGAGCCAGGGCTCCCCGGCCTTCCAGCCGCCTGAGATTGCCAACGGCCTGGACACCTTCTCCGGCTTCAAGGTGGACATCTGGTCAGCCGGGGTCACGCTGTAAGTGCTGTGGGCCTTCCTAGGCCCACCCTGGTGCTGGCACAGCGCCCGGGCCCCAAGCCCCTCAGGCGGCCAGAACGTGGCAGGGCGTGGAAGTGGGGCTGGGAACCCCTTCCGGCAGGGGTGGAAGGCCGTCTTCTGCCTTCGGGGCCAGCGACCAGTGACCTCAGGCTCTCGGGCTCGCGCTCGCCCTGTCTGGTGGTTGCCTGCACGGCCGCCCGTGCCATCCTGGGTGAGCCCCCGTGCCGTGTGGCTCCTGGACACAGCGCATCTCCCGACCAGATTCTGCCTCGTCTGCTGCACGTGCCCAGCTTGGGGCAGCGGCACTGCCCGAGAGCAGCCCCAGGGTCCTCCGGGCCGCTCTGTCTCTGAGGTGGAGCTGATGGCCCGCCCGCCGGTGCCCCGGGAGCCCAGACCCGCTGCAGGCCTCGCCTGCCTTCCAGGGGCAGCCGCTGCTCACGGAGTGCGTGCCCCACGGCACCTTCTGAGGGTGGAACCCAGTGGATCTGGTGCTTCCCGGATGTGCAGCCGCCCCATTCCAGAACACTCCTGTCGCTCAGTGTGGGGCCCTGGGGGTGCGGGTGGTCTAAGGCTCCTTCACCAAGCTGTCCCCGGCCAGCCAGACTCACCCAGTGTCTCTTCCATTGGGAACAAGCTACAACATCACGACAGGCCTGTATCCCTTCGAAGGGGACAACATCTACAAGTTGTTTGAGAACATCGGGAAGGGGGACTACACGATCCCAGGTGACTGCGGCCCCCCGCTCTCCGACCTGCTGAAAGGTGAGACTCGGCTCTGATGAAGGCCGCAGGGGGAGGGGGGGCAGGCTGGGGGCGGAAGTGCTGCAGTGCGAGACGGGGTCCAGCAGGGTCTCAGCCTCCCGCCCGCTGCCTTGAGCTGGGTCTTGCACCTCTCACGCTACCCCCTACATGTCGTTCCTGCCCCTTCCCCCTCCGGGCTGGCGTGGTTGCGAGTGTGCGGAGAGACTGGGCCTAGAGAGGGTGGGGGGGGCTAACCCAGGAAGATTGATCTCGGGAGGGCTCCCCTCTTCTTAGCCCCTGACCCCAGCCCTCCCGGGATCCTGGCTCCTGAAGCCTCTTCCTGCTGCATTTTCCTGTCTGCACAGCAGGTGGCAGTGTCTGTCCACACTGCGACCCCGCCCGTGGGTCCTGTGTGGACCTCTCCTTTGGGACGGCCCTGGACATCCACGCAGGGTGGTCCAAGCTGGAGCCTGCTGCTCCTGGGGCCCCTCTGGAGCCAGGAGACGCCGCCTGTGTGACCTGCGAGAGCTGGGGCACAGTGCAGGCGGGCCTGGTGTTCAGCTGCCTCCCAGGCAGGGCCGGTTCTGCCAGCGGGGCCTCGTAGGGCGCACGGACGTGTGAGCGTGGGGCTTGTACTAGACGCAGTTCTGGCTAAAAGTAGCGCTCTGGCTCTGAGCTGCTGCCTCGTTAAAGGACAGTGGACCTCAGGCCTGGCTTGTGAGGCAGCGCCCGGGGTTGGTGAGGTGAGGTGTGGTGCTCCTCTACAGGGGCGCCCCGGGACCTGGGGGAGGTGGCCAGGCACAGGTCCCGACACCGGTTGCCCTAGGGTCGTGGGGGAAGCGTGTGGCTAACGCGCCACCTCCTCTCCCCAGGTTTCCAGCGACACTCCGATTGCATGCAGCCTCCAGTGCCTTTTCGGGGTTTGTGGGTGTCAGCTGCTGAAGCCCTTGGGGTGCCCAGAGTGCTGGGGTGGGCCGCCTGATCCCAGCCTCCTTACTTCACCCCTAGGGGCCCTTCTGGTGGCCTCACTTCTGCCAAGGGCCTTGCGGGGCTGTGGCCAGTGTCTGGGCCTTGTCCTCCCAGCAGGCCTGGCTGCATCTGCTCTGACAGGGCTTCCCACTCTGGCCATCACTGCCCCGGGGAGCGTTGCCCAGATTGGCAGGGCCTGTGAGTGAGACATCTGGTCAGCTGGGGTCTGAGGGGTCTGGGCAGCGGGGTCCATGGGCTTGTCTCAGGCACGAACGCAGGGGTTCTGTCTCTGCAGTCCTATGCAGTTTTCACCTGGAGGTTCGGGCTGGCCTCGGGGTCTTTGCACAGCAGGGCAACTGACCAGAGAGCTACTGGCCTGGAGGCTTCTGTCAGCCAGGCCGATGGTCACTTCCTTGGGTCTCCCGGACACCACCCTGACTCCTTGCTCCGAACCCCAAGTCTGCTTGGAGGGGATGTGGCTAAAGACCCTGCAGGGGGATGGAGAGGCTGGTGGGGCCTCTCCCAACCTTCAGAACAGTGAAGCCATGAACCCTGACCTCTCCCACACCACTCATGACTTTCTGAAAATGCCTTGGTTCCCGTAAACAAGGCCCTGCACCTCCCCTGTCCCCACCCCCCGCCTCAGCAGGCAGAGGAGAACTTCGAAGCTCCCCAAGCCCCCAGGCCCACGCTTTGGGGTTGGAGCTCCCCCCACTGTCCTTGCAGCAGGGGTGGGAGCACTGCGGCGGCTCAGTGAGGACTCACGGGGCCTCCAGGCTTGGCCTTGCCGCCCCTGCCTCCTCGGGCAGCCCAGCTGACGTAGGCTTGGTCTTGCTCCCTCTGGCGTGGGGCAGCTGAGCTCCCCGCACACCGGGGAGCACTCTGCACCAGCATCTACCTTGTCTTCTGGGCATCTGGCTCTTCCTCGCTGCCACTTTGGGCTCCTTGCTCCTTGGCGGCCGACTGAGCCAGCTGCCCAGGTGCCAGCCGCGGACAGGCTGCGCCCCGGCTCTCCGGAGTGCGGGCGCAGGCGCAGGGCCCCTGGGCAGGGCTGTCTTGCTTCCTCCTGCCGTCCTGCGCAGTCCTCTCGCCACGCCGCCAGTCCCCGCCCGGCACCCTGGTAGGACTTGGGGCCGGGCACGGCACAAGCCAGAGCTGCGTGTCGCGCTGCCCAGGCACGGGCGGGCAGGCCTTGCTGACGCTCCTGCTGGCCTCTCCCCAGGGATGCTGGAGTATGAGCCGGCCAAGAGGTTCTCCCTGCAGCAGATCAGGCAGCACAGGTGAGTGGGTGCTGGGACCAGCCTGGCCACTGCGGGGCAGCGCGGGCTGGATGCGCGTGCCCAGGTCTCCCTCTGTCACTCAGCCTGGGCGCCGTTGTGGGGTGCAGCCCTGAGTAGCCTTGAGGGACAGGAGACTTGACTCCGCTGCAGCCTTTTTTTTTTTTTTTTTTAAAGATTTATGCATCAAAGAACTGGGGTGTAGCCAAAGCTACAGAGGGGTGAGAGGATTCCCCAGAGACAGAGTGGGGAGCAGACCAGGCAGATCTCGTGAAATCCACTGCTGAGGGGAGCAGCAGGGACAGGAGAGGTCTGCTGGCCATGTGGGTCCCTCCCTGGCCAGGGATCGCGCTCAGGCTGCAGCAGTGACAGCTGAGATATAGTCCCAGGGAGACCCTCCTTGCGGTCCTGAAGGTAACTGCAGAGCAGGTTGTGAGGTGGCTGAGGGCACCCCCAAAACCTCGACACAGCCATGCGCTCCCAGGACCTCCCTGTCCCTCATGCCCACCTCAGGGCAGCTTCCCCAGGCCGGTCCCTGACCGTGAGCCTCTGCTGCGCTTGGGGACCTGGAGGTGGGGTGTGATGTCCCTGCTGTGGGTTTGGGGGTACGGGGCGGTGAGGGTTGGCCAAGGACCCCCCATCGTCCTCCTGGACCTCCCAGCACCAGCTGTGCGTGCCCACGAGCCCGTCCTCCCAACCAGCTGTGAGCGGGGCCCGGGGTTGGGACGGCTCTCCGTCATGCCTCACCACTCCTGCCCCTCACCCACCAACCCCAGGCCCGCCCCAAGCCTGCTCCCTAGGGGCAAGGCCAGGGCATTGGCCTGGGCAGAGCTGCTTCTGTCAGTGAGGGGGTGCAGTGCTGGGGGTCACGGGGCAGGCAGGTGTGGTGGTCATGCAGCCTGTGTATCAGGACGGCAGGGAGGCGACTGGGGGTCCAGACACCTGCGGAGCTGTCACTGGTTTGTGCGGAAGGGAGCACAGGGGGCAGCCGGGTCATGCCTGGTTTAAAGGAAGATCCTCTCTGGAATTTAGTGTTGGCGGGGTCGAGGGCCATGAGGGAGATGTCATCTCCCGGCCTCCTGCTGAGCCGTCTCGAGGTAGCTGGCCCTGGTGGGTCATGAGGCCCAGAGGCCAGCCCTTCCTGGCGATGTGCAGGCGGCAGCGGGCAGCGTCCCTGTTCTAGGCTCCCCTTGGGCTGTAAGACACGCCTGGGCCTGGAAGTGTGGGCGGCCTTCTCCCCTCACTCCTGAGGGCGAGGCCTCGGCTACCTTTGGCCAACAGTGGCCAGGGTCTCTGTCCCTCCCAGGAAGTGGGTCCCAGGGGCCTCGGGTGAGCTGGTGTTTGCTTCCTTGCGTGGCGAGTGCTGCCTTTTGCGGCCATGCCCTGGGGGCGTGGAGGCCTCGCAGATTCTGAATACCCCTGCCCCCTTGGGGGCCATGCCGAGGGTGTTGGGCACTTACCCAGGCAGGTCCACTCCCCGGGGAAGGGTCTCCGTGGCCTGTTGCCACGGCAGCCAGTAGAGTGCCCTGCGGTGGGGACTGCTGGGCCTCCCAGCGGGCCCTGCCTCAGACCTGTGCTCTTAGAGTGGACTCCAGTGTAAGCTCGCAAGGGCCTGGAGTGGGCCTCCGTGAGGCCCGTGTGGTCGGCCTCATACACAGGGCAGGCCCAGGTCCTGACCGTGTGGACAGGGGCAGGGGTCCAGGCCACGGGGGAGGCAGAGGAGGTGTGGCGCTCGGGGTCCGCGTGGGGCAGGATGCAGGGTTCTGGGGGCGCGAGCTTGTGCGCCTACCCTGGGGAGGCGGGGTCTTTGGGGGGCGGGCGGGGCCCACCGCGGGGGCTGTCGCCTACAGTTGGTTCCGGAAGAAGCACCCGCCAGCAGAGGAGCCGGTGCCCATCCCGCCGAGCGCGGGCTGCGAGGACGGGTGGCGCGGCATGACGGTGGTGCCGTACCTGGAGGACCTGCACGGCTGCGCGGACGAGGGTGGGGACGGGGACCTCTTCGACATCGAGGACGACATCATCTACGCTCAGGACTTCACGGTGCCTGGTGAGTCCGGAGCCGGAGGCCGTGCCGCCTCCACGGTGACCCCGAGCCCTGGCTCGGGACGGTCTGAGCCCCACAGGAGCAGGAGGGGCTCCTCCCGCCTCCCGGGCCCAGCGCGGTGGGAGGCCCCGACAGCCCGAGGGTCCGGCGGCCTCCCGTGCCGCCCCGCTGACGCCGGCCTTGCTCCCCCAGGTGGCGAGGAGGCGCCTGAGGCAGGGCTTAGAGAGGAGAGCGCCTCGCAGAAGAGCCGGTGCTCAGCCCCTCCTGGACAGGAAGCTGAGGCCGGGGGCGTGGACGAGCTGGTGGAGGGGCTGGGGGGGTCCGATGGGACTCCAGGCCTCAGTGTAGCCCTGCCGGGTGTGGGCGGAAGCGGCCCCTCCCAAGGCGCTGACTGACCCTGTGCGGGTAGCTGCCCGGTGGTGTCCTGTCCCGGGCCCCCTTCCCCTCCCGGGGCGCCCATGGTGCCCTTCTGTTCTGAGCGCGCTGCAGGTTCGCTCATAAATGTTTGCCCCACTGAGTGTGCGCAGCCAATGCTTGCCCGTCCCCCCGGCCTCTGGCCGGCCGCCGAGGGCCTTGGCTCTTCATGGCAGGAAGAGTGTGTGCCGGCAGGGGGCTGGGGGAGGCCGGAGCCCGGCCCTGCAGCGGTGGGCAGTGTGCCTTTGTCCCTCCGGAGCTGCGCGGGCCGTGGGCTCTGCACTGTCCCAGCCGTCTGGGGTCAGCCCGTGCCCGGAGCCCAGGTCACTGGATTTAGCGGTTGTTGCCCTGGGACATGGAGCCCTGGCACAGCTGCCTCCGTGGCGGGGGTAACGAGCTGTCCCGCCTCTCAGCAGCTCTGGGCGTCGGCTTGAGGTGCTGGGTGCGACTCCTACCAGGCTCCGCTGGCACCCGCACCCCGCCCCGCACCATGCCCCGCACCTGCATTCAGCCCACACTGACTTCCAGGTGCCTGGGGAAGCTGGGAGGATGCCCCAAGGGCCTGCCTTTCCCAAGTGGGTAGAGGCCACTAGGAGCAGCCATTCAGGCCTGAGTCAGCCCCCAGCCCGGGACCGTGCGCAGAGAGGTCTTCTGGCCACTGTGACATACTCTGACATGGTCAAGGTCAGCGGCAGGCCGGTGGGGCTGTGCTCCTCCACACCAGTCCTGCTCGCATTCGGGCCACGGCCCTTGGCTGGTCTCCGAGCGCCCTCACCGGGGGCTCCTGCTGGTGCCCTGAGAGCGGGCACTGCGCCAGGGCCGGGTGGACCATGGGCAGTGCCCCACGTGCCCTGAGGGGGGCAGGTCCGGCGCCCGCCAGCTGCCCTCTGTTTGCTGGTGCTTGAGGTGCTCTCTGCAGGGGCCGGCCCCACGGCGCCTGCCCACAGGAGCAGGGCCCTTGACCCCTGTCCTCACTCCTCCCCACCCCAGCAGTGGGTGAGAGCCCAGACCCAACACCTCCTCGTCAGAGCCTCCCCGACAGGCTGTCCGCGATGGGCGGACAGTGGGCTTGGGGCAACTGAAGATACCCAAGTGGGGCTGCCTTCCTGCAGGCTCCCCCTCTCCGACTTCTGTCCTGGGGCGCTCAGCAGCTGGGCAGTGCAGTCCCAGACTGGGCTCTAGGACAGCACACGGAGGGGGCACTGCAGGCCGGCGCTGACCCTGTCAGCCCGATGGGGAGGCCGAGGCCGGCCGCTGGGAAGCCCGTCTCAGCCCCAGGCCCGGCCTTCCCACTCCAGCGGGCTCGCTGAGGTGAGCACCCGTCTGGCCCGCCGGACCCTGGCCTGCAGCTGTGCTGGTGCTGAAAGGTGCGAGCCGGGTGGCTCGGGTGCCCTGCTACAACCCCTTGGCCTACACCCGGCCCTGCGGGCGTGTGGGTGGGACAGGCTTGGGCATGGCACGGCCCAACCAGCCCACACTCGCCCTCTTCCTCTTAGGACAGGTCCTGGAGGAAGGGGCCGGTCAGAATGGACAGAGCTGGGGCCTGCCCAAGGCTGTGTGCATGAACGGCACAGAGTCAGCCCAACTGAGCGCCAAACTGAAGGCGGAACGCCGGGCCAGCTCCACCTCCAACCCCAGCCGCAAGGTCTGCTCTGCCAGCAGCAAGATCCGCCGGCTGTCTGCCTGCAAGCAGCAGTGAGGGCCGTTGCCTGCAGGTGGGCCCTGAGGGCAGGCGGGGACTGGGGGAGGTGGTGGGGCACACCGAGGCCGTCAGGCTCTGCCCCGTCACGCCAAGCCCGTCTGGGCACGGGGCCTGGGTCAGGAGTGAGGACACTTCCTCTGACCGTGGCCTGGCCGCAAAACCGAGGGACTTGTCTCCTTCCCAACCTGAGGGAGGGGCAGGGCTCGGCACAGGCCTGGGCGGAGGCTGCATGGGTGGAAGGTGGGAGGTCCCGGAGGGGTAGCGTGGGCAACTGCCATCCCGGCCAGCGGCAGGCCCCTTCCTGCCGCCTCTGCTGCGCCTGTCTGCTCCCGGGAAGGGGACGGCCCAGCCTGGCATAGCCACACCCTCTCCGGGCCTGCCTTGGCCAGCATCAGCCTCACGGTGGGCGGGCACTTGCCCTGGTGGGGAGACCTGGGCTCTGAGGGGAGGGCAGTGAGGGCTGCAGATCTCCTGGTCACGCTGGACGTCTGACAGCCCGTGGAGCAGCCCGTCTCCTCCCGCCCCGGCCCGAAAGTTGGACGTGTGTGCTGGCCCGGCGGTGACCCGCTCCTGTTCCCTGCAGCCTCCAGCCGGAAGCCCCAGCCGGGGGCCATAGCCTGGGTCCTTCTCAGTCTTCCTGCCAAATGCCGGTCTGCTGCCTGCTGCCCAGGAAGGCCACCACCACGCGCTCTGCGCTGGCCACTGCCCAGGAAGCCCGGGGGTCCTGGAGGGTTGCCCCGGGGGGCAGCAGACACTGGAGTCTGGCCCTCTCCTCATGGCCAGTGGACATGATCTGTGACTTTGCAATCCTGTGCTGAGCCCTTTCCCAGCCAGGGGAGGGCAGGGGCTGGCGTGGGGCCCTGTGCAAAGCCTTGCCGTGCACTTTATGTTTAGACTACTGGTTCTCGCCCGCCCGACTGTCCTGTTCTTGCCGCTACGTGGTAGCGCACGCCCCTTGGCAACGTGCAAGCAGCGCGGCGACCGTCCTTAGCGGGAACGGGCCCATCAGCCGAGATGCATGTCCAGCGCCCAAGGGAGCCAGGCGGCTGCCTTGTTTTTGTTGTTTGGATTTTTTTTTTCTTTTCCTTTTTTTAAAAGAAAAAATAAAACAGGTGGATTTGAGCTGTGGCTGTGAGGGTGTTTGGGAGCCGTTGGGTGGCAGGACGTGCTGGCCAGTAGAGGGCAGGGTCCGCACCTCAGCCTGGAGCCCACCGCGCAGGGGCTGGCCGTGGCCGGGACACACACCTTGGTGTGCTGGGCCTGCCTTGGGCCGGATCCTGGCACCCCTGTGGGAGCCCGCCTCCCAAAGCTCAGCCCAGAGCCCACCGCCAGAGTTGCCAGAGCCTGAGGGCAGGACCGAGCCTGCCAGGGAGGACGCAGAGCGGCGTGCACGGTAGATATTTATAACGGACCAGAAAACAAAACACAGAAACTCCACCACTGAATGGTACACAGACGGCGTGAAGCTGAGGGGTGGGGCAGGGTGACAGGGCTGCCGGCGAGGGCAGCCCCCTCTTTTGGCAATAAATAAAGCTTGGGAACTTGAAACCTTGGCCTTCCGGGTCTTGTGTGAGTCTCAAACACTGAGGAGTCCTGCTGGCTCTTTGGACTAGACAGGTGGCGTGGGGGCAGCTTGGCTGCTGACATGCGGAGGGCGGGCGCGAGCATGTGGACACCGAGGAGCCCTCCGGGGCTGCGGGAGTGGCGGCGGCAGTGAGGTGAGCCCGGTTATTGCTCAGAGGGCGGAGACTGCCGAGGCGCGCTGCTTGAGGTAAATGGCTTCCGGGATCAGTGGCCACAGCTTCCGGCCATCTCCCTGGCCCACGCGTCACCCCTGGTGCTCGGCGCCCGCCTCTGTGGGCCCGGTGCACGTGCCCTGACACCTGGGCCCCGTGGGGCTTGACCCGCTGGCCTGGGGCAGGCGCCGCACAGGAGCCCCCGCTGGAGCTGTCAGGCCCACCAGCCTCAGGGCGCTCGTGCGTGCAGGCCTGGGGCGCTCCTGCCTCCACCCAGAGGCCGCGGGCACTGAACACGGCGCTCAGGAGCCCGAGGAGACTCCGCCATGCTCCCTCCAGGTGAGCCGGGGCTCTGGAGCCTTGGGATGCCGCGGGGATCCAGCCGCCAGAGGGGTCTGCGCCAGCACACCTGGGGGTGGTCCAGGCGTCCCAGGCGCCCCCAGCCATGCCCAGCCACGGGGACCCCACGTGGCACGGGCCAGAGGCTGACTTGAAGCGGCGGGTGCGGGGCCTAGACCGGGCTGTGGTCTGGGGACGTGGGCGCGGCGGCCGCCAGCGCAGGGACCGCAGCGACCGGCTGGGCGAGACTCAGCGGGAAGAGCCCCTCGTCCAGGCGGGCCACCAGCTTGTCCAGGAGCGCCCCTGGCGGCCCGGCGCACAAGCCTGAGCCCGGGCAGCCACTGGTCCCCCCGGGCTCCTCCTCGATGACGGGGATGGCCGGGACAGCAGCTCCCGCCGGGTCATCAGCCGCGCGGTCGGGCGGGCAGTCGACGCTGTCGCCTCGGCGCAGGGGCGCGCGCACAGGGCGGGGGGCGGAGCCGGGCAGGGCGGGGCCGGGGGCGCTGGCACGCGAGCCGGGGTCGCTGTGCTGCCGGCCGCGCTGCCACTGCTTGCGGGGGTGCGGGTGTGCGCGGGCGCGGTGGCGGGCCTGGGGGGCGTCGTCGAAGTGGGGGTCGTGGCGCAGGAACTCGTGGAAGAGGGCATCGGTCTTCTCGTCGATGCTGTAGTCGCGGCGCGGGCGGCGGGGCCAGGCTCGCGGGCTGTGGGGCCTGGCAGGCGCGTCGGCGGGTGTCCCCTCGAAGCTGCCGCCCACAGAGGCCGAGTGGCCCGCAAAGGAGAAGCGCTCCTCGGACGCGCCCGGGAGCCCGTCCTCGCCCGCGCCGCGGCCCTCGATGCTGGCGTAGCCGCTGTCCATCTGCAGCAGCTTCCGCGGCCCACTGGTCTCACCGTCCCCAGCCCGTGGTGTGGGCGGCGGCGAGGGTGGCGGGAAGGTGGGTGCGGGGCCCCCGGAGCCCGAGCCGGAGCTGTCGCCGCTGCGCACCGAGTCCCGGTCGTTGCCGCTGCTGCTGTGGTCCGAGGTGGCGGCTGCGTGCAGCTCCAGAGAGGCCCGCAGGCTCCAGATGTCGCGGTAGATGGTCTGGGCCTGCTCCTGCCCCGCGTCGGACTCCTGCTGCTCAGGGCCCTCGTCGCTGTCGCGCTGCAGGGGGGACTCGGGGCTCGCCTCGCCCACAGTGCCAGCCTCCTCTGAGGTCCCTAGCCTGCAAGCCAGGCCCCGGCGTGAGAAGGCTGCACCACCCTCGCCCCCCACCCTGCCTCTGGGTAGGGGAGGGTGAGCGCGGGTAAGGACTCAGTGCTTGGCCGGGCCCTGTGGAAGAGGAGTGTTTCTTTTAAAAAGCTGCCTGCCTTCTGCGTGGGGGACACTGTTTGGACAAGCCCTTTTCAACCGAGTGTCTCTTACGCCGTCTGGCCTGAGGACTGCTGGTGCCGGCCGCTGGCCTCCCCGCAGGAGTTAGCCTCTCTGGTCGTAGGTCAGCCGGTCTTCCAATGCCTCAAGGCAGGTGTGCGCCCAGCCCACCGCCCCCAGGGCCAGGGCAAGCCACTGGGCCTCACCCACCCCCCTCTGGTTGCTAGCCAACCAGCAGGAGACCAGAAGGGTTAACTACTCAGACCTGGAAGTACCCCAAAGTAGGGATCCTGCTCAGCTCCCTTGATGGGGCCCCCCTCCCCACACACTTGGGGGAAGCTTTGGACAACTACCCCGGGGCTGAGGGAGGGTCGCGTGGCAGCCCCGGTCGTCCAGCCTCAACACAGGCCGGCAGCAGGCCCGGGGCCCAGGCGCGTGGGGAAGGCCTGACCCAGCAGGAACCGGCAGCGCCCGGACAACTGCACGCGGCTGCGACTGCCCTGCGGGCCTCTGTTCTGGGGACCCTGGGGCCCTTGTCTGGAGTCCTGCCTGCCCCGCTGCCCTTACCCAGTGACCCCTGCTTCCTGCCTCTGGTCCATGCTGGAGAGGTGGCCCCAGCGAGGCAGCCTCTGGGAAGGACGGTGGAACCGGAGGGCCTCGACCGCCTGTCTGCAGGGTATGAAGACGCTCCCTGGGCCACCTGGGGGAACAGGGTGGGGCAGGGGCCCACAGGTCCACCCCTAGCACCTCTATCTACTGAAAAATACCTGCCGAGAGTGGGGGACGGGCTGGTGGGGCTGGCCATAAAGGGGCGGGGGAGTGAGAAGGCCGTGGCATCGCCCGTGCTGGTGATGTACTGGATGAAGTCCGCCTGGGGGGCGTCCCCCGCTTGCTCCGTGCTCTCACTGGCTGCCCGCTGCCGCTGGAAGTGGTGCCGTTTGGGGGAGCCTGCGCGGAGGAAGGCCGTCAGCCTGCCTGGCCAGCCTGGGCTCTCCTGCAGGCCGGAGGGCACTGGCCTGGCCAGATGGCCGTGAGCCCTGCTGTGCACGCGGGAAACAGGCGGTGCGCAGTGGCTGTGGCAGGTCTGAGCTGAGGTGTCCAGGTCGGGCCACGGCCCTGGACAGACAAGTTTGGCTCAGCAAGGACGTGCACCAGACACGGGTAGCAGCACAGCCTGGCTAAAATGCAGAAGCTAGAACGTGGGGGTGGAGGGCAGGCGGGGCGGGGGGTGGAAGGGGCTTCCTGGGGAAACGGGGCACAGCCCTGTGCTCCCAGATCCACAGTAGCACGGGAGTGCCCAGGTATGGCCCCACCCCCACCTGTGGGCCTGCTGGCCGGTGGCCAGGACCCTCCCACGATGGGGGCCTGGGAGAAGCTGGGGTGGGGAGCCCTCAGGGTGGGGAGAACAGTCACCCAGCAAACAGGTTCTGGGCGCCTCTGCACCCACATTTGACGGTAATCACTCCTGGGAATCACGGCGGGACAACCGGCTGGGTTCTCCCGCCCCTGCTCCAGCTGGAGCCGCCCACCCAGCGTCCACAGGACACTTGCACTGACCACGCGCCGCCCCTTCTCACTGCCCGGGACCTGCTGGCCCGCCTCCCCAGGAGCGCAGGAGCCAGCACCTCGCCTGACCCTGCCAAGAAGCCTTGGGCGTCAGGAAGCGCCCTCCCGCGCCCACCCGGCAAGGAGCGCAGGGCCCAGACCCAGGCCCCGAGACAAGCGCATGGTCCCGGGGGCCGTGGCCACTCCCGCGTGGCGGCAGCTCGGCGTGCGTGTTCACACGCCCTCACACTGTCTGCGGCGCCACGCCAGACAGGCTGTCTGGCCAGAGCCCAGCCCGCCGGGCTGCTGCTCGCGAGGTGTGGCCCACCCTTCTCCGGTGGGGCGGCCGCCTGACGCTAGGGAAGCGGAAGCAGGCGCGGGACGCCCCCGGGCACAGGCGCAGCCTCCCGGGCGGCTGGCCCTGCAGACCGACTACGCCAACGGGGCGGCCGCCCACAGCTGGTGTGCGTGGGCGCGGCCTGAGGCAGCCCTCTGACCTCGCTTCTCCCGGCCTACAGCTCACCTCTGGTGTCCAGACTGGATGCCCGCTGGCTGGGCTCCAGCTTCCACTTCTTGACCTTGAAGTAGGGGCTGGCCCCGTCCAGGCTGGCATGTCTGCGCAGGCGGGTGAAGAACTGCAGGACAGGGAGTGCCCCAGAGCCTGGGCCCGCGTCTCTGGGCCCTGCCCCAGCCCCCAGCCCCCCAGGCTTCATGCTCCCGGCACCCTGTCTGACCAGGAGGGGAGAGGGGCGCTCTCGGCACACGTGCGATGCCGCCAGGCCCAGGCTCTGCGCATACGGCCGTGCCAGCGTGGGCAGCCGTCACCGAGCCCCACTGCCACCCAGTTGCGGTGCACAGAGGGACCGGCACCTTTGTGGGGGAGGGGGCTACCCCAAGCCCGGGGACTCAGCCGGCCGGCGGGGCCCCTCTGCTCTCCCCCGCCCTGAACAGAAGAGGCTTCTCAGGTGTGGAGACCATGCTCTGGCCTCCCCCCTCCCCGGGCAGTGGTCTCCGTGGGTGGGAACTGTCACGGCTGACCACAGGCTGACCTTATCCTGCGGCGGGGTGGGGAGGGGTGGGGGCCTCACCGAAGTGCCTTCCCCGGAGTCGCTGGACGGTGAGGGGCTGATCTGGAAGTCAGTGGTGCCCGTGGCCGAGTTGTAGGGGTCACCTGGCAGGGCGGAGCTGGGGCCCACGGAGCGGCCGGTGAGGGCCTTCCCCGGGGGCTGTGGGACAGAGTCGGGGTAGGGGAGGAAGCAGTGACAGGTCAAAGAGCACGGGTGGCGCCGGGGTGATCTGGGGCCCCGCCTCCCGCTGTGCCCCCGCCAGCTCCTTCCCATCCTGGACGAAGAGTCGGCGCCAGCACAGGGAACGTGCCCCTGCCTGGCGGAGGCGACGCCGGGGTCCAGGCCTGTGACGGACGCCACGTCGCCCACACTCACCTGGAATATGGCGAGGCTGGCCTTGGGAGGGGCAGCGGGGTGGGGCGTGGCGGCTGCACTGGCCTCGCCCGAGTCGCACTCATGGATGGTGACAATCCTGAGGGGCGGCAGGTGCAGGTGGGTGAGGCGAGCGTTCTTCAGATGGTGGAAGTCGCCCTCTGTCAGCGTGTACCTGAGCCAAGCGTGCCGTCAGGGCCACCCGTGGTCTGGGCGCGGCGGAGCGGGCACGAGCTCCGGAGAGGGCGGTGCTGCGTGAGCCCACCCCAGGCCCTGCCGGCCCGCACCCGACCTCCCCGGGGACCCCAGCCCCCTTACCGCCGGCCCTTGTCCTGTGCCTTCCGGCTCTGCTCGAACAGGGCCGCCTCGTTGAAGGAGACGCGGCGCCCCGTGGAGCTGGCGCACAGGACGTGCTCGGTCTCTGCTTCCTGGCTCTCGGGGTCATCCCCCCTGCAGTCAGGGTCTGCGAGGAGAGCCAAGAGAGGGTAGGCCCCGGGTGGGCCACGCCGGGTGGTGCTGGGCAGGCCACGGGGGAGGGGAGGAGGGACCGAGGGGCCCGTCTGACCGCTGGGGGGCGGGGCGGGACGGCCACTCGCTCATCCGCTCACACACTCACTCTCAGCACGCGCCTGTGAGCACCTACGCGTGGGCTTTAAGGAAACAGAGATGAGTCGGAATCGAGCTGCGCCTAGTCTGGTGGGGGAGACAGACAGACACAGACGGTCAGGCAGCCCGAGGGGCGGTGGAGGGGCGGGTGGGCACGCAGGAGGGGTGGGGCCTGGCGGGGGCCTCACCTGGGGCTGGGTGCGTGCCATTGTCCAGGTAGGTGGTGGTCACCTTCTCCGCCTCCTCCATGGCTCTGGACAGAGACAGTGCGAGGACGGGGTGGGCTGGGGGAGCAGAGAGCCTGCCCAGCGTCCCTGAGGGCGTCTCCTGCCCCTGTGCAGCCCCCGGGCCAAAGGAGCCCCTGCTCTCCCCCACCCCCAGTTCCGGCCAACAGCCTGGGACCCACACTCAGAGCAGGTCCGACGCCCAGTCATGAACCCGCCCGCCCGGCTGCTCGCACATGCGTGGGCGCCCGGCCGCACGCACCGCCTCACGCGCACGGTCCTCAGGCGCACGTCGCCTCGCACACCCCCGCATCCGGCCCCCAGCGCACGCACGGACCGGGCCCCACGTCCGGCGGCGACGCACACCTGTGGAAGCGCCGGTGCACGTCCCAGCAGCGCTTGCACAGCAGCAGCACGCCCGCCAGCACCACGAGCGTGCCCCCCACGAAGAGCAACGCCACCACCACCAGCAGCGCGTAGTTGTCCAGGATGGGGTCGGGCTCCACCTGGGAGGGCCGGGGCCGCCAGGTCAGCAGTGTGCCCTGGCGACCACCCCCGCCTCCCGACCACCCCCGCCGCACCCCTGCACTCACAGTGGGGTGCCCCGTGGTGTTGTCCCAGGAGGTCGTCAGGGCGACGGTGGCGGCCGCGTCCGTGGCGGTGGTGGTGGGCTGCATGCTGAGGCCAGGAGGAAGGCCTGGCGGGCAGGGCCTGCTCAGCTCAGCTCCTCAGTCCCAACCTCCTGCAGGAACCTGGAATCAGCCTCCCTGATCAAAGCCCACACAGGCAGTGACTCATGGGCGCTGGGGACAACCCACGCCCTGCTCAGACCAGTGCCCAGCACCGGACATCCATCTGCCCATCTCTAAAGCTAGGAAGGCGTGTGCACGCTGGCCACCTCCCAGCTAGGGTGGCCAGCCGATGCAGCGAACGCCACGGAAGCCCTGCCCAGGAAAAGGGAAGCACCCCTGACAGGACTGGGGAAACTGAGGCTGTGGGCGCACTCCAGAGAGACCCCAGGAGCCCTGCCTGCACCATCAGGGGACAGGGAGGGGGCTTGACGCCCCTAGAGATTCGTTCCAGGATGGCAGGGACCAGGGATCATCCTAGAGGGGGTAGGAGGAGGCCCGGGGCTGTCCACCCCCAAGGGAAGGACGGAGGAGCTGAACAAAGCTACTCCTGGGTCACGGCTGGGCGAGGTAAAGGTCTTCCCTCTGCAGAGCGCCAGTGGGAGTGAAAAGGACAAAAAAGGCGCATCTGTTCTGAGCCCTGAAGAATCTGGTTCCCATGGCGACCAAGCTAGCAGGCCAGGGAGGGGGGGCGGGTTGCCAGGGAGCACTAAGAGAGGGAGCAGCGCGGGGGAGGGAGGCCTCCCGCAGGGGCGGGCTCCAGCCACTGGGAGGCAATATGGCTGCTGCGGCAGGACGCGCTGGTGCCCAGCCTTCAGAGCTGTCCGCCCTCCGTCGGTCTTCCGCAGGGGGAACCCGAGGCCGGGAGGAGCTCATAGCGAGGGAAGACTCTGCGAGCAAATGGCACCTGACCGTCCTCCCGACGCCCGGCTCCTCCCGGGAAGGACTGCTTGGCTACACGCTGCGGTCTTGGAGCAGTCTGAGGACGACGGGATGACCAGCAGCCTGGAGCCCGCATGGCCCGCAGGGGCGTGGTGGGGGGGCTCCCCAAAGGAAAGGGAAAGCCTCTGCAAGGTTCCGGCGTCCCCAAAGCCTTTTGAGCTTTAAGCTCACTGGACAGCGGGGTAAACAGAGACCGAGAGAAGGGCAGGGTCTTGGTGGACGCCAAGTGTCCTCAGAGGCTGGCAGTGGCGCCCCGGATATCTGGGGGGAGGGACGAGCATATAGAGGTCTGGAAAAGAATCCAGACTGGAGGAGGGAGCAGAGGCGCTGGGACGATGACAGACGAGCAGAAAGATGGCAAGAGGCCAGGGGAGAGAGGTTTTAGGGGCTAGGCGGGGACGCGAGCAGAGGCCGTCGGTACCTCCGGGCAGCCCCCAAGGTCCAGCCTGGCCGCGGCTCCCGCTCAGAACTCCCATCGCACCCACCCGACTCGTCTCCAACCGTGAGAAGGGGTGGCTGGCGACCGGAGGACGGGGAACCCGACTGCTGGCACCACAACCGCGGTCTAAGTCAGGAGGCGGAGACGCCATTGCGCTCGCTGTCTATTCCAGGGGAAACTGAGGCCGAGGAGGGCATGGGCGTGGGTCTCTGCGGGCCGCCCCAAGGAGGGTACACTGGCCCCGCAGGTCTGCCCCCACGCGCTCCGGGCTCTTCCTTTCCCTCCCTCCGGCCTCGCCAGGAAGGGTCGGTGGTCCTCGGCCTGGAGAGCCCGGGAGTGATCCCGGGCCGCGTTGCCCTGGTCTGAGCCCCGCCCGCCCCAGTGCAGCTCTGGGCCCGCCGCGCCTACCTCAGCGCCGGGGTGCGCGGCCCATGGGCGGCGGGCGGGCGGGTGCGCCGAGCTCCCGGCTGGCTCAGGCGCCCGGTGGCCGCGGAGCAGGCGGAGAATTTATGAATGAAGAGCGCGGTGCGCGGGGGAAGTGGGAGCGAGAGGAGGGGCCGCGCACGTGACCGCGTTGGCAGTAAGCCCGCTCCCACCTAGCCGGTGGCGCCCGGTCCCCGGCAGGCCGCCCCCGCCGCGCTTTCCGCCGGGTCTGGCTAGCTCCTGGTCAGCCACCGCCTCCCCTTCCCTTCCGGTGGGGGCGGAGGGCGGTGCCTGCGCTCCAGGACGACCCCTCCCCATGCGGACCCGCCCTCTCCCGGCCCGGCGGAATCTCCGCCCCGACCCCGACGTGCTACTCCCCACCTCCTGATCCCGGGAATGAAGGGGGAGCAAGGGGTTGGGTCCTGGGATCCACCAGATCCCCTCTGTCGCTTCCCCAATTTGGGGGGGGGGGTTCCCAGAAAGCACAGCCCAGGAGCTCGGTCACATGACCCCCTCCTCCTCTCCTGGCCAGAAGGCCACTATAGGGCTCACCATGCACCCTGCTTTGTTGCCACCAGCAAATAGGTAAAGACAGTAGAATACTATGTGTGCTGAGTGCACCAGGGCCTGCTAGGCACATTGACATCATCACTGCCTGGACAGAAATCCCACTGCTGGTCAACCCCAAAGCTGCTCCTCCATCTTGCCTCATCTTTCCAAATGCTTAGGCCACAAACCTGGCCTAACCAGGCCTGAGCCTGGTAGGAGATCCATCCCTTTCTCCTCCAGGAAAACCAAAGGCCGGGTTCAACCTCAGGGCCTTTGCACCTGCAGATGGTCACAATGGACTGCGGCTCTTTCCCTGCTCAGCTGCAGGATTCCTTCTCTGGTCTCCTTCAACAACTCTTTGCCAAATGGCCGAGTCTCAGGGTGTCTTCTCTTGGCTACCTGCTCCAACACAGCAAACTTACACTCCACACTCTCATCACCCTGTGTACTTTGCTTTCTGTGGCTCTACACGTTCGCTGTATATTTGCTTGATTATGATGTGTGCCTCTCTCCACACTGAGTTCCAGAACAGCTTATTCACAGCTGGGTTCCAGGCTTAGCCCAGGACCGGCACACAGGAGGGAATGTGTGATACCGTTAAAGGAGAACAGGGACAGTCAATTAGATAGATGCAGGATCCCTGGTTCAGGCAAGTGGACAAGTTTGCAGAAGATCCACCCGTGGGGAGGTGCAGGGGACACCATCTCGTGGTTCCAGCAAGAGAATGACATGGTCTGGCTTCAAGTTTTAGTACAACATTCTCTCTGGCTTTCTTTGTGGGTGGCGTCACTCACCCACAGTGAGGTCAGGAGAAGTGGATCGGTCACTCAAGCCAGGGATAGTGGCCACAGTGGCCACGCCATGCTGGATAGACAGACTTTGTGGATGAGCAGACAGGAAGGAGTTCCTGGATGACTCCAGGTCACAGCAACAGGTGGACTCCTCACCCAAGGGTCACCCTGGAGCAGGGGCAGGAGAATAGCCATCATACGGATAGGTATTATAAGCCTATGGGATCCCGGGCCCAGGGAACCATGGGCTCTGCACCCAGGACGCACCGCTGGGTCGTGAACATGATCTGTACAACTGCAGCCCAGGGTCCAGGAGAGAAACTGACGCGCTCCACCCCAAGGGAGAAGTGAGCACTCCTCAAAACACTAGCCCGGTAGGAAGTCTGCGCTCTGGGCCAACCCTCCCGGGGCCGAGCGGATGCTGGGAGACAAGGGTGCACCCACAGCGCGCACCAGGCGCCTGCAATGAAATAGGGAGCCCGCAGCCCCTCGAGTGAGTGTGGGGAAGTGGGGAGCAGCACCGAGTGTCACGTCCAGCAACGTGGAAATCCACCTGCCCAGACCTGGGCTCAGGCGTGACCACGCCCCTCTCCCACGCCATGCGGCCGTCCGCCGCTCAGCCGAAGTCCTCCACCCAGGCTCGGCGTTTTCTGGGAGCCCAAGGGGAGGGGGCCTAGAGGCCAGAGTACGTCGCCAACCTGCGTGAGCGCGGGGGCGGGGCGATGACGTAAGCGCCGCGAGCGAGGCTGCGCGGGCCGCCCGCGAAAGCGCCCTGACGTCAGAAGCGCGCGGGGGCGGTGGCCGAGCCTGGTAGTGACGAGCGTATTTCCGGGAGGCGGGCACCCCCTGACGATGAGTGCGGGGATTGCAGTCGACCCTTGTCAGTACCGCCTGGGATGGCATGTCCAGGATGTCTGCACCTGCCCCATCCCGTCCCCTCTTGCTTCTTTTCTTAAAAGCACTTATCACCTACCACTGTATGCTTTGCTTATTTCGTTGAATTGCTGTTAAACTCCCGACCACCCCAAACCAGATCTTGATATTTCGTGATGTTTCTCCAGCGCCTGACGCCAAGATTTCAAGCTCCCCGAAATCTTGAGTTCAACTCAGTGATCTCCGTCGTGCAGGCTTCTGGTTCTGCCTTACGATAACCGTCTAAACGACCCCGCGCCAGACCACTAAGCTAAGAGCCGGAAGTAAACTACAATCCCCGGTATGCTGCGCGCCCAGCTGCGCGTTCTCGTTGTCAACATCGCGTGAGGCCCGCCGGAGTCGTAGTTCGCGCGTGCGCCCTTCCCCGGATGTCTTCTCCCAGACTTCCCCGCGAGCCGTCCTCCTCGCCCTCCAAGCCCCAGTGTCTGGCCGGAGTCCGTCTGCCGCCGTAGCTGCTGCCGACGCCGCCGCCGCAGCCGCCATGCTGCCCGCCGCGCTGCTCCGCCGCCTCGGTGTGGGCCGCCTCGTAGGCCAAGCCCGTGCCTACGCTGAGGCCGCCGCCACCGCGGCCCCCGCCGCGGCTCCGGGACAGATGTCCTTCACGTTCGCCTCTCCCACGCAGGTTCGGACACTCGGGCAGGGCTCAGACCCCGCGGAGATGGCCACTCCCTATCCGGACCCGCGCCCCTGCCCCGTGTGTTTCAGAACCCGAGTCCCCCAACCTCAGATCACCGATCCCCAATATCGAATCTAGATCCGTGGCCCTTCCCCTACCGACTGATTTCCGGATCCTCCAACCTCCGTGTCACCTAACCCCGTCCCAGGATCGGTCACCCATGGGTCGAACTTGCATCTCAGTTTAAATTGTCCCTTTCCCGGTGTAAATTCTGGCGTTCCCCTCTCAGGCTGCGGTGCTTCTCTGCAGTCTCCCAGTGGAGGTACCTGGCTTTCATTCTCTTGCAGGTGAAGGCACTGAGGCATAGCGTGGGGTCCTGCCAAGGACCAAAGCTGAATCATTGGCCAGCTCGCTGCCTCTGTGTCCCCGATCAGTGATCAGTCATGCCCTTGCACCTTTTCTGTTGGGGAGACTGAGATCTGGCTTTCGTGGGACCCACTTCCCACATGTGTCCTCCAGGTGTTCTTCAATGGTGTCAACGTCCGGCAGGTGGATGTACCCACACAAACAGGAGCCTTTGGCATCCTGGCAGCCCATGTGCCTACCCTGCAGGTCCTGAGACCGGGTCTGGTTGTTGTCCACGCTGAGGATGGTACCACCACCAAATACTTTGGTAAGTTGTGTTTGAGGGGAGAGCTGTGGACTGGCAGGGACCACACAGCCCAGGAGGTATGTGTCTGTCTCAGTTTGGCAACATGAATGAAGTAGGCAGAGTGCCCAGGGCACCGACATGGGCATCAGGAAGCAAGCTAGAAGCAACCGGAGTGCCTCTGCTGTGGTTAATTGGCCTAGAGGAGGCTAGAGAGGAACAAGTGGTGGAAAGAGAAGTAAATGCTCCCCTGGGGAGGGCCAGCCAGCTTAGAAGTCTGGCTGTGCCGAAAGAACCACACTGAGAAAGCCGTTCTACCAGCTGAGTCCAGACACTCAGGATTTGAACCCGGTTCTGCTGGTATCGAGGGGCTCTGTACCTGTGTCCACAGCTGGGCAGATGTCCCCAGTGACCTCCTGACCCCATGTGCACCTTCAGACTTCCCCTGATGACTAGATGCCTGTCCCGGGCTTGCACCTTGAGGCTTCCCTGCACCAGCAGTTGTACCATACTCAGGAATGCCAGTCAGGGTCTTTGTGGACTCCGGCGCAGCAGGCTCATGCCTGAGATAGCAGTCTCCCGCCCCTACTCCCACTCCGCAGTGAGCAGTGGCACCGTCACGGTGAATGCAGATTCTTCGGTGCAGCTACTAGCTGAAGAGGCAGTGACTTTGGACATGCTGGACTTGGGGGTGAGTGTCTCAGGGGAGACAGAGGAATCCAGCAGGTGGGAGTGGTCCAGGTCTCCTGGCTGCTGGGGAGGAACCTCTGGAGGGGGACCTGTGGGGCTGTGGTCCCTGCTTGACCCTCACTACCACCCTACCTCTGTAGGCAGCCAAGGCGAACTTGGAGAAGGCGCAGTCGGAGCTGTTGGGGGCAGCAGAAGAGGCTTCAAGGGCTGAGATACAAATCCGAATTGAGGCCAATGAGGCCTTGGTGAAAGCCCTTGAGTAGGCGGTGCGTGCCCCTGCTGACCGCGAGTCAGAATCCAGAGCTGGGCGGGGGTTCTGTGGGTGCAGACTGGGATGTGCAAAGAGTGGGCTCCCCATAGAGGACTGCCAACCTCTCTTGCCTAGAGGGGAAGGGGGAGAAGCTCCTTGGCAAAGAGACCACTAGGGGGCAGCGCAGGGCTAGCTTCTGCCCCAGGCTCATCCCAGGGCTTCAACCCCAGGCCTAGGCCTGCCTTCTGTGTCAAGCCTGGTAAACAAGCCCCCTGCCAGTTCTGGGGGACTTGGTGGGTGGAGGTGAGCACAGAGATTTGCTTAGCCCTAAGGGAAGTGTCACCACTCCTTTGGCTCAAGAATCCCCAGCCTGACACAGCCCGTCACCCATCTACTCCTGCAGCGCCTGCCAGATACCTGTTTCCAGTTACCTCCAGGACAGCCTGCTCATGGTCCATAACCCCAATTAAAGACTGAGGAGCCCAACTGTGTACACTGGTCTTGTCTCCTGCTGGGGTGGATGTTGGGTGGGGTGCAAGCTTTACCCTAAGAGGGTGGGGTGGGGACAAGCAAAGGTCGCCAATAAGGGCTCGGGTAGCCAGCAGGGTGTGGCCACTGCTCCTGAGCCAGGCCTGGGCTGCTGGACAGACACCTGGGACTCTGCCCTGCAGGGCTCCAGCGCCTCCTCGGTCGCCTGGGAAAAGGCAGGTCCTGCCTGCTCCCACGAAGGCTCCACCCTATGTTCCCTGGCTTGTGGGTGGCCCAGGCTGGCTGGGTACTGATTCCTAGTGGCGTTAGCCACCTCCGTGGCACCAGGCCCTGGGCTGGCCCCAGATGGGGTGGAGCATGTGAACGGGGGCAGCCCTGGCACCGCCCAGGTTCTGTGTTATTCCACCTCCTCCCTGCAACTGTGGAACCCATTTGGACACTGGCTTCAGGTGCACCCAGGAGTCTCCTGGTCCCCTTCCCAGCCCTGGGCCAGTGGGCTGGCAGGAGATTCCAGGGGAGTGAGTGTGTGGGAGCTCTTGGCCTCTCCATGTGTCATCAGCAACCAGGAGGTGACGGGGTGGTTGCCCCTGGCGTGTTAGCGTGAGTGGGCTGCACATGTGTCACAGCCCCACGGTGAGTGTCCTGTGACCGCACTTGAGGCTGGATGTGATGGGAGACTCAGCTCTGAGGGGCTTCCTTTTGAGTGCCACTAGGCCCAAGCAGCTGCCTCCTCGCCAAGAGCCTAGAGAAGGATATGACTGACAGCCTTGGAGTCAGGTGCAGCCCCGCNGGGGCCGCCCCGCCCCCCCCCCCCCCCCAGCATGTCCCAGCTTGGCTGGGAGCCCAAGTCCTAGAGTTCCTGGCCAGAGCCCTGGTGCCTATAAATAACACCAAGGACGCGGCGGGGAGACCTTCCCCAAGACCCTGGTCCAGCGCCCCTGTACTGGAATTGCCTATCTGCACTCTGGGTCCTGAGAGGCTCATCCCTAGTGGGGGGGCGCAGCTAGGGCCCCAGCAAGGTGCAGGTTTTGGGGGAGGGTGAGTCTTGCAGCTGAGTCTTGAGCCCTGACGAGCCCGACGTCAGTCTTCAGGAGTAGTCCTCGTGGACCTGTCCCGGAGCTAGCGGTTCCTTGGGTAAGAGTGGGGTCACAGGGCTGGGAACCAGGGGTCAAGGCCCTTTTCACAGGGGCAAGACAGTGCATTTGACTTTGCCCCCATCCTGGTACAGACCCAGATACACCTAGGTTTGGAATAGGGAGTTGCTCTGGAGCAGAAAGAAAACAAGCAAGGGTATCTTAATTCATTTACTAATTTGGACTTGCTGGGCCAGACACACAACCTCTAGGGACCTCCCCCCACTTCGAAGTGTGTATGATCTGCAGACCCCATTCCTGAACAGGACCCACTCCGCCCAAAGCTGGAAGAGTAGAGGTATGAGGCAGGTCTGAGATAATGAGCTCTGCCTTCCCGGTGGTAGGGCCCCACCAAGCCTGTTCCTCCAGCATTCAGTACTCCTCTGGAAGCCAAGCCCACAGAACCTCCAAATCCCTGAGGGGTAGTCCCCACACCCCCATCTTGTGCCCATTTCTTGCAGAGAACCTCTGAGCCCCCAGCCACAGCTCTATCCTTGGCGCTAGTTAATCGTTCCATAAACGCCCTCTGAGGTCACCGTTAAGGGATGCAGGGGCAGCTGACTTGGCAGCTGCAGGGGCACCCCCCACTCCAGGCAGGTGACTCCGGCCTGTTTTCCTGGACCGCGGGCGCTGACTCAGGCCCCCCCCTTACTACCCCCTCCCTCGGCGCCCCCAGGCGGAAGCACCCGACCTAGGGGGCGGGGCAAGGAGCCAAACTGGGTATCCCGAGGCCCAGCGTAGGGGTGCGCCCTCGTCGGTGTAGTTGATCGTGACCCCGGGTTCAGCAACACTCAAGGAACGCTGCCCCCACCCCATTTATGGGGCGAGGCCTAAGGGATGGCCCAAGCCTGATGGCGCCCTAGGGCCCAGACCAACAGGCAGGGGCGGGGGCCGGGCTGCGTCACCGGCCGCCCGGCCCCTCGCCCGCCCAAACTCCACCCCGAGGGAAGACCGCGCGGATAAAGGCTCGGGGGCCGCCCGATCAACCCCAAACCTGCCCGCCACCACAAGCTCTCCCGAACGTGGGTGCATGCTGGACTGCTGGGACCCCAGCCTGGCCGTGCCCGGTGAGTGGGGGGCGGGTCCTCACGGGCCGAGGAGGGATTCTCCACTCGGTTCTTAAGGGTGCCCCACTTTTCTTTGTTCTTTGGGGAAGCTGGGTTCGAGTTGTCTCCAGAACCCCGGGGAGGTGGGATGGGAGGGGCTCAGCGCACCCAGCACCGCCCTGGTTGGACCTCAGCCCCCCCCCCCCCCCCCCCCCCCCCCCCCCCCCCCCCCCCCCCCCCCNGGAAGCTGGGTTCGAGTTGTCTCCAGAACCCCGGGGAGGTGGGATGGGAGGGGCTCAGCGCACCCAGCACCGCCCTGGTTGGACCTCAGCCCCCGCCCCCCCCCCCCGGCACTCCCCTTCCCCGCGCATGACCTTGAGCTAGTTGCCGTTCCGGCCTCAGTTTCCCTGGCTGTGCAGCCTCAGTCTGCGGACTTGGAAGCTTCACGTTCCTAGCAGGGCTCCCCCCGCGCTTACAGGCGGGTGGGCCTCCCCCAAGGCCCGGGGCAGCCTAGGCGCCTCCTCCCCGGCACTCTGGGCAGCGCTCCCGGGCGGGGTCGGCAGAGGGCGCGCCAGCGCTGCTGACTCACCGCAGCCCCGAGCGGCGCGCTGGCGCAGCCAGGGTCGCCGGTCACGTCAAGGTTCGGGCGGGTGCGACACGGGAAACGGGCCGGGCTCCCGGGACGGGGGTGAGGCGCGACATGATACCGGCTCTGGAGGGACCTTCCCGGCACCGGCCACGTCACCGGGCGCAGGCCCCGCCCACAGTCCCACCCCCCCCCGCGGGGCCGACCCTCCCGCGAGCCGCTGATCCCTGGAGCAGCCACGAGGCGCGGGATTCGCCCTCCGCTTCCGCTCGCGGCTTCTTCCCGGACGGGCGCGGCGGGGACTGGGCCCGCACCCCAAGCCGCGCCGCCGCGGAGCTAGGTCAGACCAGGGCGGGCACCCGCGCCTTTGTTGCGGGCGACCTGCGGGGGCCGGAGGGCCGGACAGCCCGCGCGTCTTTGTTGCGGGCGCCCGGTCTTATGAATGGCCCCCAGGCGCGGGCGGGGCGCGGGGGCGGGCCGGAGCATTGCCAGACCCGCCCCCACCGGCTCCCCTTGGCCACGGAGCTTGGGGGCGGGGCGGGGGGCGGGCCCGCGCTGGCACGTGGGGTGGCGCCGCGGCCACGCTCATTGGTCGGCGAGCGTGGCCGACTGGGCGTTCTGCGGACGCCGATTGGTGGTCGCGGGACCGGCGGAGTAAGTAGTGAATGGGAGGGGGCGGAGGCCCCACCCCTTTGAACGTTGATACATTATAACTTTTTTTCTTGCTACTTTCACCCCCAGATCCTCCGAGCGGCGGCGGCGGCTGTTGCTAAGGAAGGGGACGCGCCGGGAAGCGCGGCCCGAGCGGCAGACGGCACCTAGCGCGGCCGACCGAGTGGCGCCCCCTCCTCTGAGACCCTACCCCGCGCCGCTCCTCGGCCGCCGCCAGCCGCCCTTTAAAGGCGCGGCGAGTACAGTCCCCACCCCCGGAAGGGGCTCCGACAAGCCGACGCGACCCCGGAACGCCACTCGGATTTTTGTTTCCTGATTCACCTTCCACTCCTGGGACCTTCTCGAAGGGACGCGTGCTGCCCGCCCGCCCCAGGGACCCCGAAGACCCCGGTTCGGGGAGTCCCAGCCCCTGCCTGGAGGCGCGGCGAGGATTGGCTGGCCCCGGAGGACTCCAGCCCCCCAGCGCGGGCCGGGGATGGAGCCGCAGCCGGGCGGCGCCCGGAGCTGCCGGCGTGGGGCCCCCGGCGGCGCCTGCGAGCTGGGCCCGGCGGCCGAGGCGGCGCCCATTAGCCTAGCCATCCACAGCACCACGGGCACCCGCTATGAGCTGTCGGTGCCTCCCGACGAGACTGTGGAGGGGCTGCGCAAGCGGCTGTCCCAGCGCCTCAAAGTGCCCAAGGAGCGCCTGGCGCTGCTCCACAAAGACACGTAGGTACCGCGCGCCGCCCTGGCTCCCCGCGCCCCCGGGGCGCAGCTTCCCCCTCGGGCCCCGGGCCCGGGGCGGGAACAAAGAGCGCGCCGCACTGGGAAGGAAGGGGGCGGCCAGACGGGGGGGGCGGGGGCGCGCTGCGCGCTCTCGGGCGCCCTCTGCTCGGCCTTGCCTGCCTCGGCCCCCTCCCCCGCCCAGGGTCGCAGCACAAAGGCTGCAGCGAGGGCGCTCCTGGTGGGGCTTATACAGCCCCTTTCTGCGGAAGGCAGGGTCCCGGGGCGGCACGGAGGTCCTTCCTGCGGGGGGGATGGGGGTTGGGGGGTGCGGCCGTCTCTGCCCGTGTCCCCGCCGGCTTCCGCATCTGCTAGGCAGCCCCCGTTGCGTCTGGCTGTCTCTTCCCCCACTTGCGTCTCTCTGCCCCCCTTTGTTCTCGCCACCGAGCGCTCCCGCAGCCTCCCCCTCCCCCGTGGTATTTAAATCACCTCCAGGCTGGGGAGCCCTCCCACCGTGGGCCTCCGGGGACACGCACTGTCCATCCCCAGCGGAGGGGCCCCGATGGGGGAGGGGCGGGAGGGGGAGGGTCTCCTTTGTCTGAGCGGCGGCAGCGGCAGCAGCCTGCTCCTGGGAGAGGGAGGAGGGGGTGCACGACCCGGCAAAGCCCTAAAGGCTAAGCTCTGTGGCGCCCACAAAGAGCAGCCCAGGGCCAGAGTTGAATTACTGGCAGGGGTTGGCCCCCGGGTGGCGGGGAGGATGGCAAAGGGCACACTGGGTTCCGGGTGATGTACAAGTAGCCTGGCTGAGGTGCAAAGGGGGTGCCCCAGTTCAGAGTTGGGGTCCATTGGGAGAAGTGGTCTGTACCAGCAGGATGCGGCTCCTGGGCCAGACCTTGAAAAGCGCCTGCCCCTAAGCTCAGGGCCCTGGATCTGGGAAGCCAGGAGGGGTGGGAAGAACTTCTGTCTCTCCCCACAAGCACCGAGGTCTCTACTTCCGCGTCCCTGCCTTGTCTCGCCTAGCCTCACCTCTTCCTTCCTCCCCCCCAGCCGGCTCAGTTCGGGGAAGCTGCAGGAGTTCGGAGTGGGGGATGGCAGCAAGCTGACGCTGGTGCCCACCGTGGAGGCGGGCCTCATGGTAAATGGCTGTGGGGCAGCGTGCCCAAGCCCCGGACACAGTCAGACAGCCTCCTCCCATGCAAGCAGTCCCCCCTTGCACCCCCTCAGGCCACCTTCCCCGGCTAGGGCAGCCCACCCCAGCCAGCAAAGCCCCCCCACCCCCGAGCCTGGGCTGTGGACCAGAGCCGGCACTCAGGGTTTGCCCTCTCTTTGTAGTCCCAGGCCTCCAGGCCAGAGCAGTCTGTGATGCAGGCCCTCGAGAGCTTGACCGAGACCCAGGTAAGACCGCGCCGGCCCCTCCTGACCCTCGGGTCGCTGGCCCAGTACTCCTGCACGCTGGGGCGCCGGGGGTTGTTTGTGCTTCCACGAAGCCTGTGGAGACGGGGCTGCCCCTCGGTGCACCACCCTGCCTCTTGTGCCAGCTTGGCCTGGCCTGGCTTCTTCCTTCCTCCTCCCCTCCCCGTTCACCACCTGACCTTGAAGGCCTACTCTCCCACGGTGGCCTCCATGGGGGAGGGGGCTGAGCTTTCACAAGCCAGCCAGCCTGTGGGGTGACCTTGGCCCACATTCCTGCACTGGGGCCTGAGTCCCCAGCCCCACACACTCCACCGCAGAGCACCCCGCCCCCTCCCCAGCCATTTTGGTTTCCCCAAAACGACCTTTTAAAATTTCTGCTGGGGAGGAGGGGCCAGTCTGGGTGACACTCTTCCGCCTTCCATGACCCCATTGTGAGGGATGGGGAGTCACCCCTCCCCCTCCTCCCTCTGGCCTTTGTTCTCTGCCCCAAAAGAGGGAGGGGGTGGGATTGCCCAGCCCCTGGGCCAGCTCAGACTAGACAGGATGTTAGGAAAATATTTAGTAGCCAGCCTGGAGGGAGCTGAGGAGGGAGGCCTGGGCTGGCCCACACCCGGTTCCCGGTTTTGTTGCAGCCTTTGTTGTTGTTGTTATTTTTTTTCTTGGTTCCCCCTCCTTTCCTCATTTTTCTGCTGGGGGGCGGGGGGCCTTCTCCCAGGAGGGTGACACAGGCCTCAACACTCCGCCTGCTGCCAGGGTGGGGGAACAGGCTGCTGCCCGCCCCTGGCGCCGGGGTGGGCAGGTTCCCGGCCTCCCCAGCTGGCCACAGGGAACCTGCTCAGCGGCTTCCCTCCCTCCTGCCCCAGGCCTTCGCCCCCTCCTCGACATGTAGCATCCTGCCTTCACCAGCCTGCTAGCTCAGGGGGGGCCGGGGCCGGAGCTGGGTGGTCTGCCTCAGAGGGGCTGCTGGCTCAGGGAAGCTCCAGCTGGGGGAGGGTCCTGGGACTGGGCGAGGGCTGCACATGATTTCCTGGGGCAGATGTGAACCGGGCTCCCTGCTCCTGAGGGCGCTGCGGTTGGGGGGGCAGGGCGGGTTTGGTTCACATCCGCCCCAGGGTGCCTGCGTCAGGAGGGAGGTGGGGGGGGGCGCTGGGCGGATGACTGGGCTCCCAGGGCTGTTTCCCCGCCTGGCACCAAGTCATGCCCGCCCGTTCGCTCCTCTCCCCGGGGAGGAAGTTGCAGGAAGGGGGAGGGGGGACACCCCAGCTGCTCTTGGGAAACCACCCCAGGCCCTTCCTGCAAGGGGCATCATTGGGCTGGGGGGAGGGGCGCTGAACCCTGCCCACCTCCTTTGCCTCCGCCCCACGGCCCCCAAAGTAGAGAAGGTTACGCCAGCCGCTGCCAGCGGAGAGCTGGGAGGCGGACTGAGTCATCCTGGCCTGTGTCACTTCTCAGAAACCTCCACCACCACCACCCCCATCCCAGCCTCTGGGGGAAGCACTGTGCTGGCCAGGCCCCAGAAGAAGGGGCCCAGGGCCGAAGACAGTCAGGCACCCCGCACCAGCACCAAGAAGGGGGAGCAGATGTGAGAGTTCATGTCTGTGGGAACTGTGGAGGTTACTGGGGGACCCGGCCTCAGAGAACCAGCCAGGGCTCTCCTGCAGCTCAGGGGCCATGCCTCCCCCTCAGCCTCTGCCCTGCCCTGAACAGATAAATATTTATCTTGAGAAAGCAAAGGTTAGGATGAAGAATTTGTGCAGGAATTCCACCCACTTGCTGGCTGCCGGGTAGCCACACTGGGAGGGGGCCTGAGGCCCTCCCGTATTCCCAGGCACAGAGGATTGGGGTTCCCCAAGGGTGGGGGAAAGGAAAGGTACATGGTAAGGGTTACTTGAGGGCAGTGACTGCAGGCTGGGCCCTGCCCCCTCTGGCCTCAGTTTCTCCTGGAAAGAACCAAGCTGGCCAGGGAGGGCCAGGCCCCCATCTGACCCGCCTCTGTCCCCCACAGCCCCCAGCGGCGCCCGGGCCGGGCCGGGCTGGCGGAGGCGGCTTCCGGAAATACCGATTCATTTTATTTAAGCATCCGTGGCACCGACAGGGACCCCAGAGCCCAGAGAGGGGCGGCGAGAGGCCCCAGGTCACACAGCGCGGGGGGGCTGGGCAGGGCCGGGTTGGGGACACTGCAGGCTGGGGCCCTGGGGCTGACGAGCTGTTCTCTGCAGGTTAGTGACTTCTTGTCCGGCCGTTCACCGCTGACCCTGGCCCTGCGCGTCGGGGACCATATGATGTTCGTCCAGCTGCAGCTCGCCGCTCAGCATGCCCCGCTCCAGCACCGCCACGTGCTGGCTGCTGCCGCTGCTGCAGCCACAGCCACCCGCGGAGACCCCAGCATAACCACCCCCGTGTCCTCCCCATGCCGGCCGCTGGCCAGCACTGCTCGAGTCCCCCCAGTGCCCACCAGCCCTGCCTCTGCGTCCCCTTCGCCTGTCACCGCCGGTTCCTTCCGGTCTCACTCAGCTCCCACCACCTGCCATGAGGTGAGTCTGCAGAGGCTGTACTTGGCGTAGGTCCGGCGGGGCCCCCAGCCCTAGGTGCCCTAAGTCAAGGACCGTCCCCAAGTCCTCATGCCCCCACTCTCACCAGCAGATGGACTGTTCCCCTCCTGCCAGCACCAGTGCCAGCCCCACGTCCACCCCAGGGGGCAGCCCTGCTTCCCGCTCCCGAAAACCCGGCGCTGTCATCGAGAGCTTCGTGAACCATGCCCCAGGGGTCTTCTCAGGGACTTTCTCCGGTAAGTGCGGCCTGGATGGGGTCGCGCGCGCGCAGGCCAAGGTGGGGTGCCTCACCGATCCTGGTCTGGGCTCCTGCGTGCGTGTGCAACGCAGGGTGGCAATGTGCGTGGGTATGAGACCCCAGGTCACGAGCTCTCCAGGGTCCCGCCTGCACGTGCAGAGACCCTGAGACCATGTGTTCACCTGGCACTCCTTTGACCCCCCCCCAGGCACACTGCACCCCAACTGCCAGGACAGTAGCGGACGGCCGCGTCGGGACATCGGCACCATCCTGCAGATCCTCAACGACCTCCTGAGCGCCACAAGGCACTACCAGGGCATGCCCCCGTCCCTGACCCAGCTGCGCTGCCACGCACAGTGTGCGCCTGCCTCGCCTGCCCCAGACCTCTCCCCCAAAACTACCTCCTGCGAGAAGCTGGTAGCCGCCACCCCATCCTCGCTGAGCCAGGTCCGCATGTGCAAGCCCCCCCTGGGTAAGTGTCCCTGTACTTCGCCTGGCCTGGCCACTCAAGGCCTCTCTGTGTGCTGCTCGGAGCAGCTGACCTGTGGGGGGTGGGGGCCCCAGCTGCTGCTCCCCCTGCTCTATAGGATCCTTGAGAGAAGGGAGCATGTGTGTTGGGGGTACAAAGTATCCTTGTGTCCTCCGAGGGGGGTCCATCCTCACTTCCTCTCCCTCCCCCAACTCCAGATGGCATGTTGAGCCTCTGAATGGCTGGATCTGGCTGAGGAGTGGGCCAGGGCTTCCCGTCCCTCTGAAGGTTGCCCGCGGCCCCTCCCCCCGGCAGCCAGGTCATTCTCAGTAGAGGCAGCGTAATCATGGAGCTATCCGCCCAGCAGGCCCTCAGCCCAGTTCAAAGAGGAAACTGAGGCACAACCTGAGTGCTCAGTCCCTGCAGCAGCCAGAGGGTCCTGTTAATTTATGCAAAAGGCTAAGTGCCTGTTGGACGCGCTCATAGCTCCCTGGAGTAGATGCACAAATGAGTCGTAATAGACTGAGCCCAGGAGCAGCCGAGAATCAGTCAGTGCTCTGGACTTGCCCCCTGGCTGGAGTTGTGTGTCCAGGTGGGCTGACTGTGCCTCCCACGAGGGGGCTCTGTGGGGGCGGGGGAGGCGCATGACCTGCCTCTCCTGGGGAGGGAGCCTGGGGGTCATGGTCACTGCCTCCTTTGCAGGGGACCGGCTGCGCCAGACGGAAAACCGTGCCACCCGCTGCAAGGTGGAGCGCCTGCAGCTACTGCTCCAGCAGAAGCGGCTCCGCAGGAAGGCCCGGCGGGATGCCCGCGGCCCCTATCACTGGCCGCCCAGCCGCAAGGCGGGCCGCAGCGACAGCAATGGCGGTGGAGGGGGCGGGAGCCCCAGCGAGGCAGCGGGCTTGGGCCTCGACTTTGAGGACTCCGTCTGGAAGCCAGAAGTCAACCCTGACATCAAGTCTGAGTTCGTGGTGGCCTAGGAACCCCGTTCCTCACTCCGGCCCAGGGTGGCGCCGGCTGTGCCAGGCGTGGGGGAGCCGGCGCTTCCCCACGGGAACCCCTTCCCCAACCTGCCTTTTTATTTTTTTTTATTTCGACTCTTACCATGGTTTTCCAGACTCTCGGTGGGCTTGGGTTCCTGCCTCCTTCCTCAGCTCAGTTCCTGCCTCTTCCTCCCTTGCCTGACGGCGCTCCCTCCCTCCATCGTCCCTCAGTCTCTGAGCTGGGCCCTTCCCACCCACTTCCCAAGCTCCAAATATGTAGCAGTCTTTACAGATGGTTGTGAGCTGAGATGAGGAAACCACCCCCACTTCCCCTCTGCCTCCCTTCCCACCCTCTTCAGGTTTAAGTCAAAAATGTAGATCCTCATGATGCACTTTACAGATGAGGGGGCCTTGGAGAGATCTGTGCACCCCAGGCTGGCAGGACACACCGAGCCGCAGATCACACAGCCGGGTGCCCACACCAGGGACAGCTTGCTCGTCCACATCTGTCCTTTTTTCTCCTCTCGGTCTCTTTTTTCCGTTTTCCTTTTTTTCTGGAAAAGCAAAGCCGTTTCAGGGGAGAGGCCAGCACCACCTGCCTTGGGATTTGGCTGGGGTTGTAGGGAGGGGACGTCCCGACACTGGCCTTTGCCCACCACACACTGTGTGATTTCCTCGATGCCACCTCCTGCCCCACCCGCCCCACCCCTTTTTTTCTGAGCTTGGAGTATTTATAGACTTAATTTCTGACTGAGCCAATAGTTGGTTGGGAATCTCTTGAGAAAAATGTGGGGGGAAGAGACGAAACAAACCCCCCCCCCCACCATCCTTCCTGGCCCAACCTGAGGGATCTGGGACCTTGGACTATGTCTGAGGGGCCCTCTGGCAGCCAGATTGGGGAGGGGGGTGCTGAGCTGTGAATCCCCCAGCAGGGGCAAAGCTGTGTAGCATTAACCCCCTTGGGGGGGGAAATCGCTGCTGGTCTAATTTGGACCCTCCCCACTCATGCCCACGGGGGCCAGGGGGCAGGCCCCCCTCCTGGGCCATTTCAATAGGGTGGAGTGGTTTTCCTTTACTTTTTTTTACTGATAATGGAGATGTTTAGGCCCTGCCCTACCCACCTGTCAGTCTTGTCCTTGCCCTGCCCACCTGCCCCTCCCTCGTTTCCCCCTAGGTGAGCCCCGTCCTCAGGCTTCCCTTATGTGTTAAAGTTAATGGTTTCAGATGTGAACATCACGTGTTAACTGTAGCTCTGTAAATTTTTTTGGGGGGTGGGCAGGGAGGGAAGGTCAGAGGGTAGGGGGTCAAGGATTTGTTTTCTTTGTTTTTATTTTCAAAACAAAATGGGGTGGGTTTGTTTTTGAAGAACTGTCTTGGATACCTATTTAAATGTGTGTTCTTTTTGTTTTTTTTTAACAATTTTTAAAATAACGTTTGTGCCTCCCTGGGTCTGAGGGTGGAGGCCCCAGGCAGGAACCAGCCCACCCCCTCTGCCTTTGCCAGGGCCCCCCAAGAATGCATTACCCGCCCCTGGGGGTGGTGTTGGGCTGTGGGATAGATCCACAGTGCTGAGTTTCCTGTATGAAAACAAAATTGGGAAAGAAAAAACTTACAGTGATTTCAAGTAATAAACGGAAAATGAAACTAATTAATGGTGTACAGTGAATGGGAGGGGTCTTGGCCTCGTTGGAGGGAGTACCCCTTAGGGTGACCTACAGGGTGGTATCACAGACTGGGGAATGGTGGGGGGCCCTCCCAGAGAGGGTTTTGGCCTGTGGGTTCACGGGGTGACCCACTTCTGTGGGGCATGCCTGGGAAGTGGGTCCCATAGGGAAGGGGCACTTATGGGAGTTTTCACACTCCCTCATGGCTTGGGGTGAGGGTGAGCAGGAAGTTGCCTGGAGGGAGAGGAAGGGCTCTAGGCCAGCTACTTCCCGGTACCCAGGCCAGCCGGAAGTCCTGCAGGGTGTGGACAAGGGGCTGCCTGCCTGCTGTGTTCCTTGGGTGGGGCCTCAGTCCTGTTTGTTCCCAGTCCTATAGAGGGGGCTGTGGGTGAGCTCTGGCCCACCCAGGTGCCCAGGAACCACCTGTCTCCCAGAAGCCCCGACCCTACTCAAGTCCAGAATCAAACCAGGGGACCTGGGGCTAGTGTTCAAGGTCTCCTGGCATGGCCTGACCAGGCCTGGGTGAAATTTGGCTTTGTGTTCCAGCACTCCCCAGCCCTAATGCTTCATCAAGCCTCCAGGCTTTTGTCTGGTCATGCCCTACACAGGCACACCTCTCACTGGCAGCCTGGTAACATCCTCAGTTTGTGTCTTCTCCCCTCTCCACCATGTCTACCTGGGGCTCCCCAGGGGCCTGGCCTAGGAAGAGATTCCTGGGGTCTCACCTTCATCCACTTGGGGCTGAGCACAGAAATGACAGTCATACTACTTCTTACACATATAATTCCTGACTTAAGTACTGCTGTTTAAGAGAACTGTACCCCCACTATAGGAGAGGAAACTGAGGCCCAGAGAAACATCACTAGATCCCCCAGAGGATGGGGGGTTGGGGGAGTTTATTTAATGACACCCCCAGTCCTCCCCTAGCCCTGGTCAATCTCCTCTCTCCCACCTCTACCCTCCCAAATCCCAGCTCCAGAAACCCTAGGAGGACAGGCAAACAGGAATGAGTCCTGGAGTGTCCTCAAGTCCTCTTGTGGAGGCCCTTCTGCCCCTCCCACTGCTCAGTCACCCCCAAGTCACCCTCGCCCACGGCAGGAAGGTAGGAGGCCCAGGTCAGGCTGATCCCTCCAGACTTCATGTTCAAAGGCACAAACGTCCGTCCCCTGGGAGATAGAGGTGTGGGTGGTACAGTTCAGGTCCATCCCTCCCTCCACCAGCCGCACCCCTGGGGGTCAGGGCTGAGCTGAGTGAGTTGTGACCCAGGTGACCGGTGACCGCCACTGGGCTGGGTGGGGAATGCAGAAGGAAGGAGTCACGGAGGCACCTGCTGAATCACAGGAGCGACGGGAAGCAAGGATTCTATCACTAAACCACCAACGCAATCGCAGGAGCTGTCTGCATTCTGCAGGGCAGGGGACACTTGCCCTGCTGCCCAGAACCCACCACTACCTGGTGCGCAGTCCCCAGCAGGGGCTGCCCGTCATTGCCCTCAGCCCCGCCCCCCACCCCAGCACAGGCCTGGCTCCCCCAGGCAGCTGCCAGGTCACTGGGGTGCAGCGGCCCACAAGGCAGCAAGCCTGACCACGTGCCAGTGGGAGGGACAGGAAGGTAAACTGAGGCTGAGAGAGGAGAGGGGCTGTCAGGATTACAGGGGGCGGGGTCAGCCCTACACCGCCCCCTCCCCCCATTGAGGAAAAAGCTGAATGGGTGGGGGCGACCTCCGGAAACCCGCAGAGATGGAAACGCGGTTTCCAGGACAACGCGCCGCGAAACAGGTCTGACGTCATCGAGGGAGGGCGCCCCTCCCGCCCCCATTCGCGCGTCGGGACGCCTAGGCCCCGCCCACCACTCGGAAGCCTCATTGGTGGCCGCGCCGTTCGTTCATCGGCACAAACCAATAGCAGCGCGAGGCTGCCCGCCGGCGCCGGGGCTGCTGCGTGACCCGGCAGAGTGCGCAAGCGCCGCGCGGAGGCGTGTGGCTCCCTCCCTCTGGCCGCACGTCCGCAAACTTGGGGGCGGGAGACGCTCGGAGGCTGCACCCGGACGGAAGAGGGGGTGTACCCGGGGGTGCCGCACGTGGACCACCCCCCGTCGCATTCACGTGCAGCACCCTTCTGCGCCGGGGCATTGCCCGCTGCCTCCTTGCCGCTCTCACCCCGCGCTACCCAGCCACCTCCTGGGCCCGGAGGAGGACGTTTGGGCTGAGGCTTTGCCAAGGGAATAGAAGTTGGCCAAGTGTAGGGAGAGAAAGGGGCCTTAGGTGGGAGGTACAGTGTATGCAAGGATCAGGAGACGTGACAGCCCGTGTATTTGGGGGCCATCTAAGAAGTTAAGCGGGGATGGGGGGACGTTAAAAAAAAAAAACAGAAAATGGGAGGAAAAGATGAAGGCAAAGAGCAGAACGGGGAGTTCCACGTCTAGCTTGGGTGAGGAGCTGCTGGCCAAAAGCTTGACGGGCTTAGGGAAAGGCTGGAGGAAGTACAGGGAGCATCGCCTGAGGTGATTTCTTCACTGCGCATGGCTGGAGGGGGGCGGGGGGCGGGGGCTGTCGAGAACCGGAGAAAGCTGGGAACCTGTGTCGGAGCTCCTGGCACCTGGAGAGCTGCCGGCCCCAGGCCAGGCTGAGGGGTTGGGTGGCAAGAAGTATGCAACCTGCTTGGGTGTGGCTCAGTTTTGCTGTGACTGGGAGTCCACAGGTAGTGGTCACAGTGAGCAGCAGTGGGTCTTTGCAGCGCAGAGACTAGAGCGAGACCGCTGCCTGGGGCTAGCCTGGGCAGAGGGCACCAGAGTGAGACAAGGGTTGGGGCTTTAGGTAGAGAGATGTGACTGCCATGGCATGGAGCCTGAAATGGAGGAAGGCTTGGGTCCAGGTGGTGACTCACATGGGCAGTGCTCCTGGGGTGAAGAGGCAACTGTGGACAGGCGGGAGGTCACTGGGGTCACAGCTTTGAACTTGAGGCCCAGGACCTCTGGGACAGCCACATGGGTAACTGGGGCTGGTGTCCAAATCATGGTCAGAAGTGGCTGGGGATGGACAGCAGGAAGGAGCCTCGCGGGGCCAGCACCAGCACCAGGTGGGTGCCCAGGGCACAGGTGTGACCAACAAGCCCCTGGGAGCATGCCCTTCCCTCCCGGAGCCCTGGAAATGGGAGTTATCTATCAAGCCTCAGCCAGGGCAATGGGGCCCAAGCCCAGAAATCTTGACACACACATCCCCCATTCATGGCTGTGCAGCCCTGGAGGTCGAGACAGCCTTAGACATCACTCAGGACAGGTAAGAGGCCACCTCCAAGACTGCCCACCTGCTGGCATTCTGTCATTTGCAGGCTGCCTACTTCTGTCTCTTGCCTCTCTGCCTCCTCCCTGCCCTATGTCTGGCTCCCTTTGCTTCTGTGTCTCTCATTTCCATTGTTTTGCCCTCCTCAGTCTCTTCAAGTTTCTGGCTGGGGTGCTCTCTATTTTTGGCTATCTCTGTCCCACTGGGCTCCTCCTCCCCAGCACCCCCCCCCAACTTCCGCCCCCTCTCTGGAGGCCCCCTCCCTCACCTCCGGAGCACATTCCAGCCTCCACCCCCTCTGGGCAGCCCCTCCCAGGAGCCAGCTGCTGTATTGGGTGCCCAGGAAGGAGGGAGTGGGCTCTGGCCAGAGTCAGAGGTTGAGTTGCAGGCGGAGACTGGGGAGGGCACCCCTTAACTCCTCTGGAATGCAGGCAGGCCAGCCCCAGGAGGGGAGGTGGTCACCCGCAGAGCTGGGGGCCAGAGACAGCTGGCTGCAACTGCCTCTCAAACACCCAGGAGGCTGCCCACAGGCCTCCCAGAGAATAAACACAGCCCAGACTCCCACACAGGGCCCCCAGCCATCACACCAGCCTGGCACACTGCCCCAACACACACCCAGCACACCCCTCAACAGGCAAGGCCTAGACACTGAGCTCATAGCGCCCCAGCCCCAGCACATGACACCCCACACCACCCCCAAACCACCCACAACCTACAGTTTGGCTACCCTAAAACCCTCATCAACTGTGTGACCCTCAAGTGGAAGGGCACTCCCTTCTCACCCCGAGCTCAGGCCTCTCAGAAAACCGAAACACTGAAAGTCACACCCCACAACCAGAGCTCAGAGACTCAGACACAGCCCCCCTAAGGCAGCACCTCCCCCAAACACGCCCACAGCTCCCACCGCAGAGGGTGCCCACGCATCCTGGTGGCGGCACTCCCACAGGAGCCCCGCCTGGCTGGCGGGGGGAGGCTGTGCGCTCACTCGCTCCATCGCTGTGGGAAGTTAGCATGACAGACAATTCTCTGTGTGTCCTGTCACACCAAGAAGAAAACAACCATCCAGACTCCTCCCTGGAGCTGGCTTGTCACTAGCCCCAGGGAGTACTGTAGACACACCCACTTCTGAGGTGAGCCACTGAGGCCAGAGAGGGGCCTGGGTGCCCACAACCCACGCAGCTGGACACCTGGCAGCAGCTGCTCTCCCACAGGCACTCCCCTTCAGGGAGGGCGGGTGACCGGGAGCTGAACAGTTGTGGGGTTTGCGGGGGCACATGCGCCTGCTCAGGTGATTGTGAGCACTTGCGGGTGTGCACCTGACCTGGGCACGCATGGCCTGTAGAGGTGACCCCGGGAAGGGGGCACTCACCATTTGTGCCCCTCCAGCATGGCTTTGGAAATCCCGTGAGCCCCAGGCCGGAATCCTGTGCTGCTCCATGGGCCTCAGGTGAGTCCTGCTGGTATGTGGGGTCAAGGTCAAGTGAGTAGACAGAGCATGGGTGGGGTTGGCGCCGCCTGTCGCTGGAGGTTGGAGTGGGCATTTCAGCCAGTCCCCAGCCTTAGAAACCCGGAGGCTTTCATCCCCAGCCTGAACTGAGGCAAGCCTTGGGAGTTCCACAGGCATACCGAGGTCACAGGCACCCAGTGTCGCACAGATAAACACATTCCTGCTGTGTGCAGCTGCCACCCCACCCACCTGTGCCTCAGTTTCCCTCAGGGACACCATTCAGGTCTCTCTGGAGTGGCATGAGTATTGACAAATGTGATACCAGGAGCAAGCCTGTAGCTCTCACGTGCCTCTTCTCAAGAACAGGACAGCCACAGGTACCTGGAGTGCACCCATGCCTGTGCACGCAGCGGTGGGGGCTGGAATCACCAGCATGTCTCCTGTTTGTCCCAGGTGGGTGCTGATGGGTGGCAGCCTCCAAATTCCTGGGTCATGAGTCACAGGGAACTCCTCGCCTCCCCTCCCCCAGCACAAGTCCTCCTCTGTCATGCAGACCTCCTCCCCCTAGGAACAAGAAGGGAAACTGAGGCCAGGGCACAGCCCCACTCAGGCTCCCCAGGAACAGGCAGCTGGATCTCCGGTGTTCAAGTTGGCAGCCACTCAGGGTCTCTGCCAAGCCTCAGAAGCCCCCGCACCCCATCCTTGTGCAAGAGGCATAAAACATCTGAGCCAGCTCCTAGCTTTGTGTGGCACTCCACTGCCCTTGGGGATCCTGGCTGCCACTGACAGTGCTCTCAGGGGCATGAGTCACACCAGAAGCCATGGGCACTAATGCGCCGGAGGCCCAGCCCACCTGAGTCATGCACACCCAGCCCTATCCCCTACGCTCCCACGTCTCCCTCCCAATTATGCACACGCTGTATATATGCACTCCGCACAGCCCCTGTTGTATCCTTGCACATGTGGCACCGCGCAAGCATGTTCTCATGTGTGCGAGCACGCACATGCCCTGGGTGCCACGCACAGACCTTCACGCTTCTGCGCGCGCACACACACACACACACACACAGAGTTCCATATACACAGCGCCACTTTCATGTCCATACAAGCACGAGTCCCCAGGAATCCTTGTTGCTCCGTCTTTGTACCCACGAGCGCCCTGCCCACGGGCACATATGTGCGCCACACCTGGCAACACGCATACAGATCCCATCTCTGTTTCCCCACCCTGGCTCTGGGCTCTGAGAATTTGGGCCAGGCGGGCGGGCGGGAGTCTGCCAAGACGGTCCCACTTCCGCGCCTCCGCCAGGCGGCCGCCAGGTGCACCGTCCCGGCCCCCGTCTGGTCGGCCGGGAGGGAGCGCTAATTATGCGGCCCCGGGCCCCCTCCCGCCCCCCCGCGCGCCTTTCATCCCCGGCCACGCCCGTCCCGGACCCAGACGCTCATTACCGGCGCCCGCCCGGTCATTAGTCGGAGGACCCGGCGTCCGGCGTGCCCCGCCCCGCGGTTAGGGCGGGGTGGGCCCGCCCCCGTCTCCATGGTGACGCGAAAGGCGGGGCGGAACTGGGCACCCTGGGCTGGAGACGGGCGCTGGGTGGGGTTCCAGGAAGCCCCCTCCCCGCGACCGCTGCCGGGGTCGGGGCGGCTCTGCGAACACGCCCGCGGAGGCACCTCGGGTCTAATTCCGGGCAGGCGGCGAGCTCCGCGTCCGGCCGCGAATAGTAGCCTCGCCCCTGCCGCTCGCCTATTTTGAGCCCCGCCTTCCCCGCCACCCTCCAGCGGTTCGGCCCCGGCGCTGGGCGAGGCCCGGGGGCGGGACGAGGGCCCCATCCCACGCTGGGGCGAACGGCGGGGGACGGGGGGCGGTGACCTAGGGGAGGGACCTGGTCATCGCGGGCCAGTGGGATGGCGGGGCCGCAGCGCCCCCTCGTGGCCTCGGGGAGGGAGCGCCCGGGCGCGCGTCCCGCGTGGCGCAGAGGCCGCTGCTGGGATCAAGTTGGCCAGCCCTCTGAGAGGCCTTCACGGGGACTCCCGGTCATGGTTACGCGCCAGATCATAGGGACGCGCAAGCCCAGGTAACCGCAAAAACACAGCTATGGAAACGTGTCATCTGTGACACAAGGACACAGTTCCCACGCAATGCCTGCTACAGGCACCCCTAGTGACAACTTCTCACAGGTATGGTGGAAAACCAGGACACACGTGAATACACATGACCCAGTACCCAGGAACCAACTCATAGCGCTCCATCCCGGTGTGCTGATGGCGTGAATGAATGAATGAATGAATGAATGCAGGGCATGCCCCCAAATCAGGAAAAAGGAGCCTCCCTGGTGGCGCAAGGGACTGAGCACTGCACTGTGGGGCATCCGCAGCCATTGTCACACGAGTTGGATCCCCGGCCAGGGAGCTGACCCACAGGGCGCAGCAGACCTCTCCCGCCTCCCCCCTGCTCCCTCAGCAGTTTGTCTCAGTAGATCTGCCTGTTCTGCTCCCTATTATGTCTCTGGTGAATCCTCTCACTGTCCCCCTTCCCCGCACCTCTGGCCTGTACCCCAGTTCTTGCCAGGGGTGTGGGGGGTGAGAGGATTCACCAGAGAAACAGTGGGGAGCAGAACAGGCAGATCTACTGAAACACTGCTGAGGGAGCGGCAGGGAGACAGGAGAGGTCTGCTGAGCCCTGTGGGTCCCCTCCTGGGCCAGGGATCGAACTCTCTCACCGTGCTGCAGTGGCTATGGATGCTTCATAGTGTGGTGATTAACCCCTTGCGCCACCAGGGAGACCCATAAACAATTTTTTTAAAAAAATCAGTAAAAGGCAGACTCAGAACTAGGGAACAAATTTGGGGGACCGGGGAGGGGGCAAAGAATGGCCATGCCGCTGCACCTGCAGGGAGCCCCTGGACTGGTCTAAGCTAGGAGGCCACCATCTGAGTTTGCTGAAACCCTGAATGGAAGGGTGGACCAGAATCTCTCCTAGGCCGGGCGTGCAGGGCCCCACACTTCGGGCCAGCAGAAGGTGAAGCACCACGCTGCGTCTGCTGCTGTCTCCCTCTATTCCTTTCAGTAACCAACCAGCAAGAGCGTCTTGAGTCAGCAGCCTGCTGAAGGGAGCAGTGGGGAGACAGAAGAGGTCTGCTGTGCCCTGTGGGTCAGCTCCCTGGCCAGGGATCGAATGAACTTGTGCTGCATGCATGCAGTGGCTGGCCTTACCTTCACATTGCTGAGACTTAACCCCTGAGCCACCAGGGAGGCCCATGTACTTTTTAAACTTTTTTTAAAGATTTTATTTATTTTATGCATACAAGAGTTGGGGTATAAGCCAGAGTCACGGGAGGTGAGAGGATTCACCAGAGATGGAGTGGGGAGTAGAACGGGCAGACTGAAAAACACTGCAGAGGGGAGCAGCGGGTGAGGCAGGAGAGGTCTGCTGCACCATGTAGGTCACTCCCTGACCAAGGATCAAACTCGCACTGCTGTGCTGCAGATGCTTTACAGTGCGGCGCTCAACCCGCTGCGCCACCAGGGAGGGCCCCCATACCTTAAAAAAAAAAGGGGGGTTTTGGAGGGTGTTCAGAGGATCCACCAGAGACAGAGTGGGGAGCAGAAAAGGTGGATCTACTGAAATACACTGCTGAGGGAGGGCAGCAGGCAAGCAGTGGCTGGTGATAGCTTGATAGTGCTGAGACTTGAACCCTTAAGCTACCACGGAGGCCTGGTAGGGTACCTTTCAGAGAAGAGATGCTGGAGGTCCCCGTGGGCAATGAGTGGATTGCGGGTGTACAGAACTGTGCTGGCGGGGATGGGAGTGGAGGACTGGAGCATGGAGAAAGAAGGCCCAGGGCTGAGCTGAATACTGGGGATACAGGGCTGACCCTAGTAGGGGTTTAGGAGCCCAGGTGGGTGTCAGCCCCACCTAGAACTGGGAAGCACAGAGGTGTCTGGCCACATGAGCACTGGGGGATGTACTTCAGCAGGCAGAAGTCAGGGTAGGGGCTCAAGTTAGGTGTAGGTAGCGGTTGGGATTCGCAGGTAGACTGAGTTGGTGAAGTTGGGGTGCCCCAAGATTGGGGAGTAGGAAGAACTGGGATGTGGTGAATATGGGGGTTCATATAACTAAGATACTCAGCGTTGACTAGATTTTGGGACCAATCAAGTGAGCGGTTATCCATGAGCCTGGAAGTAAGCGGGAAATGACAAGCGTATCAGGAGGTATCAGGAGTGATGTCCGAGTTCAGAGGAAGTTGGGGTGTCTGAGCGCTGGAGCTGGGTGGATAGGAATGAGATCGATATGTTGGTGACTGCTGCAGCACAGGTCAGGGTTCCAACGACTCTCAAAGGGGCTCAGACCCCTGGAAGCAGCTGCGGGGAACCCCTTTGTTCCCTGCAGCACGCCGTGGGGGAGGCACGCGGAAGTGGGTCAGCTCTGACCCCCGCCCGCACGCGCGAGAGCGGAGGACTGCGGTCTGTGCACGTCCCCACCAAACTCCGCGTCCCGCGCCGGCGCGCGGGGGAAGGCGGGACTGGGACAGGCCCGGCCCCCAGCTCATGAATATGAGGCGCGGACGCGGCCCTCGGGATCTCCGATTGGCCCTCGCGGCGCGGGGGGTGGGCTTGGCGGGCGGGGCCCGGCGGCGACGTACTTAAGGCCGGCCGCCGTTTCCCCCCCACTTGCTCGTTAGGAGGCTCGGGTCGTTGTGCTGTGCCGTCTTTCTGCCTGCGTCAGGGACCTGCCAGATTCAGTGGTGAGGGTCCCGGCGGCACCGGCTCCACGAGCCCGGGGCGGCGGGCGGCCTGCGGCCAGCCGGCCGAGACGGGGCTGTAGCGGCACGCCCCTGGGCGGGGACGGGCCCGGGGCGGGCCCGGGGTGGAGTCTGCCCCGCCGCTGGCGGCGGCGAGGGACAGCGGGAGACCGGGTCTAGTGGCGGCCGGAGGGCGTCCCCCACCTCCTCGGCAGGCCAGGTCGGCTGCGCGCGGCCGCAAAATGGCGGCTGCAGGCGCCAGGCTGCGCCCCGCGAAATGGCGGGAGTGCCGAGTGCCCGGATGCAGTGGCGCGGGGCGCATGCGGGGGCGGGGCAGGGGCACGTGACGGGGCGGACCGAGGTCCCCTCTTCCCAGCTCCAGGTTGAGTTGCGCGAGGGGTCGGAGGCCGCCCGCTAGAGCCCCGAAGTCACCCTCCCCACCCCCATGCACACGCACGCACACGCACGCACGGCGCACCAAGTCTGCACCCGGCTTGTGTGGCTGCAGATCGTTTCACCCCCATCCCCAGTGTGACCTCCAGTTCCCTGCGCGGGCCCTTCTCAAGTACCCCGGGTCCCTCGCAGGCTCCTGACAGTAGACCAAGCACTTTGCCACCCCGCGCCCTTCACGATTAGCCCCGTTTTAAAGGGGAGAGCCGCGGTGCAGGCAGTTCTGACCATGGAGGCCGAGGACTGCGTGTTCAGCCCCAAGCATCCCTTGGGAGGCTGGCTGCTCTGCCCAAGTTGTGCCTCCCTGCAACCAGGGAGCCCTGAGGCGCTCTGCAGACCCGACTGTGGCCGCTGCTCTCCCCGCGGCAGCCTCCACTGGGAGGTGGGAGGTCCAGGCTGGGCCAAGAAAAGGGGCGAAGGATCTGTGCTAAGAGGAATTAAGGGTAAAGCCCTTGGTGTGACTTGTGGGTGACTAAAGAATAGGTAGTTTCCCAGAGCATCTCCCAAAGAGCTCGTGTTGTTTGTATAAAGTGAGACGTTGGGAGGGGTGAGCATGACACCCCTTGATCTCAGCGAAGATTCCATCTGTGTTTGGCACAGGCCACCATGGCATCGGACGAAGGCAAACTTTTCGTCGGGGGGCTGAGTTTTGACACCAATGAGCAGTCGCTGGAGCAGGTCTTCTCAAAATACGGACAGATCTCTGAAGGTGAAGCTGGTGCTGGCGGTGGGGGTGGGGCAGCCCTTAGGGAGGGCTGGGTGCCAACTGCAGCCCTCTCTCCCTGGCACAGTGGTGGTTGTGAAAGATAGGGAGACCCAGCGATCTCGGGGGTTTGGGTTTGTCACCTTTGAGAACATCGACGATGCCAAGGACGCCATGATGGCCATGAATGGGAAGGTGAGGGGTACTGCTCTGGGGGGCAGAGTGTTGGGTTTGCAAAGTATGAGCCCTGCCTCTCTGTGGTGGGGGATGGAGGCTCACCCTCCCAATCTCTGCCCTCCAGTCTGTGGATGGGCGACAGATCCGAGTTGACCAGGCAGGCAAGTCCTCCGACAACCGATCCCGTGGGTACCGAGGTGGCTCTGCCGGGGGCCGGGGCTTCTTCCGTGGAGGCAGAGGCCGGGGGCGTGGATTCTCTAGAGGTGAGTGCTACTTTCAGGGCCCAAGGCCCTCGGGGATGCGGTGGGGTTCCTCGCTACTGGCAAGAACTGGCACGTCTTCCTGTTCTTTCCTGCAGGAGGAGGGGACAGAGGCTATGGGGGGAGCCGGTTTGAGTCCAGGAGTGGGGGCTATGGAGGCTCCAGAGACTACTACAGCAGGTGAGAGCGGCCCTGCCCGGGGCTGGAGGGAGGCGTCTGGTGTGTAGGCTTCAGCGGCCTCTAGCGCCTGTGTGTCCCTCTGCAGCCGGAGTCAGGGTAGCAGCTATGGTGACAGGAGCTCAGGCGGGTCCTACAGAGACAGCTACGACAGTTACGGTAAGTTGCGCTCCAAGGGCACCGTGCTGCCGTGGCCTGTGGTGGGAACTCAGTAATCTTTGGCGCCCTCTGTGAGCTACGTAGGCTGGACGCTCAGACCTTGTCACTGTGCTTGCCCATAAGGAACGAGACTATCCTTGGGTCTTGCCCGCAACCGTTTCTACCACAAAACAAAGGCAAAAACCAACTGACCAGAGAGAAAAGGGAGAGCAAGGGACAGCCAACAGGCAGCATAGGTGCATGTGCGGCCGCCCGGCCCTGCGGCCCGGGGGGGTTGGTTGCTCCGAGGCCGCAGGGCGAGCCCTCCAGGTCTGGACCCGGGAGTGGAATGCTGCATCTTGTTGCGTGCTTCAGTGCCTTTACACTGTCCCTGCTTCTTGTTCTCAGCTACACACAACGAGTAAAAATCCTTCCTGCTCAAGATCGTCCTTCCAATGGCTGTATATTTAAAGATTTTGGGAGCTTCGCTGAATCGTTAATGTGTAGTGAACACACCTCCTTGTATCCCACTTTTGTAGCCTTCTCAGTTCTGATCTTGTCACACAGCCTGACTGCTTCTGACCCCAGATGGCCTCATGACCAGACTTTTCTTTTTTGAGAAGTGCCGTCCGTTTTTAGGGGTTTAAAAATGTTTGAAAAGCACTTTTGACTTCACTTTTTTCTTTTTGCCGTGAGCCGTGAATTAAAAAAAAATTCATTGGGGATTGTTTGGGTTTGGTTTTTTGTTTTGGTTGTGTTGCCTTTTTTTGTTTCTTTTCGTGGGGTCACTCTGAAGTCGGTGCCCCAGTTCACTTCTCTTTGAGATTGAATGGACTCTCAATCCGCTCTTTGTCGGAAGCTGAGCAAGCTGTGGCTTTTTTCCAACTCGTGCACCGTTTGAGTGTAGCGTGGTAGGAGCTGTCCAGGGCGCGGCAGAGGCGGGCCAGCCTGCCTGCCCGTCTGTGCTGTGGGGCCCGCAGTAGACGCACAGACGTCCGTGAGGTTCTTGAAAATGTTTATTTATATTGTCCTTTTTTACTGGAAGACATGCACCCCCATCGATGTTGTATTTGAAGTGGTTAAGGAATTCTTGTACGCAGTTTCTTTGGCTTTACGAAGCCGATTAAAAGACCGTCTGAAATGAACCTTGCTCTGACAATTTCCCTTTCATTGCACAACGCACCTCTGCTGCGGGTCGCGGCTGTCAGGCCTGAGCAGAGGCAGTGAGCAGCGGGTCTGCCAGCCTGCTTGAGCCCGAGGAGAGCTAGACGAGGAAGGCAGCATAAGCTGATGCTGCTGGGCCCTTTGACAGCGACTGCCACCGGCCCCTGTTAGGTGAGCGAGGTGGGTGACGGGAGCGGGCAGCTGACCGCAGGCCAGCCCTGGGAGGCTTCTGGCAGTGGCAGCCAGAGGGCTCAACGGGGCGGGCAGCCCAGCAGGGACAGTGGATGTGCGGGCACCTGACACTGACCTGAACCCTCCACTTGAGCTTAGACTCTGGTTAGACAGACGGCAGGCAGTACCCCTGGGTGACCAGACCGATGGCTCGGTAGCTAGCTCTGCTGTTACTTTACAAGTTCTGAGCGTTCTCCGCTAGCCTATGGAAGCTGCAGCCCTCGGAGGACAGAAGTGTTGTGCGCCCAACAGAAACCTCTGAGATGCAAGCTGCTCCCTTGGCTAGCTCATATGTGGAAATAGCCCTGTAATTCGAGGTAACTCCTTTTGCTCGTGTCCGCATCCCTCCTCTTGTCAAGAGCTCATTTGAAAATGTACCCGGGGAATGTTCCTTTGACTTTTTTGTTTTCTAATTTTTTTTTTTTAATCAAGCTAGAACTAAAAATGTCAGACCCTGGCCCAACGGGCCGTTGCGCCTCAAGAGTAGGTTCGGTCCATAAGCAGGATTGGAGACCACTGAACACCATGCCTTTTGGATTTTTTGTTCATCAATTGACAGTCTTTTCCAGACCTCCTTAAGTCACACTCCTCACTGGCTCTCAATGTCTGTTGCTGCCATGAGTTTTTTTCCCCGGAGCCCATGCCATCTCTAAGCAGCTCCATCCCACGTGGGTTGCTGGCTCTGCTTAAGGTGGGATGTGGCCTGGCCCATTGGGAAAGGCGCAGGCCCACCAGGGCTCACCGCCGTGACGGGCCTCTGCCGGGATGGCCTGACGACTAGCTTGAGACCCTCCTAGGGTCTGTGGATGGTTTCAGGGGAGGCGGGGAGGACAGCTTCCAGGCGCAGAGCAGGTGGGTTGTTGGGGTAACGCTCCTTTGCTTTGGCAGGTTGAAGGGAAGGAAGCCCAACGGGGAAGGGTGGTCCAGGCGCAGCGATGAACTGGGGTCATTGTCCCAGGAGGGACTTCACCTGGGAGCAGGAGCCAGAGGTGCAGCCACCGTTCTTGAAGCCCGTCGCTTGTGAGTGCTGCTTGGGGTGGGTGATGTGGGCCTTTGCCGCCAGCAGTGCCTGGCTCTTCGTGGGTTCTCACTTGGTTTCCTGTCCCACCGGGAGCCAGCTTCCCCTGGCCCCGCCCCCATCCCAACACCACCTTGTCTTTCCAGCAGATGCTTCATCTCGACACTTGGGCTTGTGAGTGCCTCCAGGAGGAGGGGTGGTGGCCGCAGCTGGTGAGGCGGCCAGTCCTTACCAGCCACAGAGACAGGCATGGACTCCGGACTGAATAAAGGACTGGTGTGTGCATCTGGAAACCCGAGTCTGGTTTGGGGTGCAGCTGTGGGTGGTGGGGGAATCCATGAGAGAGCTGCCTCAGATCTGCCCAGGGTGCCAGCTGGACACAAGTACAGCCAGCCACCCAAGTCATTGCCCCCTTCGCAGGGCTCTTGGCCAGCCTGAGGGGAGGGGTCCTTGCTGTGGTCTACGCAGGGTGACCTGGGCCCCTTCCTCTGTTGCTACCCAGGCTGAGCCTCCTACCAGATCTTGGATGCAGAGCAGTGTTGGGGCTGAACCCTAAGCTAGTAATTCTAACTTCCAGCAGTGAGGGGAGGAACAGATGCCAGGGATGGTGACGGTTGCCCCAGGCTAGCAGGCCACCGCCTTCCAAAAGCCCCCAGGACAGGCAGTGCTGCAGACAGAACAGCCAGAGGCCTGGTGGGAGGCAGCCCAGGCCTGAGACCTGTGGGAGTTGGGCAGGCATCTGCCGCAGGTTTCGAACCTGCTGTGCCTGGGAACCTTTTCCCTGTGAGGTGGCCCAGTTTCCTATTGCAAGGACCTCCCCCTCTGACTGGAGGAGGGAGGGAACTCGCTACGGGGCGCCAGGAGCCGCCTGAACCGCGGAAACCGGGAGACAGGCTAGACAGGAGCCAGGTGGGCGCGCGCCCCGCCCCCGCGGGCCATTGGCTGGCGCAGCCCGAGTGCAGCCACGCCCGGGGGCGGGCAGCATCCGCTGCATCCGCCGGGCCATGGGACCGAGCGTGCTGCTGCTGTCGGGGCTGCTGCTCGGGGCCGCCCCCCGGCCGAGCCTGGCGCAGGACACGCTTGCGCCGCCATCCGCCGTCACGAACGGGAGCCGGCCGGGCGCGCCGCACAACAGCACGCGCCTGTGGCCGCCCGGCTCCCCGCTGCTGCGTTCCTTCTACGTGCTCCTGGGCTTCAGCGGCCTGGCCGTGCTCTACTTCCTCATCCGGGCGTTTAGGTGCGTCTGCTCAAGCCCCCGCTCCGCGCGGCCAATGGGCTCGTGCGCCGCTCGTCACGTGCCCCTGCGGGGGGCGTGGTGCGGCGGCGGCGCGGGTGGGCTCGGGCGGGCTCGGTCACGTGGCCAGTTCGCGGGACACGGCTGCCTTGGGCCGAGGCCTGCGCGAGCGAGCGAGGGCTGGCTCTGGTGCTGTCGCCTGGGGGCTCGTCAGTGAGATGCCCCGCGGGGTTTGCAGGGACTGGAGCCCTCCGCAGTGTGTCATCTGCCGTCCCGCCTGCCCGAGCCCGCGCGACCCGGTGGGCCCAGCGCCTCTCCCTTCAGTGGCCCTGCGGCCGGGAGGAGAGGCCGGACCGAGCACCGCGGCCGGCATCACCCGTGGTCGCACCTGGCTGGGCCGGTGTGGCCCTGCACGTGAAGGACACGCCCACTCCCAGGCCAGCTCGGCCCCTGGCTCCCGCCTCTGCCCCCTGACTCGCTCCTTTGGCCTCTGGGGAGCTCCGTTTGTCATGCGGTTGCACTGTGCGTGCGGAACACGCCCGCCGGTCCCCTCTTGCTGGGTCCTTGCGGATCGGTCCTCCCGCCAGCCCAGGGCAGGCCAGAAGCTGGGGGCTTCAGTGCCAGGCAGCGCTCCATTCCCTGGTCTTTGCGAAACCCTTGTCCCTCTCTGGCCGGGATTTCTCATCAGTGAGGTGGAGGGACAGCCCCCCGCTTGTGGCCTAGGAGCCCCTTCCGGGTCAGCCAGGGGAGCTGTGCGGCAAGAGACCTGGGGGACACCTGAAGGCTCCCAGGGGGGTTTTGGGCCTGGCAGAAGAGCCCGCGGGGTGGGTGGGGGTGTGGAGGCACAGTGGGAGTCAGGGCTCTGAGCCGGGTGGGCAGGGCAGCACCCCCACTGAGCTTCCCCACCGCTGCCAGGTTGAAGAAGCCACAGAAGCGGTATGGCCTTCTGGCCAACACAGAGGACCCCATGGAAATGGACAGCTGCGAAGAGGAGACGGTGTTTGAGACTCGGAACCTGAGATGGTAGTGTAACCCTTCCTGCACCTGGTTGGTGGGGGTCAACAGAATCGGAGGGCAGGAGACCTCACCCCGTCGGGTCGTTGCTGTAGCCCAGCGTGTGCCACAGCCCTCGCCCTGCTGCTTGGCCTCAGGCAGCACATAGCCTCCTAACCGGTTTACCATTTCTTTTTTTAAATTTAATTTGACTTATGCACACAAGAACTGGGGTGCAGGCCAGAGGTGCGGGGGTGAGAGGAGTCACCAGAGACAGAGTGGGGAGCAGAACAGGCAGATCGACCGAAATCCACTGCTGAGGGGAGCAGCGCCGAGGCCGGAGAGGTCTGCTGCGCCCTGTGGTCCCCTCCCTGGCCGGGCATCCGACTCAGTGCTGCAGTGGCTGGCGCTGAGACTTGACCCCTGCGCCACCAAGGAGGCCCAGTTCCCCATTTCTTTGAGGTGGAGTGGGGCACGTGAGTGTGCAGGGCACCTCCCCTGGGGAGGACCCCAAAGGACAAGACCAATGTCAAAGATGCAGAATGAGCTACAGGGCTTGGGGTGGGGAATTAGATCCGGGAAGGCCCTTCTGTGGCACCCTGAGACCAACCCTGAAGAGGATTCAGGCAAGAGGGAACAGTCAGGACAAAAACTCAGAACCTGTAGGAGGGCTGGGGTGAGCGGCCAGGGGCTCTTTACGGGCCGCGCAGAGCGCCGGCCTGTCCAGCCTCAGTGTGTGGGGCAGGAGGCCGGGGTTGGCTTTGACTTCTCACACCCCTGGGAGGAAGTGTTGGTAAGGTCTGGGGCCCCCTCAGCGGCTTCCTCCACTCCCCTGACTGGAAGACTCACTTCCCAGGAAGCAAGTGGTCCTGCTGAACCCAGCAGACTAAGGGAGTGGACCCCGTTCTCTACTAGAGGGCCGCGGCAGTGCCGTCTCTGCCCAGTTTTGTTTTGTTTTTTTTTTAACTTTCTTTTTTTTTTTTTCTTAACTTTGTTTTCTTTTAAGATTTATTTTAGCTATGTATACAAGAACTGGGGTGCAGGCCAGAGGTGCGGGGGGGTGAGTGGATTTAACCAGAGACAGGTGGACCTACGGAAATCCACTGCTCAGAGGAGCAGCAGGGAGCCAGGAGACGTCTGCTGCACCATGTGGGTCCCCTCCCTGGCCGGGGATCGAACTCAGGCCACAGTGGTGGTGGTGCTGAGACGAGCCCCTGCGCACCAGGGAGACCCTGCCCAGCCTTCTGGAGGTTGAGCAGGGAGGACTCATCCTCCACATGTCTCATCCCTCTCACCCTCCAGAAGCTGAGATCTGGGAGGAGGAGGTATTTGCAGCTGCCCTGGCAGAAGGACAGAAGCCAGTGCCAGTTCTCCCAGCTTTGGTGCCAGCCCTGAAAGCTCCTGTGGGACCTGGCCAACCTGATTGACGACGTCTCAGCCCTCGCCTGGACACAGCTGCCTGGACGCTGGGTGGAGCCAGAGGGCCTGATAACTCCCACTCAAGATGCTGGGCCCCTGACAGAACTCTGGAGTGTGCTGCTTACCTCTCCTTGTGGGGACACAGCAGCACAGCTTGGGCCTGTGGGTGGGCCGACTGAGCGCCCTGTCTGAGTGGATCTGCTTTCTGGCCGGGAGATAATAAAGGCAGTTCCACGCAGTCCCGATCCCGGCTCACAGGTGGTGGGGCAGACAGCACAGAGAGGCGCATTCGGGGCCTCCCTCCTCCAGTCTGACCAAGCCGAGCTGCTCCAGTCGCACCCTCAGCTGTCCAGGTTAGAGGAGGAGTCGTCTCATGACGATAGACAGATGGCGGTCTGCCTGGAGCAAGGCCTTATGGGTCGTTGCCCCTGGATCTAGAGGGAACTTCACCCAGTGGTCCCTAACGAAGGGCTCCTTCCTCTCTGCCACCTGCAACCGGAGGCCTCAAGGGTCACGCCCTCGCAGGTCCCTGGCTCACCAGCGCTTGGAGCATCTCCAGAGGCGCCCGAGGCCGTATGTTATAGGCCCTGGAGCCTTACAGCTCGGGGACCTGTGCCCCAGCCACATCAGTCTCTTGGAATCATCGATGAGCTTGAGCCGTATACCAGTGCCCTAGCCCTCCTTCCGGGGTCCCAACCCCACGCAGAACACCCAAACCCATATCCCGAGCACCTGAGTCCCCCCTCCCCGTCCTGGGCACCTGAGTCTCACTCCAGGCCTCAGTTCCCATTTATGGTGAGTGGCTTGATGGGCCCTTCTCTGGGTCTTGTTATCCTTTTGAGCCCTGTATTTGGGCTCAGATATTTCGGCTATGGCTCCAGACTCCCCAAGTCCGACCCTGGAAACGTCTGGTCAGCATGTAGTCTTCCCAGTCACGGCCGAGCCAAGTCATAAGGAGGGTCTGCCGCTAGGGGGCGGCGTTGCACCGCCAGTCCTGCCATGACCTGCGGGACAGGCGTGGTCTGGAGAGCCTTCCCAGTCCTGTGCAGGTGGAAATAGGTTCGGTGGGACGCACTTCCATTTCCACCTGCCTCAATAGCACCCCCCGACTCCCCCACTTGTCCCCTGCCCTCTAAGGTCTGGGCAGTGCCTCATGACCACGAGGGACTCACTTGACCCCTGGGACCATGCATCTTGCAGCCTTTCTGACCCTCCCTGCCCAGCCCCGCTCTGGGTGCGCGAGGGTGCAGGCCAGCCAGCTGTTCGCGGTCCTTCTTCCCAGCTGGGGGCCTCTGCATCCGCCCAGGACGGTGACCGGCTATCTCCCCACACTCAGCTCGCACTTCCCCCTCTCCAGTGTGCAGCTGCCTCCTCCAGGAGACCCTGGCTGGCCCCTCTACTCACAGTCCCGGCCCTCCGGCTGCTCTCGCCGTCTGCCCTCCACTCATCTTCCTGGGTCTGCATCTCTGTCTTGCCCACTCTGAACCCCGCCTGTCTGTTTACGTCTCTTCGTCTGCACTTTCTCTCCCGCAGTCTCCCTGGTCTCTGTCCCTCTCCATCTCCATCTCTCTCGTCTGACCCACTGGGATATGTTTTTAACAGGCTTGCACACACCATCCTGCCCCCCTCCCTGCCCGTGATCTGCGCCCCTTTCCCACAGCTCTGAGCAATTTCTCCAGCTTCAAAAGGCACATTAATTACTCTAATGAGGTCAGGAGAGACCCTGCGTTCTGCCATCCGGAGCCAGGGACGCGGTGTGTCCCCCCCTCAGCCCACAGTCTCCTGCCTGCCCCTGCCGGGCGCCCCGCCCGCTCCCCGGCCCCTGTGCCTGCCAGCGAGCCCGAAGCCCCGGCATTAGTGCCGGGTAATTGGCAGCCCCCGCCAAGGTTAATGCACGATTAGCAGGAAGTTCTTGGCGGCTAAAAGCTGGGAGAGGAGCCTGTCAGTGCAAGATGAAAGGCCCGTGGCCCGCTTGGCTCCAGGGCCCACATGTGTCCGTGTGTATGCTGCACAGCACAGGAGGGGGCTTCCAGCACCTTCTTGGCCTCGCGCATTCACAAGCAGACACAGGCACCAACGGCGGCCGCGAGGACGTGCAACAGACACACGGTCGCATGTCACGGGAGGACACGGGACACTCGAGTGCCTGCAGCAGACCCCATGCCCATGACCAAAGGGCGGTGCAGACCCATTACCGCTGACCCCGGCCCCTTGACCAGGGCCCAGGCTGGGGTCTTAGCTCCTGTTCGGCCTTAGCTCCTGCCCCCAGGCTCAGTGCTGCACATGGGAGCAGGGGACAAAGATTGGCTTGTGGGGGCACCTGAGGGGAGACACCTTAAGGACACCAGGCAGGGGCTCCTGGCTTCAGGGCTGTCCGACACCACCTGCGAGCCTTGGCAGGAAGGGGCCTGGGGTGCCCTGTCCTGCTTGGGGTTCAGCTCCTGGCGCTCCCCCTCACCCTCACAGGGAGGTCTGAATCACTGCTGCCCTCTTCAGCATACCCAGACGTTCTGGTCCTGGCGAAGTGTGGTTGTCCAGGTGCACACCTAGGCATGACTCAGAAGTACCAGTGGGCACCCTGGGCAGTGGCCACAAGCACTGCTTGCGTCCACAGCACAGTAGGAGAAACTGGCCCTCCCTGGTGGCGCAAGGGGTTAAGTCTCAGCGCTATGAAGCATCCCAGCTACTGCAGCACGAGTTCGAGTTCAATCCCTGCCACCCACAGGGCGCAGCAGACCTCTCCCGCCTCGCCGCTGCTCCCCTCAGCTGTGTGTTTCGGTCCATCTGCCTTTTCTGCTCCCCACTCTGTCTCTGGTGAACCCTCTCACCCCCACACCTCTGGCCTGTACCCCAGTTCTTGGGTGCATAAATAAATAAATCTTAAGAAAGCAAGAGAAACGTAAAACCCTGTTCTTCAGTCGCGTGCGCCACACATCTCAGTGCCGGTCACCACATGGAGCTGGGGGCTCCAGTACTGGAGAGCACCGGCCTGGACTGTGTCCATCATCGGGAACACCGGACAGCAGAGGCCTGACCAGCAGGTTGGTGGGTGGTTGCCATGGGAAGGTGGTACCTGCACTGCGGCTGGGTGGGCGGGTGGGGAGGAGGGAGGAAGCAAAGTGGGCCAGAGAATGAGGAGGAAGGAAAATGGGTAGGTGGAGGCAGCGGAGAGGGTGGAGAGAAGGAGGGGGAAGGAAACAGGAAACGCTGGGACCCTGCCTTTCGGTCTGTCACCGGCTGAGGGCGGTGCAGAAATTCTGAGATTTCAAGGGCCTGGCTGGACCCCAGACATGGGGGAGGGAATTTTAATTTGTGAGCAAGAGAAGGAGATACTTTTTTATTTTCAGTGACAACAACTGACAGCCCCAGGGTAATTTCTCCTTGATTGCCCCCCATCCTCCACCTGGTGCTACCGGGGCGGATGCAGATGTCCTCTCTCTGCCCCCATGGGAACCCGGGTGAGGGAAGCCCCCATCTGCCAAGGCCCCCACCCTCCTGGATGACCCTTCCCCTGCTCCGACCCGGGCCTAGCCCAGCTGAAGCTTCTGGAAACTGCTGGAGCCAGAGCAGGCAGCAAGTCTGGTCCAATTTATCCTGTAATGAGAAATTTCTCTCCACATATTTTTAGCTTCCTCCACAGCCCCGTGGCCTTTGAAACCGAGGGGTGCCAGACGCTGATCCCAGGCCTGGGGTGCACCCTGCTGGGCGTGGGTGCCGGGTCAGTGGGTGGTGGGCAGCGCATCCAGGGCCACACTCGCTGGGCGCACAGCCTGGGAGTCACCTCTGCCCTTGCCCTGGCTGAGCAAGACCCTACCCAGATCTGGGACAGACCCGCACTCAAGACCCTGTCTGGGCCTGGGGCTGACGGCTAGCCCTGTACCCCTGTACCCCTGACCCCAACGAACCCTCGACCCAAACCTGGCCTGTACCCGAAGTGAGCCTGACTGTCCTCACCCTGAGTCCAGGGAGCCTGCTTCCATCAGGGCCCTGCGCCTGGCTGGCCCCCTGCTGGCTGCCTGGGCTGGAGGCTGCTAACCCCGGGAGGCGCTCTCCCAGTGGTCCCCATGGGCGGGGGTTCCCAAGCGCAGGTGGGCAGCTGTTCCTACACCCCCACCCCTGCTCGCCCTGGGCCAGGCCTTGGAGCTCCCTGCTCTCTCTCCTCAGGGTCCCCTCTGGGAGCAGCCAGCGGGCACAGAGAGGTTGAATGGGGGACGAGCTGCCTTTGTTCCTGTCCCTGCTCGGGCTCTGACCTTGAGAGGGAGACGAGAACAGAAGGATAACGGAGCTTCTGCTCAAATCTGTTTGGCGGCCCGGCGGTCGCCGTAGTGGCAGCTCTCGCCTTGGTGGCCCCTGCATGCAAATGAGCCGTCCCCAGGCCTTGCGTCCTCTCTGCCCTGTGCCACTCCTGCTCCCCCGTGCCCGGGGCCTGCGGGGCCTGCCAGGGAAGCCCCCAGCCCCCGCAGGCGATGGTTCTTCTCCGAGGGCAGAGGGCGCATCCAGAGGGACCCCTCGGCCAGTGAGGCTGCTGGGCCGGGCCAGCCACTGCCGCCCTCCGAGCCTGCCTGCCTCGCCTCTGCTCGGGAGGTGCCCTCACCAGGAGGCAGAGCCGCCAGCCGCGGGGGGCCGGGCCTATTGCAGGACCCCTCCCTCCCTCCAGTGGGGTCCTCAGCATCCTTCGAAGGCCCTGCCAGGCCACCTCTCCTCTCTGGGCCTCTCAGCCCCGCCCCAGGGCAGTTTCTTGTCCTTCTCCACCTGAGCCAGCCCTGGCCCCATCAGAAGACGTGACTCAGAGGCCAGAACCCCCACGAGGATAGGAAGAGCCCCCAAGCCTGGCAACTTCGTCCTGGGTGTGACACAGGGTGTGACAGGCCTTGGAAGGTGAAGGGAATGTTCATACGAGAAAAGGAGTTTCTGGGCAGGGGACAGCCTAAGCAGAGGCTGAGGGTGCCGCCGGCAGCAAGGGTGGGGAGCCTGGCACAGGCAGGAGCCAGGGGCCCACAGCTGCTGCGGGGGTGTGGCCAGAGCTGCCTCCACCACCCGACCAGGCGCCCAGGCTATGGTGCCCGGCTCCGCCTTCTCAGCCCCACCAGGCGCTCCCCTCAAGGCACAGGGGCCTTCCAGTCCTAGGGGGCCTGGGTGAGGAGACAGGCCAGAGGGGGCCTGGCCCAGGCCATTGGTGCCTCCGACCAGCACCCAGTGGCCGCTCAGCTGGGGAGACCTGCGGCCTGGCCTGACCAGCAACAGAGAGCGGGCCTCGAGTTCCCGCCTGCAGCCAGCCCCAGGAGTGCTGGCTGAGGCCCTGGGCAGGTCCAGCCCTGGCCTGGGCTGCCCCCCTCCTCTGGGCTGGACTCCTCCTGGGTGCTCCCTGACTGCTGTGGACCCGGATCCCACTCTGGGTGGCCTGGGGTCCCCCCTGAGCAGCTCAGACCGAACACTTATGAGGCACCTCTTGTTTGCCCAGAGCGTAGGGGTGAGGAGGAGCCCCTGGCCATTTCCCAGGTGCGGAGAGGGCCCAGGGGCAGTGAGGGTGGGCGGCTGCGTGACTGCCAGGGCGGCAGCAGAGGGAGGGAGCTAGCTTGGGACTCCGGTCAGCTCCGAGGCCAGTCCTCCGCCAGGCCCCGCGGGGAGGACTGGCGCAGGCCGGCTCGGTTCGGGGCCTCCGGACCGGCTTCGCGAGCGGGCGGCGAGGCGAGTCTTCGGGCCCACGGCTCTGCGGCGCACAGGCGGGCTGAGGAATGGAGGTGGTCGGTGCGCGCGGGGGCCCGGGCAGGGCGCGCGGAGGGTCGGGTGCAGCCGCGTCTCGGGGCGGGGCGGCCGGGGCAGGGCCGGGGGGCCAGGCTACCGACCCGCAGGCCCGGCCCGGGCGAGCGGTGGGCGCGGCTGGGAGAAGCCCCCCGCCCAGCCCCGCGCGGCCGGGACAAGGCAGGAGGGGGCGCCCTCGGCCCTCCTGGCGCTCGGGCGGGACAAAGGCCGGAGCCCCGGCCCCTCCCCGGCGGGTGCGGCGGCGGCGGCGGCGGCGGCCCGCGCTCCAGAGTCCGCGCTGCCGGCCGAAGCCGGGGCGACCCCGGCGCCCCGCCCCGCCGCCGCCTGACTTCTCGGCGCCCGAGGTCGCGCGCGCTGAGGCGGGGGCGGCGGGGATCTCCAAGCGCCGCCGCGCCCTCCTCCCGCCCGCCCTGCGCCCGCCCGCTCGGCGGTGGCGGAGGAGGCGGAGACGGCTGGCAGGCGGCGGCCAGGCGAGCGCGGCGGCCGGACCGGGGCCATGGCGCCCGCGCAGCGCCCGCTGCTGCCGCTGCTGCTGCTGCTGCTGCCGCTGCCGCTGCCGCCGCCGCCGCCCTTCGCGCGCGCCGAGGACACCGCCCGCGCCAACTCGGACCGCTACGCGGTCTACTGGAACCGCAGCAATCCCAGGTGAGCGCGGCCGCGGGCGGGCTCCGGGGTGCCCAGGGACCCGGGCGCCGCGCACCCCGGCCGGGCCTCCCCTCCGCGAGCCCAGGGCCCCCCGCGCGCGTCCCCTGCGGAGCGGGAACGCCCGGTGCCCGCGGGAACCCCCAGGGAGTTTCAGCCCCCCGGAGTTTGGGGGACTTGCGCTCCTCGTGCCTTCTCCCCCCGTCGCCCCACCGCCGCGTAGACTTGGGGGACTTGCGCCCAGCGTGCCCCAGAGCGCCCACGTCCCCCGGAGTTTGAAGAAACCCTCTAGCACCCTCAGAAGCCGCGCAGCCCTGAGCTACCTCCGTAGACTTGGGGAACCCCCATCCTCAGGCCTCTCCAAGGACCCCAGCCTGCTTCAGAGTTGTCAGATCCTCTGGGACCTTCTCACTGAGGTGTGTCTGGAGGTGGGGGCTGTGGCCCCTGCTCCCAGGGCCCATGGAGGCCTCCTGCGGTGGGTCCCCAGATGAACTTGAGGAAGTTGGAAGACCCCTCCCTACCAACCTTGACTGCAGAAGCTTCCTGGTCTGGGCTTTGTAGGGGCCTGGGGAGACTGAGGCACTGAAGGGCTGGCGGTCAGTCCACGAGGTTTTGGCTGGGTAACGTCCTCTCCTGTCCTCTTGGCACTGATGGGGAAACTGAGGCAAGCATGACAGGTTCAAGGTCACAGGAGAGGAGCAGGGCTGGGCTGGGGGCCCAGGTGGCCTCATGCCCAGCCTGCAGGTGCCCCACCCGCCTGCTCGCACACCTCGGTGCTCGCTGCTGCCACAGCTGGAAGCAGCAGAGGCCCCTGCGAGTGGGAGCAAGAAAAGTTTGCTGGCGACTGACCTCCATGGACACCAGTAGAAGCCGCTGGGCCGGCGCGGGGTCTCGAAGGCCAACATGGACCAGGGCTTGCAGGAGACAGGACTCGGGCTCCTGTGTCTCTGAGGTCAGCATCGGGCCACACAGTTTCCCTGAGGCTGGCGAGGCCTCGCGCACAGGGGGCATCAAGGTGGCCGGCCTCCCCACTCCCTGCCCCTCTGCACTGGCCACTCTGTTTTTGAAAGCCAGTTGAGTCATCCTCTGGAGCCCGCCGTCCCCTGCCGTCCTCCACTGCCCGACCGTCTTCGAGCCCCGTGCGGCTGGAAAGTTGCATAAAGGGCCGCCTTTGAGGCCGGCTCTGGGACAAGGGCAGCCAGTGTCCTGCCGTGGGGGCAGGGAGCGTGTCCAGACCCTCCCTCAGTTGCTTGGCCGTGGGATCGGGGGCTAAGGGCAGGGGTCTGGCTGCAGAGGGACGGCCAGGCCACCGTGGAGCCGGTCCCTCCAGCCGCCTGGCCGCTGGTCACATGTGGGTTTGATTAAGCCTCTCCCCTGCAGCCCGTTGGGGAGCCCAGCGGACAGCGGACATGCTTTCCCGGACCAAGTTTTTGGTTTCAGCTCCGAATCTCTGTCCCGATGGCCTGTCTTTGTTCTAGCGAACGCCACAAACACAAACGCCGCAAACAGGTAGAGGAGGACCTTTGGGGCACCACCTGCCAGGGGCCGCGGGTCCCGACCGTGCGGAGGTGGCTGCTGCTTGGGCCAGCTAACTGGCCACCTCCTGTTGCTCGCCGGACAGTCCCGCTCTGCCGGCTGCCCAGGGCCGGCTCTGCTGTCTGGCACAGAACCGGCCACCAGAACCTTCCTCGTGCTCCGTTCCCCGCCCTCCTGCTTGGGCGTCGCAGGTGAGAAGCAGCCTCCATGATATCTCGGGGCCAGGGTGGCCGCTAGCCCGGGCTGCCCAGGCTGGGGCTGCGTCCTCACTGAGGCTGAAGGGCTCTGCTGAAGGCCCTGGAGGCCTGCGGCCCCGTCGGGAAGTTTGGCGTCCGGGGCTGGCTAGGCCAGACCCTGCTCCCCGTGACCAGGTGTGCCCACCCCAGGAGAAGGAGTGACAGGTGGGGCGCCCAAAGGCTCCAAGAACAGAGATTCCCAAGGGTGCTGGTGCCGGGGACAGCAGGCTGGGGAGCGGTGCCCGCTAGCCGCCAGACAGGCAGGGACGAGAGACAGTCTGCTGGGGAGAGAACAGGAACTGGGGTGTACCGGATTGGGGGCAGCAGCGACATCGGGTGTCAGGGGCAGGGTCCGTGCTCAAGAGCGAGGTGCCCCGAAGCTGCCGCAGGGAGCAGACGTGCAGCAGGGGCGCCAAGGGAGGGGCCTGCGCTGGTGGGCACAGGCTGGCTGCGGTGAGCCCGGCTCCCTCGCCCGGCTCCCTCGCCCGGCTGGGCCTGTACCTGGTCGGAGGCGGCATGTGGCTGTGCTCCCCAAACTGCATTCTCCTGCTGTGCCATGCATTCGCTGCGCGCACGGCTGGTACCCGGGGAGCCCCTCCCCGCCTCTCCCGCCTTTGTAGGGTGGGGCTGGCATCAGCCTGGCACCTGCAGCCGCTGGCCGCCCTGCCGCCCCGTTGGGCCGGGAAGCCCTGGCCTGGCTGCTGGGCATCTCCAGGCCTGCCTCCAGCTAGGCTGGACCGGGCTGGGCGCCCCACCGGGCCTCGCCACGGGCCAGGAGTGAGGCCGGGTGTGCTCTGGCACGGGGCTGGCGTGTGCCTTGCAGTCTGTTGGACCGCAGGGCGTGTGTGCTCTGTCACCGTGAGGACACTGCAGGGCGAGCTCGTGTGTGGGGTACACGTGTGTCTGCATGTAAGGCGATGCATGCGCTTGCGTGTGCACGGTGGCCCGGCCGCGGGGCTCGGACGTGTCCGAGCGGCCTGCCTGGTGCCCTCATGTGGGCATGTATGTTTGCGTTGCGGGAGTGTCTGTGCAGGGTGTGTGTGGCGTCTAGTGCAAGCTGCGTGTGCATGGCGGTGCCGTGTCTGCGCTGATGGCACACGCAGGGCTGCACGTGCGGCCAGCTCTGACTGTCCTGGGTCTCTCGTCCAGGACCGAGGGCAGAGCCCAGTGCGCTCCCTGCCTGCCCTGGCGGCTCCTCCACCCTTTCTCAAGCCAGGTGGGGGCCGGCTGGAGGCACGGTCAGGGCCAGCAGACCCAGTGCTTCCCGTGGTGGGCGGCCCCCGCCCAGCTAGAGCCCCTCGCCCCTCGGGAGGCTGGAACCGAGTGTGCCCTGGCGCTCCCCCGGCCCCGACAGGCAGGGTCACCCCGGTCCGCGGTGGCCAGCTGTCCCCGCAAAGTTGCAGGCAGGAAAATGGCAACGCGGGAGGAATGTCCCCGGCAGACGTGCCAGGGTGTCTCTGCTCCCTGCGGTTCCACCCACCTCGCTCCACTTCTCGGGGACCGGCTTGAGGGCGTGATGCTGGTTTTGCATCATGAGGGTTGTGTTTTGTCTGAGGAAGGCTTGTCGCGCCTGCGGGGGCCGGGCCGAGGCCAGTGGGCCCGGGATGTGGGCCAGAGGACGCAGCCGGGCGTCTGCGAGGAACGGGCAAGACCTCCGGCAGGTGCTCGGCTGGTCTGAGCCCTGGGTCTCCTCTGTGACGAGTGGGGCCGTGCCACGGGCCGACCGCGTCCAGCTGGGAGGAGGCGAAGCAGGGGCGTGGCCTGGGCGCGGGTCCCTGCAGAGAGACGCTGCCTGTGCACGAGGGGAGAGGCTCTCAGCACTTGGCCCCCCCAGCCTGAGCCTAGAACCCCGAATCTCTGTGGCAGTGACGCTCCAGCCTGACGTGCAGGGCGGACCCTGGCTGGCTTGGGAGCCGCACGGGCTGAGTCCCGACACGCCCCACCCCTGCCGGCTCTCACGCCAGCGCCCACGGGCGTCCTGGGGCCCAGCGGGTGAGGAGTCCTTCCTGTTACCGAACTCAGGCCCTCCCCAGCACCCGGCACCCCAGGACGGCCTGGGCAGCCGCGGGCAGGGGAGAAGCGGCCAGGAGGGCGGGGCAGGGCGGGCGGAGGTCGGCGATGCCGTTGCTCGGGGCAGCAGGCCCAGTCACAGCGGTCCAGGAGGCAGTGCTTGTGTGGGTGACGCCATCCGCGCGGGCCCCTGTGGGGGTCCAGAGAGGGGGCTTGGGTGTGTCGCCCACCTGGGGAGTGGGTGTTGCGGGAGGGGCAGGGGCAGCTCGGCGCCTCCTTCGTGACACAGCCGAGCCGGCGCAGAGGCGCTCAGGGGCCGCGGGTTTCGATGCAGCCTCAGCGGCACGGCCTGCTGCCACCAGCCCTGGCGGGGCTGCCCCAGCCTGCTCTGGCTCCTGTCGGCCTGGAGGCCCACCTCTGGCCTCGGAGACCCCGCACCTTCCCCACACCGGCCAAGTTGGCCCCGTGCCCCCAGCCCCAGTCCCGCACCCTTTAATCCCCGCCCGTCAACCCCCTTCTGCCTGTTCACAGACCATGAGGCGGTGACTCATTCACAGCCTCCGAAGACGGCCCGACCGGGACATCCCCACCATGCATCTGGTCGGCTAGCGGGTTTCAGGGGCACCCGCACACATTGCAGGGTGCAGGGGAGGATGGGGGCCAAGCAGGTGCTCCTTCGTGACTCTGCTCTGGCCTCCAGTTTCCTGAGACCAAGGCCCGGGGGTGGGTGACCCTTGCCCCCTGCACCCCAGCCTTTTGAGCCTAGCCGGGTCACTCCCACTCTTGCTGCAAGTCTGAACCCCTGCCTTATGCCTCTGCACCCAGGGGTGCTGTCCGTTTTCCAGCTCACCCTGCACGGCCTTGGGGCCTGATCGTCATCTCTGAGGTCCTGCCCAGCCCTTTGCAGGCCAGGGGGCAAGGCCAGCGGCAAGGCCAGGGGGCAAGGCCAGGGGGCAAAGCCAGGGGCAAGGCGGCCAGACTTCAGCGGCAGGGGTCTCCCGCCCCTTGGAAAGCTGGGGGTGGGCTCTGGGGTTTTACTGGGGCACTTGGGATGGCCTGCTCTGCCCCAGCCTGGGCCTGAGTCACTGCTGCCCCCTCAGGGGCTGGCCGGGGCTTTCTCTTTGCCAGGTCTTCATAAGCATCTGTGGCGCCTTTCCCAGACACTGGCTGAGCTTACACCAGGGACGCAGGGCAGGAGAGAAGGGGTGGAGAGGGGCACAGGCACACCCCAGGGGCGGGGTGCGTGCTCGGGGCCTGGCTCTCCTGTGCCTCAGTTTCCAGTCTGGAAAGGTGGCATCACCCACCCCCACCCCACCTTTGGTGAGACTCCTAATTAGTTGCTTTGCTATTAGCATCTAATGACTTGACAATCGCCTGATTGGAGTTAATTAGCTGTGGGCTGGGTGGTGCCAGAGGGGGTGGCAGGCGGGCCTGTGGGCTGGCTGGGGAGGGTCAGGAGCCCTGGGGAGGGTCCCCCTGAGTCTGGAAGGGCTGCCTGGAGGCGTGGACCCTGGCAGGCAGCTGGCGGGTGAGCAAGCTTGGAAGCAAAGGTGTGGTGGGGGTGGGGGGGATGAAAACCCCGGAAGCCCTCCGTCTGGGGACCATCCCAAGCCAGTCATTAACCCCTTAGTGAGAATTTCTATCTCTCTCTGCTGCTCCCACAGAGCGTTTGCATGTCAGGTTTGGCACTCCAGGAGGAAATGAGGGCTTTGTCTTGCTCTCACCAGCCTCAGTTTAGGGGCTGGGGCCCCCTCCCCCACACAGGCGCCACCCTGTGCAGGGGCGAGGCACCCGCCCATAGCTTGCCCGCCAACTTGGAACAGGGAATGCCAACGCAGCAAGGCTGTCGCTATTTTAGAGCCGGAAAGGGAAAAAGAGGCCTACTTAGGCAGCCGGAGTTTGGGTGAGGGGGTGCTTCTCCTGGGACCTGTCTGCCTGGGGTCCTCACCAACTCCTACCATCTGGGGTCCGCTTTCTGTTCCCCATCACTCTAGTACCCCAAAGACCTTGAATCTTTGGCCTTTGTTCTATCAAAAACACCTGTATTGGGCCTCCCTGGTGGCGGCAGGAGTTAGGCCTCAGCACTGTGAAACTTCCGCAGCCACTGCAGCGAGTTCCATCCACGGCCAGGGAGGGACCCACAGGGCACAGCAGACCTCTCCTGCCTCCCCGCTGCCCCCTCAGCAGTGTGCTTCAGTCCATCCGCCTGTTCTGCTCCCCGCTCTGTCTCTGGTGAGTCCTCTCACCTCCCTGGACTCTGGCCTGTACCCCAGCTCTTGTGTGCATAAATAAATAAATCTTTTTTAAAAAAAGATAAATTTAAAAACAAACAACAGCACCTGCATTGAGCGCGCTGTGCTGGTCGTGCCAAGGCCTGTGCCGGCCAGTGGCTGGGGAAGGAGGCGGCTGGCCCCTCCCCTCAGAGAGCCGTGACCAGGTGTGCGTGACAGGTCGGAACACGACACACGTGAGCTGGCGGGTGGGCGGAGCCTTCCAGAGGGAGTGCAAAGGCCCCGAGGCAGCAGAACAGGACAGCCGGGGGGCTGGTGTGGCAAGGGAAGAGAGCCAGAGCCGTGGGGGTGAGGGTGTGGCGGGGACCTCGCTGGGCCTGGCGGGCCCTGAAGGCTGGGATAATTTCGGAGTGATGGGAGCTGATGGAGGGCTTTGCGCCAGCAGATCACAGGGATTGATTTTCATTCAGAAAGGGAAGCCCTGTATTTTTGAGGTCAGGAGCTCCGCCAGCCCTCCCCGCTGTGGCCTGGTGGGGCCCGAGCTTCCAGCCTGATTCTTACTTTTTTTTTTTTTAAAGATTTATTTATTTATACACATAAGAACTGGGGTACAGGCCAGAAGTATGTGGGGGTGAGAGGAGTCACCAGAGACAGAGCAGGGAGCAGAACAGGCAGACTGACTAAAACACACTGCTGAGGGGAGCAGCGGGGAGGCAGGAGAGGTCTGCTGCGCCATGTGGGTCCCCTCCCTGGCCAGTGGCAGGGATCGAACTCGTGCTGCAGTGGCTGCGGTTTGCTTCACAGTGCGCTGCTCAACCCACTGTGCCACCAGGGAGGCCCCCCAAACCCAGCTCTGAACCCAAAGCCATGGGTGTGGTTTTCCAGCCCCCGACTGGCCCCCACTTCCTGAGTCCCCCTGCCAGATAAGCCCCTCCCGCCTCTGTGCCAAGCTCACAGGGTGCTTACAGCTGTGGGATAAGCGCTCCTTTCTTGGGCACCCAACCTCAAATTCTCCCAGCCTCAACCTCAGCCAGGTCTCAAATGGCGCTAGGTCCGAGGGTGGACGGTGAAGCTGCCTGCCTCGGTCTCACCTCTGGGACCCCCGCTGCAGACTGAGGGCCAATGGGGGGCCACCTGATGGTCCAGCTGCCCTCACCGGTGCCTGTGCGGCAGCCAGCACACCCAGCATGGGGCCACAGGCCGAGCCACTGGCACGGGGGCAGTTGGTGGAGTCCGAGCAGCTGGCCTGCATGCTTGCTGCGCCTCAGTTTCCCTCCTGCCTGTGCAGAGATGAAGGAGGCTGGGGGAGCCTCCCCCAGCCCTAGGCTGCTCCAGCCTTTTATATGATAATGAGCCCCACTCTGGAGGCCCCTCTAGTCCCCTCTCGGGCCAGGCCGCCTTTACATGACAGGGACCCGGGAGACCGTGTCTGGGAGATCTAAGGGCTCCTGGCACTCTGTAGCCTGCGGCGGCGGTGGTGGAAGGGGGCAGCGGTGGTGGAAGGGGGCGCTGGTCCCACGCTCAGCTGACCTCTATCCTCACAAAGGAGGTTGGTCCATGGGGGCTCCTTGTGGGGGGGGGAGGTGCGGGACCTCAGGGCAAAGGCTGGAGGCAGGGCTGGGGGAGGAGTTGTTGGGGAAGGGGAGCCTGGTGGGCGTGACCTGGAAGTTGGGGGGCAGTTGTAAGATTCCAGAGCGAGGATGAGGTCACATAAAATGGAAGGGGCGAGGCTGGGAGTCGACCTCAGGGCACCTGCGAGTTGGGAGGGCCTGAGACTCTGGGCCCCTCCGCCCTGAAGGGAAACAGGTTAGCAGTCCTTGCAGGTTGCCCCAGAGGGGATAAAACACCCAGGCCTCTTGTAGTGAAGATGCAGAAAGAAATCTGCCCAGGGGCCTCCCTGGTGGCACAGCGGGCTGAGCGGCTGAGCGCTGCTCTGTGAAGCATCCGCAGCCACTGTGGCACGGATTCGGTCCCTGGCCAGGGAGGGGACCCACATGGTGCAGCAGACCTCTCCTGTCTCCCTGCTACTCCCCTCAGTAGAGTGTTTCAGTCCATCTGCCTGTTCTGCTCCCCACTCTGTCTCTGGTGACTCTCACCCCCACACACTTCTGGCCTGTACCCCAGTTCTTATGTGTATAGATAAATAAATCTTAAAAAAAAAAAAAAGCCACCTGTATCTGTTGGGCAGGATGGAGGACTGCTTGGAGGAGGGGGCATGGAAGTCAAAAAGTATGTTTTTGGAGAGGTGGGCGCTGGTGGGAGGGAATGGATTTGTAGGACCCAGAGGGGCCCAGACATTCGGCTGTTGGGGGTGGTGGTGGGGATGTTTTGAGACACCTGTCGCCATTTATTTTATTTGCGTGCAGTTACCCAAAGTGCCCCTCGCCTGCACCGGGAGTGCTCTCAGTTGCGCTGGGCTGGATGGCTAGTCCCCCACCCGTGTGGCCTGCAGTGGGGGACGTACCAGGCAGCAGACCGTGGGCTCAATCTCTGGAACCTCTCTGGACACGGCCAAGAGGTGTCCCAGTCACCCATGGGCCCCCTGACCCCTCCCCTTCCCGCTCCACTCACTCTGACCCCTGGCTCCCCTTTCTGGCGCTGATGACCAACCCCTGTCTCGCCGCTCCGGCCCTGACTGCCCCAGGTTCCACGTGGGCGCAGCGGACGACAGCGGGGGCTACACGGTGGAGGTGAGCATCAACGACTACCTGGACATCTACTGCCCGCACTACGGGGCGCCGCTGCCGCCCGCCGAGCACATGGAGCACTACGTGCTGTACATGGTCAACAGCGAGGGCCACGCGTCCTGCGACCACCGGCAGCGCGGCTTCAAGCGCTGGGAGTGCAACCGGCCGGCGGCGCCTGGGGGGCCGCTCAAGTTCTCGGAGAAGTTCCAGCTCTTCACGCCCTTCTCGCTGGGCTTCGAGTTCCGCCCGGGCCACGAGTACTACTACATCTGTGAGTGGCCGGCCAGACCCGGGGGCGGGGACCCCTGTGGGGGGAGAGGGGGTCACGTACTTGGCAGCCCCGTCAGCGTCCCGGTTTACAGCTGGCGGGACCAAGACTCAGAGCTAGTCCGGCACCCTCCGGGGCTCTGCGGGTTTAAGACCTCAGCCTCTCGGTGGGGCAGGACGTCTGGGCTGGGCACCCCTGTCCTCGGGGCTGGGCACCTCCACACCGGGAGGGGCACCGCCTTGGCGATGAGCGTGGAAGCTGAGCTTTGCAGGCAGCCAGCCGGGGTGGGCGTCGGCCCAGCTGCCTCCCAGGGAAGCGCTGGTGTTTTGCCCAGGGCCAGGGGGGGGTCCTCCCCCTCCCCCAGCACCTGCCCGCCCACCCCCCAGGTGGAAGCCAGTGGAGGTTTCTTTCCAGGGCGCTCCCGAAGCCTTGGGCACTGGGAACTCTCGCTCGTGGGCCTGACGGGGCGCCTGGGCTGCTGTGGTTGTTCCTCCCGACAAAGGGCGGCCGGAGGGCGCGGGAGGTGGGGCGCGGCAGTGGAGGGTCTCCAGGAGGATGGAGTCCGGGTGTCACCCCGCAGCTGCCCATGTGGGTGGCCCCACCTCGGCGTCAGATTCTGCCTTCATCGGGCATTGTGGATCCCCATTTCTCGGCATCTGGGGACGGATGGGGAGCTCATTGGGTAGTGGGGATTCTGCTCCCCACCCTGGTGGGGTGGGCCCCCACCCTCACCACCCTGCCTCCTGCTGTGTCAAATTAAACTCTACAAGGCCCCATTTCCTCCTTTCTCTGCTATATTTGGATTTTTTTTCCTTTTAATTCAGGAAAGAAGGGAGTGGGGGAGGAGGGAAGAAGGTGTTTAAATTAAGTCCTTGTAATATAAGAAAAATTACATTTTTCTTTCCGAGACGGGAGTTTCATAAAGATAATTATTGTAATTATTCGTCCTATCTCTGTGTCGAATATTATTTTTATTACGTGCTTTTTATCTTCATCTCCCAGCATGAGGGGCTTGGGGGGGTGGACAGTCAGAGGTGGTGGCCCAGAGAGGACAAGCCGGGGCACAGTCATGTTCCAGGATGTGCTGGGATGGTGGATGCCACAGCTAATGTTCTACTGAGCAGCTGAAAACAAGTGGGTTGTACTCGAGGCGTTTGAGCCTTGCTGTGCAGCCCTGAGGTGACATGGGGCCAGATACAATCACCCCGCCTCTGGGATTAGGGTTTGGCAGAGGAAATGCAGAGAAACAGGGGCTTTGTGTCTGGGGCTTTGATGTATGATTAGGAGGTTATTGTTGTTTTTTAAATAAATTTATTAGGTTTTTTTTAAGATTTTTTTTATTTATTTATGCATACAAGCACTGGGGTACAGGCCAGAGGTGTGGGGGGGGGGTGAGAGGATTCACCACAGAGAGCGGGGAGCAGAACAGGCAGA
>JAGFMF010011614.1:8058762-8082248 GCA_019455555.1 Galemys pyrenaicus | reverse complement strand
CCCTCCCTGGCCGGCAGCAGGGATCGAACTTGTGCTGCAGTGGCTGCGGTTTGCTTCATAGTGCATTGCTTAACCCACTGCGCCACCAGGGAGGCCCTAGGTTTTTTTTTTTAAAGATTTATTTTTATTTATTTATGCGTACAAGTGCAGGGGGTGAGGGGACTCACCAGAAACAGAGTAGGGAGCAGGACAAGCAGATCTACTGAAACACACTGCTGAGGGGAGCAGCAGGCGAGACAGGAGAGGTCTGCTGCGCCATGTGGGTCCCCTTCCTGGCTGGGGATCGAACTTGCGCTGCAGTGGCTGCAAATGCTTCCTAGTGTGGTGCTTAACCTTGCGCCACCCAGGGGGGCCTGATGAAGAGTTTTATGGTGCATGCTTCCCACCTGTGTCAGGGCTGGATCCCCAGCCCCGGGGTACAGATAGATCTGTGATGCCTCTGGCGCCGAACACCATAGGCCCTATTAACCCCAACTCTTCTCTTCCAGCTGCTACACCACCCAATGCTGTGGACCGACCTTGCCTGCGGCTAAAAGTTTACGTGCGACCAACCAGTAAGTGCTGGGGGTTGACCAGGGCGCAGGCATCAACCTCTGTATCCTCAGCCCACAAACTCCGTTAAGTGGTCAGTAGGGTGGGCGGGCTAGCTGCTGGGAGGGGTCCCACAGCCCCAGCCATGCTGGGGCTTTCTCGTCGCTGAGTTTCCGTTTGTCCAAATAGGGACATTTCAGACCTTCAGGAAGAAGGGTTGAGGTCTGTGGCCGCCCCCAGGCTAGGCCCCTAGCACCCCTTTCCCCAGGGCAGCGTCAGGTCCTGAGACAGGCTGCAGCCCCTGGCTTGCGTTCTTGGGGTGTCAGGCACGGAGAGAGGGGGCTCCGCAGCCTGCGGACTTAACCCAGATGCCGGGCTCACGGTTTGGGGCGCCTCTTGCCACGCTCTGCCTGTGGGCACAGGACGCAGAGCAGCTGTTGGCCTTTAGGACCGGGGCCGAGGGGGCGTGGGTGCTGCTGACATCTTGTTGTTCCTCCAGACGAGACCCTGTATGAAGCCCCCGAGCCCATCTTCACCAGCAATAACTCGTGCAGCAGCCTGGGCAGCTGCCCGCTCTTTCTGAGCACCGTCCCAGTGCTGTGGACCCTCCTGGGCTCCTAGTGCTGGCCGCCCTGGACACCAGCCTGCTGGACGCTGGCCCTGCTGGACAGCCCGCCTCCGAGACCAAATAGAGACGCCGCTTCTCCCTGGTGCTGCCCCCTGCCAGGCAGGGGCCTCCGACCCGCCCGCCCCAGGACCAGCCTTTGACGTGGGGAGCAGCCAGTGACCCCGCAATGCCCGAGGGGCAGGTGTCGGCTCAGCCCTGGCCCAGGCACCTCGTCGGGACATGGAGAACCTGAGAACCTCTTGGGGATGTGTGTGTGAGAGAGAGCGCGAGCGCGTGTGTGTGTTTAGTGTATTTTTCATGGTTGAATCAGAAAGACTTGAATTTTAAATTTAATTTATTTCTTGCTGTCACCAGTGACTTTGGGAAGGAAACAGAAAGGACGGGGTTGGGGGTCCCTTGCCCCCTCAGGGAGGGACAGGCTGGTCCGAGGTGGAGCGAGCCAGCGGTGAGACTCCGACCCTGGCTCGGGGCCCTGGATTCCTGCCCCCAGCCCTGTCTTCGTGCTCACCTGGCGTCTCCTAGCGTGGAGCCCACAACATCTCCCCGGAGAGCCTGGCCCTCTCGTGATTCCAGCACCCCACATCTTAGAAACTGCTTAGCCCACCCCAACCCTCGTGGAGTGGTTGTCTCCAAGGCTGAGAGACGTTGTTTCTGTAAATAGAGCAGCAGGTATATACTGTGATTTCTTTTTGCATATTCCTGAGGTTGGACTGGAAAGTTTCTTTGTCTATTTCCACCCCGTTCAGAGGGGGACTTTATGTTGGTGTGGGGAGTGGACTTTTTAGAGTAGAAGCTGCACTTCGCAATAAGTTCATTGTCTTTTGGGGGCCCCTCCCTCTACCCTGTGACCTAATAATGTTTCTAAGAAAAAGAAAAAAAGACAAAAGGGGGGGGATCACCATCCAAAAAAAACCCCTCCCAAAGACACTTTAATGAAGCAAACAGCGCATTTATACAAGATTTACTATTTCTACCCCTTTCCTGATCTGTGTTTTATATATATTATATATAAATTATATTGTGCACGGCTGCTGGGACATGGCCCAGGCACACGGGGGGCTTTTGTAGGGCTTGCATGGGCGGGCGGCGCTGCCACGCCTGGAGCTGGCGACGGGGCTCCCCCCCCCTCACAATCAACTTTGGATTCTGTATTTTTTTATAATAAAATGAGCGTCAACCTCAGGTGTGCATCTGTGCTTGGGCCCTTGGTCCTGGTCGGAGGAACTTATTTTTTTAAAGATTTACTTATGCACACGAGAGCTGGGTGCAGGCCAGAGGTGTGGGGGCGAGAGGATGCACCAGAGACAGAGCGGGGAGCAGAACAGGCAGATGGACTGAAACACACTGCTGAGGGGAGCAGCGGGGAGGCAGCAGCGAGCGCCCTGTGGGTCACCCACTGGCTGGGGATCCACTAATGCTGCAGCAGCTGTGGATGCTTCATAGTGCGGTGCTCAACCCGCTGCGCCACCGGGGAGGCCCTGGAGGAACATCTGACCTCGTTGGAATCTGGAATATTCCTGGAAGGGGTGTCTTTTAGGAACGCAGGGGCAGCTCTGATTCTTTGGTTTCGTGTACCATTTGGGGTCCTGACCCTCCTTCACCTGCACCCACATCTCAGTTCCCCCTTGTAGGAAAAGGGAACAAACTCCCTTCCCCCGGGGGCACCTGGGAGGACAGAGGGGAGCGATGGGGCTGGCTCTGGGTATACAGCTGGGGTTGAGCCCAGGACTCCTCCGGGCCCCTTGTCCTCTTCTTCATTCTGGGGAGTCCAGCACATTTCTCTAGGATCCAGCCGAATTCTGTGACCTCTCCACTGCCCGCTCCACCACTGTGTGACTCAGTTTCCCCAGCTGCCAGGGCCAGGGTGGGGATCTGTCTGTCGTCTCTTAGTCACACCCCGACTCTGCAAAGAGCATGTATCAGTGGGTGCTGGGGCCCCAGACCGAGGCACAGAGAAGCTGGGGCCGCCAGCAGGACTGAGGTGGGTCCCGCCGGCCACTCTTGTCTGCTGCCGCCCGCTGGGACTGCAGGTCTTGGGCACAGCAGCTACAGGGAAGGGCTCTCCGCTAATTAATTCAGCTGCGCTGGGCCCAGCGACAGGCGCTGCCTCTTAATGAGGCCAGCGAGAGGCACAAAGACCCCTGTGTGTGCCCCTCCGGCCCGGGCAGCAGCAGGGACAGACTCGCCTGAGCACCGCGCAGGATCTCCTGCTCCACAGAGACCCCGAGGCTGCGAGAGAGCCCGCTGGCCCCCTGCACCCAGCTCCTCCAGGCCCCACGCTAAAGCTCCAGACGCAGCCGGGCAGAAGTCCGAGCAGGGGCGGAGGGCGGAGCCTGCAGCTGACTGGGGCTTCGGCATTTCTGAAAAGGTGTCGAGGCTCGGCCCGCACCACACGACCGTCCTTCCGAAGGACTTTCCGCAGTTTCTGGCGCGCTCGCGAAGTGTGGCCTCGTGGCCACCACTTAGGTGCAGGACATGCCGGCCCTAAAGGCAACTCCACCCCCCACTCCCTTCACCCCCACCCGCACTCCCCCCCCCACCGCAGCCCCGCCTCCCACAAGCGTGAGCCCGAGCCGCCACCCCCTCCGCGTGTCTGTGCCCCACGTTCCTCAGCGGTGGACTCGCACGCTGCGACCCCGTGTCTGCTTCTTCCCCCGCCGTCATGTGCTCGAGGCCCTCCCGGTCATGGTTGCCAGTGTCCCTCTTTTCGTGGCCAGTGTAGGGATGGACACTCTGCGCCCTCCGTCTGCACCTGGGCTGGGTTGTGACCACCATTTAGCTATTGGGAGGATTTTTTTTATCGTCATCACCATCATCTTTAGTTTTTTTTTAAGATTTATTTATTTATGCATACAAGCACTGGGGTATAGGCCAGAGATGCAGGGGTGAGAGGAGTCACCAGAGACAGCGTGCGGAGCAGAACAGGCGGGTCCACTGAAGCACACTGCTGAGGGGAGCAGCGGGGGGCCAGGAGAGGTCGGCTGCGCCCCATGGGCCAGTGTCACATTGCATAATTTGAGGTGTACAACATGTTGATTTGGTGCATTTATATATTGCAGTATGATTACCACTTGCTATTTTTCAGACAGAGCTTGAATACAGAGGGTCACCTTGGATGAGTACATACAGAGACGGCTTTGCTCCACCTCAGGGCCTCTCCCCTGCCTGGAAAGCCCTTCCCCTACAACCCTGCCCCACTCCGTTCCTTGCTCAGTCAGCCAGGCCAGAGTGTGCTCCCCACCCCTGCTCAGGCCCCCGGCTGCAACTGACTCTTCTCTAGTGGTCCCCACGGTGGACAGGGAGCCCCAGAGGCAGGGCCAGGCCTGGCTGGTCACCATGGGCGCCCAGTGCCTGGACCGCAGTAGGGGGTCTCCCTCAGAGCCACTGCCCCACAGGCAGACGCAGCCTCAGTCTGCTGGGCGGCCCCGCACTTCCTCTCCGGACAACCCCTTCCCCCCCACCCCCCCCAACCCTGCCTGGTGAGCACAGTCATTGCCTGGGGGACCCCGGGGGACCACAGTGTGTGCAGGCACTGCTCCCCACGGGGCGCCCAGGCAGCCCGGACCCCGGTGCCACCCTCCATCCTTGGGCCCCTGGGGCGCCTTTCCCTGCGAGGTTTAAGAGTGAGGTGATTTCCCTCCTGCCAGCCATTCCGCCAGCACGTGACCCAGCTCAGGGAGGGCTGAGAAGGAAGGAGCCTGAGGGCCTGCGGCTGCAGAGCTGGAGAGGAATGGGCTCGGTCACCGGATGGGCACCCCAACCCACCTCTTGGGGAGCCGCGTCCCATCTGCGTCTCCATTTCAGGAGAAGCCCCAGGGCCAGCTCTGGCTGCTGATGGGCTCAGGCCTCTCCCTCAGGACTGACCACAGTAACACAGCTGGAACCTCCGTGGCTCCCTCCACACCCCCAGGAGGAAAAGCCCCCAGAGTCACCCGCCTTCTTGGGACTCTGGTCTAAATCCCCATCTCCCTCCAGGCCTTTGCTCCGACGGTGCCCTCTGCCTGGGGTGCCCCCGCAGGGCCCACCTCCAGTCCTGGGGCTTTCCTCCACCTCCCTCAGCCTCTGCCGACCCGTCCCGTCAGGCCCGCTCCCCTGCGCTGGCTCCCTGCCTCTCCTCTGCGTGTTTGCATCTGTCATCCCAGGCACAGCCCGCGTTTCTCGCCTCCTCTGGATGCAGCTCCCTGAGGGTGGGATAAATGCGCAATAAAGAATAAAAGCTGTAGATACGTGGATATTTATGTGAAGCGGCGTGATTAGAAAGGAGCGCAGGAACGGCGTGTCGCGTGTCCACGCAAGGGCCTCTGTGTGGGGCCCCTGTGTGCGGTGGCCGCCCCGGCGTGAGGCAGCGGGTCCTGCCCAGTGGCCTCCTGGGGCCACACCTGGGGCTGGCTGGTGGGCCACAGGAGGAGGCCACGGTGTTGGGACCATGAACCAGCGTGTGGGTGGTCGTTGATGAACAAATTAAAAGTGAGCTCACAGTCCCAGCGGCCCCAAGGAGCCATAAATCACCGTGAGATGACACATCAGCCAGAAATTAAGTGGCCGAAGCAGGGGCGGGTGGGGCGGCAGCAGGGACGAGCGCGGGACGGCAGTCGCCGTGATCAGTACAGTGCTGGCGTGGCCGCTGGGGCAGCGGTGGGTGTGGCCAGCCCAGAAGGAGAGGCTTGAATGCTGAGCAAGGAGCAGGAGGCAGGTTGGGCCGAGGCTGAGGCCCAGAGACCAGGCCCAAAGAAGAAACAGTCATTTTTAAAAAATATTTTTATTTGTTTATTTATGCATACAAGCACTGGGGTACAGACCAGAGATGCGGGGAGTAAGAGGGGTCACCAGAGATAGAGTGGGGAGCAGAACAGGCGGATCTACTGAAACACACTGCTGCGGGGACCAGCGGGGAGGCAGGAGAGGTCTGTTGCGCCCTGGGGGTCCCTCCCTGGCCGGGGATGGAACCTGCGCTGCAAGGGCTGTGGAAGCCCCACATCGCGGCTCAACCCACTGCGCCACCAGGGAGGCCCTTTTTGCCCAACTTTTAACAGAGGCTGCGAAGGGAGGGGGCAGGGACCTGAGGGGGTGACCTTGAGACTAAACAAAGGTGGGGAGGGAGGTGGGAGGCCAGGATAGCCTTTTGGGGCAGAACCCAAGGCTGGAGAGGAGAGGGCCTGGGGTTGGGTGCTGGTTGATCCACGAACCGCACCTGCTCCCAGAGAGGTACCAGGAGGTTGCTGGGCCCTTCTGAACCCCTTGTTTGCTCCTCCCCTGATGGAGCAGAAGCCCCACTGCTGCACCCCTCAGCCCCTCTGCACAGCGGGCTCACCTTGGAGCCAGGGGGCTTGGGCTGCGCACTTTCTGGTTGAGGAAGGACTCCCTCGGGAGCTGACCACCACGGGGAGTCCAACCGGCACCCACTGATCCAGAATGGAGGCTGGGAGGCCAGACGGAATGACAGCCCCGTGGGAGCACAGTCAGTGCGCCTGCACGTGGGCGGACTCTCTGGGTCTGGGGTCTGGGCCTCAGCCTGTGCCCAGCCGCCACCTCCTTCTGTGCAGATGGAGAAGCTGAGGCCCCCAGGTGGCAGGTCCAGGCCTCTGTGGGGTCAGAGTTCAGGAATCCAGTAAGTGCCAACCTCGTGGAGCCAGGAGCTGGTCTGCCCTGGCCTAGCCCCAGATGGATGAGGCTGGGATCCTGGGATCCCCGCATGAGCCAGGGGGCTTAAGTGGAGGAGACCTACCGTGCACGGCCCTCCCCCGGGAAATGTTCCTCACCGCCCCAGGCAGTGTCGGGGACCAGGGTGTCACTGCTTGCATGAGCTTGGGGGTGCTGGACTCTGTGGCAACATCAAGTCCAGGTCCCCCCACCGTGGTTGTGGCCTCTGGGCCCAGAGCCCATGGCATCTAGCCCCTGAGGGCGAGAGAAGCTTCCAGGAGCCAATCCGTGGGAGGCCCCACCTTCTGCCCCTCTGTGCTGTGGTCCCCGAGAGCTGGCGGCTGGAGGGCAGAGAGGTGGAAGGAGGCGTGGGGCTGGCAGGAAGGCCTCTGCCCAGGCCGTTTTCTGCACCAGGGCTCATTCCCTGCGGCCCTCACTGTGAAAGGTCACCCGGACCCTCAGAGCTATACTCTGCGCTTGGGGCCTCAGTCTCCCCACTTACACGATGAGTTGTGAGCTCTGGTCTCTGAGCAGCCTGCAGGGGAGACTTCTTCAAAGCGTTGGCTGAACTGCCTTCCCCTGACCTTAGTCAGCTTCCCCGTGTGTTTGTTTTTAAGATTTTATTTATGCACACAAGAACCAGGGTACAGGCCAGAGGTGCGGGAAGATGATTCATCTGAGACAGAGCGAGGAGCAGAACGGGTGGATCTACTGAAACGCACTGCTGAGGGGGGCAGCGGGGAGACAGGAGAGTCCTGTGGGTCCCCTGTGGACCCTGTGGGTCCCCTCCCTGGCCGGCAGCAGGGATCGAACTCGTGCTGCAGTGGCTGCGGATGCTTCATAGTGCGGCCCTCAACCCCTTGCACCACCAGGGAGGCCCCACTTCCCGGCTCTGTGCATGCTGCAAGGTCTGCGGCCCAGTGGGCTCAGCCTGTTTTTCACCGGAACCTCCTCCGGGAAGGGAAGCCTTTGCAATTCTGGTCCTCAGTTTACCCTTTGCGACACAGATGAGACCTGTTTTACAGATGAGAAAGCTGAGGCCAGAGTTGGAGGGTGCCCAGCACATGGGGGTGGGGACGTGGGGGCCTCCTTACCTTGCCAACTCTCCAGTCAATCAGACTGAGCCAGCCTCTCCCCAGCCCCCAACTTCCTTGTAAACCGTGCAGGCGAGTCTGGGATATTTATTTGCCGCAATAACTGTCCTCAGTGGGCTCCGTGAGGAGGCTGTGGGCGCCGGAGTGGATGGGGCTGGGCGACCTGAGTGTCCTGGTCCCGGCCATGGGGAGCACCCTGGAAAGGACCCTCGCCACCCTCCCGGGATCCGCTCAGCGCGGCCCAAGCTCCCCAACAGGGATCCGCTCCCCCGCCTCCTGCGCCTTTCCGCGCCCCCAGGCGCTCCAGAATTATGATTTGCAATATCCTTGCTCCCCCAGGCCACAGTGTTAATGACAACAGCGCCTGCCCGCGGCCCCACGTGGGGGAGGGGACTGTTATTAGCATCATTCATCTTGTGCAGGGCGAGGCTAAGGCTCACATGCCCTGTGGGCAAGAAGGGAAACTGAGGCACAGAGAGGTTAATTGCCTTCCTGGCTGAAGGCACAGCTGCAAGAACGGGAAAAACCCAGTTTCCAGTGCTGCCGCTGCCTCCCTCCGTTGGCAGAAACTCAGTTTAGTTCTCTGAAAAATGGTGTTAGCCTGGCAGCCACTGGGAGAGCAGCCGGGGACGCTGCATACATGAACGGTTACAGGGACGACCCCCGGGGCAGGACTATGGCTTCTGCCCCTTCCCCACTGCGCCCTGTGTCTGGTACAAAGGCAGCCAGCCCTCCGTGAGGGTTATGGTGCCCCCGGGAGCCCCTGCATGTGAGTTTTGCACATGGACTCCAAATCAAGTGCTCTTTCCCATCCACTGGGCAAAGCTGAAGGTGCTGGCCTCGTTCTCCAGCTTCACTCCGTGGGGAGAGCCTGGCTGGAGGGAGGGGTTGCAGGGAACAGTCTCGCTCAGATGAGGGGGGCAGTGAGGGAACGGCGGGAGCCAGGCCTGCTGGCTGGCAGATCTTTAAATTAAAATACATATATACACCAGATAAATAAACCCAGCCCACATCCTGGTGACAAGCAGAATTAAGTAGCCCAGTCGGGGACCGGCAGCAACAGCCAGGGGCTGGGGGTGGGGACACATCTCTGATTCTACCCATGAATGTTCTGACACCCCTGCAGCCTCCTGTGGGGACCTGGGGAGGCCATGGGGGGTTGGGACGTAAGATCGGGGTCTAGGACCCCTTTGGAGCTCCCGGGCGGGCCATTAGATGCGGCCTGCTTCAAGTGAGGCTGGCTGACCTACTGACTCCCTTGCAGGGGTCATCCTTGTGAGGACGCTCGTCTCCCTCCCTTTTATGCCAGGGACACCCCATTCCAGAACAAGGGGAGGCCAGTTTGGGCCCCCCCACCTTGCACAGCACAGCAGGGGGCTCCATCCTGGTCCCCTGCCTCCCCCTCAACCTGGAAGACAAAGGCTGAGGGGCAGGAGGGAGTTTTCAATTAAGGAACAGCTAATTGCCCAGAGAGGGCCTTTCTGGGGCTGGGTAAATCTATTATGAAAAGCCTCTAAGTGTGTGTAAAATGGGCTCTAATAATCCGACAATCCCAGGATTAGGTCACAGGAGGGGAAACTGAGGAGAAGACAATCAGGTGGATTAACGGGGCAGGCCCCAGGTGACTGGAAAAGAGTGGCCCCCAGGGGTAGGGGCCCAGGGAGAGAGCAAGCTTTGCAGAAGCCATTTTATAGGTGGGGAAACTGAGGCCCAGCTAGGCCCAGACCCAGGGCGAAGGGCCACTGTCCAGGGTGCCTGCTAGAGCTTGCACCCCAGAGCGCCCCAAAGAGACGCCCATCCAGAAGCGGTCATGGCACGTTTCGCTGCTGGCCTTTCCACGGGTGCTCCCCAGGCACTTTCTCCCAGGTAGATTCGACAAGGATGCCAGCCTGTGCTTCCAGCGTCAGTAAGTCGCATAGATGCGCCCACACCTTCCACGCGGTGGGCCCGGCCCTCGGCCTTCATGCTTTGGCAATGTCTTCACTGAACACCTGTGCCTTGCCCAGCCCACGCTGACCATGGATGAACTAGGGGGAGGGGCCTGGCGCAGCTCACGTCTGTGCGAGGTGTGCCAGAGAGAACTGGTTGGGCCAGGTGAGAGGTCCCAGCATGTGGGCCTGCAGGTGAGAAGGGGAGGCAGAGAGGGAGGGGCCGAGCAGAGGCCTGGTGCTGAGGACTCAGCATGAAGTCCTAGATGGGGTGGGAGGAGAGGTTGGCCGGGGTGGAGGGGGCTGTCATCTTTCCTTCTGAGGGGGGCAGGAGCCCTGGCCCTGGCCCCTTTCCCAGACTGCGGGTTTCAGGCCGCCCTCATCCCCCACACTACCCCAGGCCCCACCAACTCCTGTCTGCTAATTATCCTGCCTGGGTTCCGCCTTCCAGGATGAGTCCTCACCTGTGGAAATCCTTCAGGCACCTGGGGAGGAGGGAGAAGCAGCTCTCTGCCTGCCCCTCCAGGGGACCAGGGCTGCTCTGCAGACAGCCTCTGACAGCAGGGGAGACCTCGGGTGGGCCCCAGAAGCAAGGGGCCCGGCTCGAGCCCTGAGTCTGGCTCCCTTCCAGCCACCTGTGTGTACCTTTCCGCTCAGGTGATGGGGAATGAACAGGAGGTAAGGGATTCCGTGTCAGCCAGGCCTGGACCCCCAAATTCCTCCAGGCCCCAGCGAGGCTGTGTGGGTGGTGGGGTAGTAGGTCTCAGCAAGGTCAGCCTGGGGGCTGGGCCCTGCCAGGCTGCTCCCGTCTTGCTTTATGATACGAGGGTGTGTGTGCGCTGCTGCGTGACTCAGTTTCCCCACCGTCACCACCAGCAGTGGCTCCCATGCTGTTCCAGCGGTGGGGTGAATGGGGGGGTGGATTCAGGCGGCTGCACTCGCCCCAACCCCCCCACCACGCGTCAGTCAGGTCCACCAGGCCCCTTCAAGTGGTCATGGCCCAGCAGAGGCCGCGGGAGGGATTATTCCGGCCTGTCCAGGATGGACTCAACTGGAACTGACACTGATGAGCGGAACGCTTCCCCGCTGGCCGGCCTGCCTGTCTGTCGCTGGTCCCCGCGCCGCGTACCTTGACGGCTGCCACCTCTGGCGCGTCACTCGGCGTCCTGGCACCCAGCCCTGGCCGCCCGCCCGAGGCCAGTGCGAACCCCGGCTTGCAGCAGAGCAGTTCCCAGGCCTGAGTCCCCTTCATGGCCCGCCCCAGCCTCAGTTTCCCCATCTGCAGCAGAGGTATGCCCATTGTGGCCGCTCCATGGGCGTTGGAGGAGCCAACAGGGGCTGTGTGGGTGGGGCAGCTGGAGGGGTCAGAAACCCTTCCTGAGCTTTCCCAGGGGCCCTGGCCCAGTCGTCCGCCCGGTCCCTCCTCACAGCCTTTGTCCAGGAAATTTGAGGTGGCAGGGGAGAACGGATTTGCTCTTGGTGTGAAAGGAGCCACAGCAAATGTTCTTGACCCCTGATCCTGGCCCCCTAATCCTGAGGTTCAGGCCCTCAGTGGGAGGGGCCCTGAGAGGTAGGTGGGGTGCGACCCCCACCCCAAGCACTGAGGCGTGCGGAATGTCCGAGGCCACAGGGGTGTGGAGGGGGCACAGGTGCAGCACTGCCACAATCTGGTTACCGCCCTGGAGGCCCATGGGAGAAGCAGGGCCCATGGAAGCTTCCAGCCCTGGCTGCATCAGGCCTTGCCACTTCCAGCCTGGGAAACAGGGAGCAGCAGCCGCCTCTGTTGTTTTAAAGATTTATTTATTTATGCATGCAAGAACTGGGGTGCAGGCCAGAGGTGTGGGCGGTGAGAAGATCCACCAGAGACAGAGTGGAGAGCAGAGCAGGCAGATCTACTGAAACACACTGCTGAGGGAGCAGCGGGGAGGCAGGAGAGTCTGCTGCACCCTGTGGGTCCTCTCCCTGGCCAGGGATCGAACTTCGTGCTGCAGTGGCTGCTGCCAGCTTTATAGTGTGCTGCTTAACCCCTTCTGCCACTAGGGAGGCCTGCTTCCCCCTGTCTTGGAGATAGTTTTTCCTACTTGGACAAGGGCCAGAGAAATGGTGGCAAAGCTTTTGCCTTCTAGCTTCGTCACTGGGGTTCAAATCTCAGCTCCGCTCTCTGAGTGTGAGTCCTTGGGCACACTCTCTTGCATCCCCATAGTCACGAGAACACTAACACCACAGCTGTTGGGAAGATAATGATGAGAAACCTGGGCTGTGCCCAGGCCAGGCATACAGCAGGAGCTCAATATGCACAACTCCGGATGGTGCAGGATTTCAACCTGACTCTGGCCCTGATTTCGGCAGACTCAGAGGAGAGGCTTTTACTTTCCCTCCATCCACCGGCGCAGCAGAGACGCCCTAGAATGAACCAAGACAGTCACGGTCGGGGCTGGCACTGCTGCAGGGAGACCACCACAGAAAGGAAGAGGGATGAGGGAATGAGTGGGGGGATGTGTTCACTTCTGCTGGCTGCGGAGACTTAGCCCCTTGCCTTCTGGTTCCTTGGAGGCTTCGTCTGGAAGCTTCCATAGAAGATTAAACAGTTCTCCGTTGCCGGCCAGGATGCGCTCGAATGCTCGGGCGCCCCCGTGCTCCCAGCGGCCTCGTGTCTGTTCCACCCAGCTGAACTGTTCCCCATCAATTTCAATTTCAATTTGGCCTGGCCCCTGTCTGCATGTTGGCCCTCCCCAGGGGCTGGGCTGGGGACGGCGTGGTGGTGGCTCCCCCAGCCCAGCCATCAACTCCTCGACCCAACTCTGCTGACCGGAAGGCCCTTGTCTCAGGCCTCAGTTTCCCCAGAACTGGGCATGAGGAAGGGCAGTCTGGGTCTTTGCCCAACCTCACGCCTTCACTGAGTGCCAGCTCCGTGCCTGCCCCAGGCCGCATGCTGAGGAACAGTGGGAGCCGAGGCAGAGAACTGGAGCTGGAGCTAATGGGGTGAGGGAGAGGGAAGGGCAGTCCTGAGGGGGACGCGCGTGCAGCATGAGGCTGGTGCCCGGGAGACACAGGCCAGCAGGCTGGGAGCAGGTGCCGAAAGGGAGGTGCGTGATGATGTTGCTGGACATTACGCAGCAGAGAGCACTTGCTGAGTACTTACTGTGTACCAGACCTTAGCCCGCGGGCTCACCCTCCTCCGGCCCTGGAAGCTCTACAGTTCCCAGTCGTGCAAACACAGCCTGGAGGCCTCGGGGAAGGGCGCGTGGCTGGTCAGGCATCTGAGAAGCCGGGGCAGAGCTGATGCTCGGTCCCAGAGTCCCAAGTGGACAGCCCTGGGCCCATGGCCACCACCCACCCCACCCTGCCCCTCCACACCTTCTCATCCCCCTCTCTCCATTCCTGACTCCAGCCTCCCCTCAATCATCAGGGTGAGGAGCAAGAATGGGAGTTTGGTTAGAACCTCCCTGTGCTGCTGCGGCTTTTCTTTTTTTAAAGATTATTTATTTATGCATAGGAGAGCTGAGGCGCAGGCCAGAGGTGTAAGAGCAGTCACCAGAGACAGCGGGGAGCAGGACAGGCGGATCCACTGAAACGCACTGCTGAGGGGCAGCGGGGAGGCAGGAGCGGTCTGCTGCGCCGTGTGGGTCCCTCCCTGGCCGGGGATCGAACTCGAGAGGTAGTGGCTGCGGATGCTTCACGTGAGTCACCAGGGAGGCCCTGCCTGTGCTTCTGTGTGACCTTGGGGTGTGACTGTCCCATCCTGACTCAGTTTCCGGGCTTCTTTACTAAGAGACTATGGAACCTCTAACCCAAACTGAAGGGGCAGCGGGGAGCAGACCGGGCCCCATCCTCAGGGCTCAAGGGCCAGCAGTCCTGCTCCAGGTCAAACCGCGCACCTCCGAGGGGTCGGGGGAGGGGGACGGAGGTGGGGTGCGGCCTGGAGGGAGCTGTTCACAGGGCGTTTCGCGGCCCCAGCCCGCGCCCTCTCCGGGCCCTGTACCGCCGTGTGCCCGCCGCCTCTCGCCCTCAGCATCCCGTCCTCCGCTCGGCGCCCGGCAGTCCTGTGCTCTCTCCGAGCTCCGTCCCCGCAGTGGCCTAGCGGCCCTTTCCAGCCTGGACTCGGGCTGCGCGCCCCGGTGACCCCGCGCCCCGTCTGGGACCCGCGCAGTTGCAAGCTCCCGCCGCCGCTAGGTGGAGCGAGGAGGCTGGTGGAGACGCGGAGCCTGCGGACGCGCGCTCCGGAGCTGCCGAGGCCGGGAGCGGGCGGCGGCGCGGGCGCGGGGTGACCCACCGCGGTCCCGCAGGCGGCGGCCCGGCGAGGGCGAACACCGCCTGCGGGCGGGGAGCCAGAGAGGGGTGCGTGCGCGGCGCCAAAGGGCGGTGTCCGAGGACGCGGTGCGGCGGAGACCCCAAGCACCGCCAGCCAGCGGACCCCTGGCCCGCGGCAGAGTAGACACCGGTGCGGGAGTCCCTCACAGTCCAGAATCCCGGCTCCCGACGGCCACCACAACCTTGCAGCCCGGGACTCGGGTGGATTCCGGCCCGGGGGGCCCGCGAGCACCCGTGGAGTTAGGGCGTGGCTGAGGCTGGGCGCGCGTCTCTTGGGTCCGCGGACCCTCCCTCCACCTACAAAGGTCCCAAGGGCAGGCTTCTCCCCTGAAGACTAGAGTATGAGAAATATTGGGGTGGGGGAGCATTCTGCAGGGCATCAAAGTGGCGTGGGGGCCCCAGACCAGGTGAAGGAGGGCGCCAGACCAGAGGCCCCTCCAGGCCTTTGGAAGCCAGGAGGGGCACTTGCATTTTTTGCGGGGTGGGGGTGGGGGCTGGGAGCCGTGGTGGGTGAGAGCAGGAGGAGGTGTTTTCTGAAGTCCCCCACTTGCTGCTGGGCAGGAGTGCAGGTGCAGGCACCAGCCACCCGCGAGGAGGAGGCTGCGTGGGGACCAGGTGGGGCCTGTGAAGGGCCCTCCGACCCAGAGATGTGAGTGGCTGGGTGGTTTCGGTGCTAGGCGAGCCTTTAGGCCGCACCCACCAGGCCACGATGCCCCCTGCCTCCTGGTGGCTCAGAGGGGCACTCCACCTTGCGTTCGAACTTCTCCTCCAAACTGCTTAAGGCCCCTCCTGCTCTCCCTCGCCCACTGCCTGGTGCGTGACTTCTGCTAAGTCTTTTGGGAGACCCATTTTCTAGAAAAGGAAACTGAGTCACAGTGGGTTCCCGCCCCCCAGCACATCTGGGGCCCTCTTCTGTATACTTAGTGCATCTGGGGTTCCTCTTTTGAGTAATTACCACACTGGCTCCTTCCAGCCCCATGTCATCAGCACATCTGGATCCCCCTCTTCGTGCTGGCGCATCTAGACCCCCCTTCTGCGCAATGAGTCAATCTGAATTCTCTTCCTGCATAATCAGTGAATCTGGGGCTCTTTTTCTGTGTCTTGGACCACAAAAAGACCACATGTCCCTGTACCTTGCTCTCACTGTGGGACGTGCTCCCGAAGCCCCTGGTGTGGCCCTGCTCAACATTACACTGCTGTAGGGGCCAAACAGGATTGGGGCTCTAGTCAGGAACCCCAACTGGGTCAGAGTAGCCCTCTGCCCACTGTGTCTTTGGTCTTTGCCTGTGGGTGGGGAAGGCCTACCGAGGGCTCCAAGCGGTCCCACCTGGCCCCTAATCTGAGGCATGCTTCAAAGCTTACCCCAGAGGCCACCTGCAACTCTGCAGCTCTGGGGGGCAGGGTCAGTTTGGGCCTGGTGAGCCCACATCTCTGCGCCTGCCTGCCCTGAGCCAGAGTAACTGCCCTGGCTGCTTGTGCCAGGTGGGTTCACAGCACCAAGAATCAAATCTCTGGTCTCACCCCTTTCTTTCCTGCCCCTCCCACCTTGTCCCTGCCCCAGGGCCTTTGCACTGGCCACTCCCGTCCCTTCCCTTGCCTGTCGACCCTCAGCTAGCCAAGCAAAGAACAGCCCCGCCTGTACACAACTGGGTGTGCCCTCGCCACCTGCTGACATCCGTTTTCATTTTCTGTTCTGCAATATTTATTCCACATGGGTCAGATTTGTGCCCATACATGAGCGATGCACACTGCTTTCCCTCCAGAAAGTTCCACTTGTATCCAGGAGAAAAACATGGATAAAGGGGGCTGCATCGGATACAAGTAGAATAAACAAACCTATTTTTACCAGGAAGAGTGAATGTTTCCTGTTTCTATGTCACTTCAGAATATTCTATCAGCCCAAAAGGAATCCTGTCCTCATGCACAATCACCCCACCCCTCCCCAGCCCCTAGCACAACAAGCCCAAGTGCCTCCTCTGGCTGTGCCCGTCCTGGACGTGTCTCGTCAGCAACTCAACCGCAGGCCTCGCGGGTCTGCTTCTCTCCCTGAGCGTCGTCCTTTCGGGGTCCCCATGCAGCAGTGGGTATGAGAGCGGCCCCCCTCTTCATGGCCGGTGCTGTTCCCGTGGGGACGCATTACGTACGCCCTGACCTGTCCTCCGCTTTGATGGGGGCCAGCGCCCTGTCCTCGCTGACTTGCCCCGCAGGCCGAGCATAGCCAGGCAGCTGCAATTGGCCCCCTTTGCTCTGGGCCGGCGCCCCGGGCTGGGGTCCCCAGGGGACCCCCCCCTGTCCAAACTCACCTTCTGAATCATGCTCTAGAGCACGGCGGCACCAGCCCACTTCCTTCATGCCGGCCTCTGTGTGGGCCAGGCCCCTTCCCCCCTAAAGGGCAGCCAGGGCAATCAGGGGGCCTTAGATCCCCAAATCACCAGGCCCTCTGCTGCCTCCATTCCCCCCGCTCCCCGTCCTCGCACTAGTTACATGGGGCCTCCCCACTGCTAGTTACATGGGGCCTGGAGACCTCTCAGTTGGGTCCCAGTTGGGTGAGGAAATGGGGATGCTTCCTTCCACCTAGGAAAACGGGGAGTAGCATTGTCGCCTCTTACTACTGTCCCCTGTCCGGAAGGAAGGGGCCCTGTGGGTGGCTCGGAGGCCCAGGCAGGAGAGTCTGAGACCTGCGAGAACGCCACTAGTCTAATGAGGGTCCCCAGGGCCCCCGGCTGGCCGGGGCGGGTGGGGGGTGAAGGCCACCTCTTCATTCCCCTGTTTCCCCACCCCCTGCTGTAATAGGATTGGGACTTTTGAAGTTAATAGGAACTGAGGGAGGCTCCCTCATAGGGAACACTGACGCCAAGGGCTTAGCTGAGCCTTTGTGAGCCAGCCGGCCACCCCCCCGGCCGGCATGATGAAAGCGCCATGAAATCCGTGCTGTCACCCTGCCTGCGACCATGACAGGCCCCATTACCGGAGAGAAGCGGGCTGAAGCCCCCGAACGGTGTATGCGTGCCTGTGAACGCACATGTAGGGGTACGCGGGTCTCTGGTCTCGGCCCCAGAGGGGCCATCTCAGTGGGGTGCCCACCCGTGGCCCCTTCCACCAGGCAGGGGCACTGAGGAGCTGGTCGCCTTAGTAACCGGGAGTCTCTGCATCTTTGACACTGGTCTTGGGAGCCACCAGGGTGGGCAGTCCTGCCTGTGGCTCGTGGCTCGTGGCATGCTTGCCGCTGGAGGCGGGGAGCTCACCACCTGCAGGCCTTCCAGACGCAATCTCCCTGACGCGGCCCCAGGTGAAGTTCCGCCTCCCTGGGCACGGGCAAGGTGGGGGGATGGCGGCACAGGATGGGAGAAAATGTCGTTTTGAACGGGCAGCTTTATGGAGAGTCTCACATCCTTTACTGCTCATTTCTTTAAAGTGTGTAATTCATTTATATCACACAGCTGTACAGCTGTCACCACTCTAGTTCTAGAACATTCCATCACTTCCAAAAGAAGCCCCACCCCCACCGGCAGTTACCTCCGACCTCCCCAGCCCCAGCACCACGAACCCACTGGCTGTCCGTGGCCGCGCCTGTCCTGGACGTGTCTGGCCAGTAGGCTCCCCGCGTGGCCGGTGTGTCTGCTGCTCTCCCGAGCGTTCTGTGTTCAGGGTCCCCTCTGGGACCTTCACCCCGGCCAGGGTGGAGCGATATGTGGGTGTGTGGGCGTTTGTGGCATTTCCCTCTTTGGGCATTTCTGACGTGATGTTATTCTCCAGAACCCTGTAATCAGCCCTGGTCTTGGACACAAGGGCAAGACCACTGAGGCCAAAGCAAAGGGCAGTTTCTCTGAAGGGCCCAGTCTGGGGTGCTGGGGGCACGGAGATCCCTCATGTGGACTCAGGGACATGGACCCCGAGTTCCTTTGGCCCTGCTAAGGTGAGGGCCGCTGCTTCTCCCAGCCCACAGCCTCTCCACTGCCAACAGTGTCGTGGTGCCTGTGGCCTCTGCCCACGATGCCAAGAGCTGCGGGCGCTTGGCAGAAAGGAAGCCGCTGGGTGGCCCAGCTCAGTGCCCCAGGGACGGGGGTCACCACTGCTGGACCGGGGCAGGGCAGCGGGGCCTGCCCTCTGCCCCAGGTTTCTGTTTAGGTCTGTAGGTGGGCGGCCTTCCTCCTGTGGCCCCAATATTACAGGGGCTGTCCAGGGGGAGCAACTGCCTGCCCTTCCCACTGCTCCCTGCCCCAGGCCTGCGTCCCTGTCAGTGGCCACCAGCACAGAGGCGGGTGCAAGGCTCTGCCCGGTCCATCCAGGGGCGTCTGCGGAGGCCTGGTCCTCCCCGGCCCACGGAGACCCAGGAGAGACGGACACAAAGATAGGAAGCGACAGAGGCAGGGAAAGGGGCAGAAGGTCGGCTGGGCCTGTGCTCCGGGGCGCAGCCAGCAGCCTCTGTTCGGGGCCTCCCGAGCCCACCTCCTGGCACCGGAAGACTTGGACTGACCCTGACCTACTCTTGACCTCGGGTGGCTACTTGACTTTTTGGGTTCCAGGGGGAGTGAGTGGGCCAGGCCGGGACCCCAGTTCCCAAATGTCCCAAAGCTCAGTCCCCCTGTCAGCGTGAGTCCTGCTGTGTGTGGGCATGGTGGGCGCTGCCAGGCCCTGCACCCTGGTGCCCTGGGAGGGCTGCCCAGAGAGAGCCCCACCAACATAAGAGCCTGGAGATGGCCAGGGGCGCCCGGGGCTGCCCAGATGAGGCGGCTCCAAGAGCTTCAAGCCAGGGCCCAGGGGGGCGGGGTAAGCGCCCAGGTCTGCCCACAGCGGCCGGGTGTGCTTCTCAGAGGAGGTGTCTTCTGAGCTGAGGCATGAAGGGGAGAAGGCGCCAGCCTTGGGAGGGCGCCACGGAGGCAGAAGGAACAATCTGTGTTTGCAGGTCCTCTGGGCTTCAGGTGTGGCTAGAGCAGGGGACTGGGGCCGGGCACGGGGAGCCATGGCAGAGTCGAGAGCAGGGGAGGGCTGTGTCTGGGTGCCCCGCAAGGAGGGCCAGGCAGGGAGGGCTGCTGGCGGAAGGCGAGGTGCTCAGGGCAGAACTCCTCCCAAGGGAAACTAGGGGGAAGTTTTCTTCTCCTGTGTCTTTCCCTTTGGCTCTGTCACTGGTGGAGAGACGGGAGGACAGGCTTCAGAGATACGAATTTTCTGCCCAGGCATTGAGGGAGAATGCAGCGAGGTTTGCAGCCTGGGACCGCAGTCCCAATCCTATGGCCCGGGTGGCTCCAGGCTTCGGTCTGCCCCCACCCGCCCCGTGCTGGGCCCGTGCAGCTGCACACCGCAGACGGGACAGAGGCTGAGTCTCGGATCAGCAGTCAAGGCGCGGCGGGTTCCCAGGCCGCGAGCCCCTGAATGTGCATTCCTCGCCCTCTCCGGGGATGCTGTCCCTGCCTCAAGTTTAGGAAGGGCTGAGCTGCCTGGATTGAAATTCTCCAGCCGTGCTCGCCAGCAGAGAAATCCATAATGCATTGTTTAGACAGATGCCTTTAAACTGTTCCTCGGCGGGAGGGGGCAGCGAGGAGGGTACATGTTGGGAAGGTCGTCCTTTTTTCTGCACAAAGGTCAGTTGCAGATGGTTGCCAAGGCAACGAGCAGCTTAAAGATGGAGGCTTAATGAGAACAGACAAAGCCCCTCGTTGAGATACCCCGACAGGGGTCTGGCTGCCGCTTGGGGACTGGTTGCCGAACAGGGTAAGGTGGGGAGTGGAGACCTTGGGGGGGTGTGGGCCGGGGCAACTCAGCCCTGCCCCAGAGGGGCCTGGGTTCCTCCAGAGAGCCCCGCTGGGGCCCAGCCTCTGCCTCGGTGTTCACGTCTGCGGAATGGGAACAGTGAGTCTGCAGGCCGGACGTCACCTACAGGGTGGAGCCCTCGGGGCTCAGACTTGGCAGGGAGGGGCGGGTTTTGCCAGCGCCCCCAGAGTCACCCTGACCTCAGCTTGTTAAGCCCTGCTCCCTGAGGATGGACTGGGAGAGTCAGGATCTCCTGGGCCTTCCTGGGGACCCACGCAGTGACTCAGCAGCCCCCCTTCCCCGAAGCTACCCAGACCCAAGGGCTTCCAGAGCCTCTGCGAGCCAGCGGGCCCTGGGAGGACAGGAAGACGAGCTGAGACCAGACCTGCACCGGCCGGCTGGCGGGTGCAGGTCTTTGCTCTCACAGCTGTTGGGCAATTCTGTGAAAATGGCGCCGTCCACAAGGCCTCTCCCTGCAGGTGCCTTTGACTGCTGTGCCGTCGCTGCACGCGTGTCCCTGTGTCAGGGAGAGGGCCCATGCCTCACTTCTGCGGTTAAATAAAAACTTGGGACAGTAAAGTCTTTATTTATATGAAATCCACACACGTAACATTAACTATTTTATTATTATTTTTAAAGATTTATTTACTCATGCATACAAGAACTGGGGTGCAGGCCAGTGGTGCAGGGGAGGTGAGAGGACTCTCCAGAGACAGAGCAGGGAGCAGAACAGGCAGATGGACTGAAACACACTGTGGAGGGGAGCAGTGGGGAGACAGCAGAGGTCTGCTGTGCCCTGTGGGTTCCCTCTCCGGCAGCTGCTTCATAGTGCTGATACTTAACCCCTTGCACCACCAGGGAGGCTCCGATATCAGATTTAGAACCACCTCACCCCAATCCAGTACAGCTCTTTAACTCGATCCCATCCTTAAAGATGTTATTTCCAAGTAAGATCACATTTGCGGGTTGCAGGAGCTGGGACGTGGACGTGAAGCAACACGCAGCACTGAGAGATGAAAACCCTCCTCCCAAAGAGCAGAAATAACACCTGTGGATGCCACTGGGAAAGTGGCACGCAGATCTCAACCAACGGTGAGTTCTGTCCAGAGGGGCCTGGGAGAAGTGAAAATTTAATGCAACATGAAACCCTGGACGGGATCCAGGAAGGGGTAGAAGTCATCAGAGGAGAAAGGGGTGAAGTCAGGAAGCGGGTCTCTCAGCGCAGAGCTGGGTGCCCCCTCTTGATGGTGGGATGTCAGCTGTTGGCGCGGGGAAGCTGGGGTTGGGAATCCTCCGTGGCAACTTTGCCACAGTTGTAAAGTTTTTCCAAAATTCAAGTTCGCTTTTTTTTTTAAAGATGGAGGCTTTTTTTTTTAAAAATGGGAGGTGGGTGAAGGGAATCACCCAGTTATCTTTTTTATTTTTATTTTTTAAAAAAGATTTATTTATTTATGCACACAAGAACTGGGGTACAGGCCAGAGGCGGGCGAGAGGATTCACCAGACACAGAGTGGGGAGCAGAACAGGCAGATCAACCAAAACACACTGCTGAGGGGAGCAGCGGGCGAGGCAGGAGAGGTCTACTGCACCCTGTGGGTCCCTCCCTGGCCAGGGATCGAACTCGCGCTGCTGTGCCATGGATGCTTCACAGTGCCGCGCTCAACATGGTGCGCCACCAGGGAGGCCCCTATCTTTATTATTTTTAAAGATTTTATTTACTTACGCATACGAGAACTGGGGTGCAGGCCAGAGGTACAGGGGAGGTGAGAGGACTCACCAGAGACAGAGCAGAGAGCAGAACAGGCGGATCTACTGAAACACAGTTCTGAGGGCAGCAGCGGCAAGGCAGGAGAGGTCTGCTGCGCCCTGTGGGTCCCCTCCCTGGCCGGGGATCGAACTCGTGCTGCAGTGGCTGCGGATGCTTCTCGGTGCAGTGCTTAACCTCTTCGCCATCAGGGAGGCCCTCACCCAGTTATCTTATGCAGTTATATGACAACAAAGCCCGCGCGGCCTGCCGAGGATGGCTAACCACCAGGGCTGTGCGTTTGAACGTTGCTGAGACAGTAGACCTGAAAAGTTCTCATTATCAGCAAAAAAACCCGTTGTAACTATCTGGTGATGGATGTTAATTACGCTGATTGTGATCATTTCACCGTGTGTGCAAGCATCAAGTAGTCGTGCTGCACATCTGGAGCGATGCGGTGTTACATGTCAGTGATATCTCACACACACAAAAGGCAGCATCAACTAAAAGTTTAAATACACCAACGGGCACCTGACCATGTATACCAACGTGTGTGGGTGTGCGCGCCCATGCACACCCACGCACGGGTGCACACCCCGGTGTCCAGGACTCCGGTCACCCACGGCGTGCAGACACCTCCTCTGAAGTGGAAGCCGCAGTGCGAGCCCTTGTGGTTGCCGCACTGCACCCCTCCTGCGGCCAGAAGCACCTGCAGCCTCGGCCTCAGGGCCTTTGGGAAATGCTCCCAGGTGCGGATGCCCCGGCGCTCTGCCTGAGAAGGCCGTTCGTTTCCAGGAATAAGGGGCCCTTCCCTCTACCTCGGTGGTGGAGACCAGTCAGCTGCCAGCAGGACGTGGTGCCCGAGGACCCCGCCCGGCCCCGCCAGCTGTGTTCTGGAGCTAGTCCCGGGAAAAGAAAGCCCACACTGCGCTGTACGCACGCGACCTTGGCGAGCTCGACGCCCGCCTGGCGGAGCCTGAGCAGGAGCTGCCCTCGGCAGGGGCCAGGCCCAAGGGCAGCGGGACTCGCCCTGCGGACTGTGGTTCGGCCAGGCCAGAGCAGCGCGGCGGGAGCACCGAGTGGGGACGGTCTCGCGCTCGGCATTCCCTACGGGGCAGAGGGCAGTGTCCTTCCTGGGACAGCCTCGAGGTGACACAGTCGCAGGGACAGGGACGGAGGGCAGCTTCGAACTTGCTGGGGGTGAGGGGGCGTGGGGAGCTGGCACGGGGACGGGAGCAGCTATCTGTGGGGCGGACATGGCCTCTCTGCCCAGGTGGGGGTGGCGAGCTGTCACCAGGGGGGCTGGCCGAGTGGGACTCAGGCCCTTTCCCACAGCGCTGTTCTAGGGCAGGGCTTGGAATGACTTGTCTGTTTGCTGAAACTCTCTGGGTCGCCTCCCCTGAGGCTTCTCCCCTGGGTCCCTCCCCTGGGGCCCTCCCCTGGGCCCTCCCCTGGGTCCTCTCCCCTGAGGCCCCTCCCCTGGGGCTTCTCCCCTGGGGCCCGCCCCTGGGTCCTCTCCTCTGGGTCCCCCCCTGGGGCCCCTCTCCTGGGGCTTCTCCCCTGGGATGCCCCACCACTGGGTGCACTGTGAACACCTGTTACCTAACTTCCCCTGCAGGGGGCGGCGCTGAGACGACGGGGCAAGCCCTACCTTGGGCTGGGGGTTCTCGCTGATTTTCATTTTGACCGATTTTATTTATTTATTTACTTATTCTCTCATTTCACTGATTGTCAGTGTTCCCAAAGTGGGTTGTTATTTTTTTTTTAAAGATTTATTTATTTATGCATACAAGCACTGGGGCACAGACCAGAGGTGTGTGGGGGGGGGGGGGTGAGAGGATTCACCACAGAGAGCTGGG
>JAGFMF010011614.1:8043979-8055292 GCA_019455555.1 Galemys pyrenaicus | reverse complement strand
TTGATCTGCCTGTTCTGCTCCCTGCTCTCTGTGGTGAATCCTCTCACCGCCCTGGACTCTGGCCTGTACCCCAGTGCTTGTATGCATAAATAAATCTTTTTAAAAAAATAAATAAAATAGTAAAGTTCATTTAAAAAAAATAAAATAAAATAATTAAAGAGCTGACGACACCATGGTTCCTGTCATGGCGCTGCACGATCATATAAAAGGAGTCCCTGAAATAAATGTGGTGTAGGGCTGATTCCTTGACCAGACGGGGCAGCCGTGCAGATGGCAGACGAGTGCAACAACAGGAGAGGAGAAGCAGAGTATTTATTTTTAATACACGTGTTGTTTTATGGTCTCTCTTAAAATTAAAGTAAGTAGAGTTTAAAGACCTCCTTGTGGGGTGGCGCAAGGGGTTAAGTCCCAGCACTGAAACAACTGCAGCCACAGCAGCCCAAGTTCAATCCCCGGCCCGGGAGGGACCCACATGGCGCAGCAGACCTCTCCTGCCTCCCCGCTGCTCCCCTCAGCAGTGTGTTTCAGTCAGTCTGCCTCTTCTGCTCCCCACTCTGTCTCTGGTGGATCCTCTCACCCCTGACACCTCTGGTTTACCATAAACAAATAAATCTTTTAAATAAAATGGTACATTTTTTGTTGTGTGTATTTTCCCATATTAGAACACACACACACACACACACACACACACACCTGGGCCTCTGTGAGAACTAACAGAGACAAATAAGGGCCCACGGGTCTCCCTTGAATTCCCAGTGCAGAACGAGCCCCCTGGTGACGTGAAGGTGACAGTCCTCTGCTGGGGTGTGGGCAGGAGAGCGCCCCAGGCTCAGGGAGCGCTCCGCTGAGGTACAGCTCGCCCGGCCAGCGCTTTTCCAGGGGAGCCCTTTGGCCCGGGTGGGTGCCGGCGCTGGGGCACTTCAAAGGCCGCTCGGCGCCTCGTGTGAGCCGAGCCGCGGCCCTGAGAAACCGGCTTCCTGCGCCAGGTGGCGGCGGGCGCCGGCGGGCGGCGGTGCGGGGAGGCAGCTGCGCCCGCGTGGGAGTCGCAGACAAAGAGGGAAGTTGGTGCCTGGGAAGAATGTGCGATAATACGATCGAGGCCCTTGAAGAAAACAAATAAAAGACGGTTGTAGATTATGGACGTCTGGGAGAAGAACAAGGAAACAGAAAAGAAAGAAAGCGAGAAAGAAAACAAATCCGCGCAGCGGCGCTTTTTTGAAATGCAGATGGACGGCGCAGGCTGCCCAGCGCCGCCTAATAGCGCACTTGAAAGCGCTTCGAGCAAATCAAAGGCGAACAGGATGGGGACGCAACAGGACTTAATCCTTCGCTCTTTGTTGGAGAGGCTGCGGCGCGTTGTCCTTCCTGGTCGGACGCTGGGCCTGGGTGGGGAGGAGGACGCCAGAGCCCAGGCGCGCAGCCCCGAGGGGGCGGCCGCCGCGTTCCTGGCGGGGGGTCTGTCACCCCTCTATCCTGGCGGTGAACCTGGCGGGAGACGTCCCACGTGGTATGGGAAATGCTTGGCTTGCTGGGATGGATTTTTTTTTTTAAGATTTATTTATTTATGCACACAAGAGCTGGGGTACAGGCCAGAGTCCAGGGAGGTGAGAGGATCCACCAGAGACAGAGTGGGGAGCAGAACAGGCAGATGGACTGAAACATACTGCTGAGGGGAGCAGTGGGCGAGGCAGGAGAGGTCTGCTGCGCCATGTGGGTCCCCTCCCTGGCCAGGGGCAGGGATTGAACTCGTGCTGCAGAGGCTGCGGTCTGCTTCATAGGGCCTTGCTTAACCCACTGCGCCACCAGGGAGGGCCCGGGATGGATTTTTTTTTTTTTTAAATATGTGGTAAAGTGTGTTTAAAAAAATATGTTTGGGGCCTTCCTGGTGGCTCAAGGGGTTAACGGCACGATGAAGCATCCGCAGCCTCTGCAGCAGAGTTCAATCCCTGGCCAGGGAGGGACCCACAGGGCGCAGCAGACCTCTCCTGTCTTCTGGCTGCTCCCCTCAGCAGTGTACTTCAGTAGATGTACCTATTCTGCTCCCCACTATGTCTCTGGTGAATCCTCTCACCCCCCGCACCTCTGGCCTGTACCCCAGTTCTTGTATGCATAAACAAATATTTTTTAAATAAAAAGATGACCCTAACATCTTTAAATATATCTATATGTTTAACATAAAAAATACCGTCTTAAACATTTTTAAGAGTACAGCTCAATGGCATTAAATACATTCATATCATCATGCACCCATCCCACCCACGGGCTCCAGAACTTTCTCCTCTTCCCCATTAAACACCAACTCCACCTTCTGCCTCCTGTCTCTGGGGATGTGGTGCCTGCAGGACCCCGTGGGAGGGGTCACACCGTGTGCCCTCTGTGTCTGGCTTGTCTCACGTGGTATCCTGTCCTCAAGGTCTCTTCCTGTTGTAGCTGTCAGAACTTCCTTCCTTCCCAAAGCTGAAGAAAACTCCAGGCTGGGCGGCACACATTTCCTCTGTCCACTCACTCTTCCGTATCCACTGGTCTGCTTCTGTGCCGGTGCCGTGAATGTGACTGTGCAGGCCTGTCTTTAAGAACCAGCTTTCCAGGGCCTCCCTGGTGGTGCAGTGGGTTAAGCAACGCACTATGAAGCAAACCTCAGCTGCTGCAGCATGAGTTCAATCCCTGCTGCTGGCCAGAGAGGGGACCCACATGGCGCAGCAGACCTCTCCTGCCTCACCCGCTACTCCCTTCAGCAGTGTGTTTCAGTAGATCATTCTGTTCTGACCTCACTCTGTCTCTGGTGGATCCTCTCACCCCCACATCTCTGGCCTGTACCCCAGTTCTTGTATGCATAAATAAATAAATCTTTAAAGAAAAAAAAAAAAAAAAAGAACCAGACTTCCAGGCTCTTGAGGAAGAACCCAGAAGTAGACCTGCAGCTCACATCCTATATTAGTCTCAATTTTGTTTTTTTTTTGAGGAAACTCTGTACTGCTTTACACAGCAATTGTCCGATTTCACATTCTCACCAACTGTGCACAAGGATTTCAGTTTCTTCACATTCTCTATGACCCTAGTTTTCCGTGTGTGTTTTTTTTAATAGTAGTCACCCTAATAGCTGTGAGGTGGTGTGATGTGTTTTTGAACTGTTCTTACTAATTTTGCCATGTTCAGCATTCTCAGTATTTGTGAAGATGGATCAAAAATACATGAAATGGGGCCTTGCTGGTGATGCAGGGGTTAAAGTCTCAGTGCTACCAAGCTATGGGCAGCCATTGCAGCATGAGTTAGACCCCCCCCCACCCCTGGCCAGGGAGGGACCCACAGGGCTCAGCAGACCTCTCCTGCCTCACTCCCTGCTCCCCTCAGCAGTGTACTTCAGTCCATCTGCCTGTTCTGCTCCCCGCTCTGTCTCTGGTGAGTCCTCTCACCCCCTCCCACATCTCTGGCCTGTACCCCAGTTCTTACAGCCAGCATAAATAAGTAAAATAAATCTTTAAAAAACAAATAAATCTTTAAAAAATATATACATAAAATGGAGATAATTAGAAAGTGGAGAATGCTGTCCACAACTGTAATTGTTGTAATAGCTTAAAACAGCACACATTTATTCGCTCACATTTCTGGGTGTCAGAAGTCCCACGTGGTCTCAAGGGGATAAACGTGGGTATGGGCGTGGCTCCAGGGAACTCACTTTCTGATTTTCCAGCTTCTGGGAGCACTGCATTCTTAGCTGGTGATACATTTTTGTCTCCAAGGCCAACAATAGCTGCTGAGTGACAACTGTAATTTTTTTTAGTGCCGTCACCTTCGTTGAGGTTGCTGTATAATGAGTGACATAAACTTGCCATCTTAACTATTTTTAAGTGCAGTGTTTGGTAGTGTTAAGCACACTTACACTATTGTACAACCAAGTTCCAGAACTTTGTTCTTGCAAATTGAAATATAAACGTTATGCTGAGGTCCCAACGCTGGGGAAAGTGACTCTACAATAAAATAATTTGTGCAAAGGTGACCAAGTTAAGATGAGATCACACTGGGTCAGGGGGTCCTAGAGCCAAGGTTGGGGTCCTCATAGGATGAACAAGGGAATTTGGACACAGAAGCAGGTGGCCCCGTAAAGATGGAGGTAGAGATTGGGGTGATGCAGCCACAAGCTAAGGCCTCCTTGAGACCCCAGAAGCTGGACGAGGCGGCAAGGACCCTCCCTGGGAGCCTTTGGCAGGAGGACGGCCCTGCCACACTGAGTGTGGGCTTTTGGGCTCCAGCTCTGGTAGAGACTGAACTTTAGTTTGTGCCTTTGTTACCAACCGGGAGAGTCCTCCAGATGAGATGGGCGTTCCCTGCTGAACCTTGGGTGGGGCACCTTGCCCTTGGCAGCTGAGATGTGCTGACCCGAGCCAGGACAGACCCTGTGACCGTGCAAGTTCTCACACCCAGGTGTTACAGGGCAGGGAGAGGGGCACCCCGGAACCTCCAAACCTGCCCTCTCTAAATGGGCTTTGCTATTCGTGGCATCAAGACAAACATATAAGGCCTTTAATGGAAAGGAACTTTAATACAATTAGGGAACAATACAGAAAAGACAAAGAATAGAGTCACTAAGTCAAGCATCCAAAGTTACCCATCTCCTTGAGGGTAAAAGTTCAGCCAAACAGGGCCTCCCTGGTGGCTCAGTGGGTTGGGCAAACCGCAGCCACTGCAGCACGAGTTCGATCCCTGCTGCTGGCCAGGGAGGGGACTCACATGGTGCGGCAGACCTCTCCTGCTGTGCCCGCTGCTCCCCTCAGCAGTGTACTTCCATTGATCTGCCTGTTCTGCTCCCAGCTCTCTGTGGTGAATCCTCTCGCCCCCGACACCTCTGGTCTGTGCCCCAGTGCTTGTATGCATAAATAAATAAATCTTTAAAAAAAAAATGTTCAGTCAAACAGGATTGGCCCAAAGCAAGGCCCAAAAGCTGCCACACGTCTGAAGGACCTTTCAGTGGAGACCCATAGAAAAGGGTCAGAAAGAGTCAGACAAATCTGGGAGGAAAAGAGTAAAATCAAAATCAAGATGAAAGCTGCCATTGTAAGCTCCCCACGGGTCTCTTACCCACATCTGTCCCAACCAGTTCAGGACCAAGAAGCAAGTGCAATTTTTTCACATGTCCCTCTGCTCCACGTGCCTCCTCCAGGTTTCCTTCCTGCTCTCCATCCTGCTTCCTTCTTCCTCCCTTCCTTCTGTCTTCTATCTCCTCTCCAGCATCTTTTTATCTCTGCTCAGTTCCACCCCACTTAGGGTGGGACAGGCATTCTGGAACTTCCCCGCCCTTTTTTTTTTCACCTTCTTGGACATGCACAAAACAACAGAACTGTCACAGGTGGGCCTTCCTGGTGGTGCAAGGAGTTAAGTCTCAGCACTGTGAAGCATCCACAGCCACTGTAGCACGAGTTTGATCCCCGGCCAGGGAGCTGACCCACATGGTGCAGCAGACCTCTCCTGCTTTGTCTGCTGCTCCCCTCCCTCAGCAGTGTATTTCATTAGATCTGTCTGTTCTGCTCCCCACTCTGTCTCTGGTGAATCCTCTGACCCCCACACCTCTGGCCTGTACCCCAGTGCTTGTATGCATAAATAAATAAATCTTTAAAAAAAATAAATAAAACAAATTCCGATGCCAGGCAGTACGACCGTCGTTTCCGCACCTTCTACAATGAATGACACACTGTCTCAGCTGCAGAGGTCAGTGTCCAGCTAGGCGAGGAGCTAACCGCCCATCGCATTACACTGTAAGCCACACAACCGTTCTGGGTAACACCCCAGACTCAGCAACCGTTAGCAGCAAAGGCTTATCGCCTGCACTAGCTGGCCCAAGGGGATGGTGTCTCCCAGGTTCCTACCCACCCCAATCTTAGAATGCACCTTATTTGGAAATGCGGTCTCTGCAGGCAATGGCTGGTGTCCCTATAAGGAGAAGACTCACTGAGACAAGAAGGAGAGAGGCTGTGTGAAGGTCAAGTCAGAGAAAGGAGGCGCTTGTGGGGCCAAGGACTGCCAGGGCCACCCGTACCTTGCAGCGGGTGTGGATGTAGTTTCCCTGCACCTCTAGAAGGAACCAGCCCTTCAGACATCTTGAACTTGGACGCCTGGTCTCCAGAAGTGTCAATGCATAGATACCTGCTCATGGTACATTTTTAAAAAAACATTTATTTTAATTTATTTATGCATACAACACTGGGGTACAGGCCAGAGGTGGGGTGTGTGTGTGAGGATTGACCACAGAGTGGGGAGCAGAACAGGTGAATCCACTGAGACATGCTGCTGAGGGGAGCAGCAGGGAGACAGAAGAGGTCTGCTGTGCCATGTGGGTCCGCTCCCTGGCTGGGGATCGAACTCAGGCCACACTGGCTGGCAATAGCTTGACAGCGCTGAGACTTTAACCCCTGTGCCACCAGGGAGGCCCTGTTCATGGTACACTGTTACAGCTGTCGCAGGAACTCACACACTCACTGTCCACTGCACCAGGTGGGACCCGTCCTCCTCAACCTTGGGTGCAACTGTCATCAGATACAGAGAGGCTCCTCGAGGCAGGTGGAAGAGCCACAAGGGAAACACACTGCATTGGCCAAAGCACGTGTCACGGGCATGCAGCATTGGGGGCAGGAGGTGCAAGCCACACGGGAAGTTGGCAGTGCTCATGGGATGGACGCACCCTGTATCTGGATAGACGCGGTGGAGACAGGACTCCACACTCCCGACCGGTGGTGCAGCGTCTGCACACGCAGTCCCTGTGCTGACATCCTGGTTCTGATATTAGACAGAAGATCTAAGTATTAGGGAAACGGGGTGACAGGTACAAGGGAACTCTCTGTACTATTTTTTTGCAAATTTCTGTGAATCTTAAATTATTTCAAAATAATAAATTTAGGGGGCCTCCCCGGTGGCACAGTGGGTTAAGCAACACACTATGAAGCAAACTGCAGCCACTGCAGCACAAGTTCGATCCCTGCCCCTGGCCAGGGAGGGGAAAGTACAGCAGACCTCTCCTGCTGGGCCTGCTGCCCTCAGCAGTGTGTTTAAGTCGATCTTCCTGCTCTGTTCCCCACTCTGTCTCTGGTGAATCCTCTCACACCCCCGCACCTCTGACTGTATCCCAGTTCTTGTATGCATAAATAAAATAAATCTTTAAAATAACAATAATAATAATAATTTTAAAACAAAAACACCGGGGCCTCCCTGGGGGCATAAAAGGTTCAGTCGCATCACTATGAAGCATCCGGAGCCACTGCAGCTCGAGGGGACTCACAGGGCGCAGCAGACCTCTCCTGTCTCCCTGCTGCTCCCCTCAGCAGTGTGTTTCAGTAGATTAACATGTTCTGCTCCCTACTCTGTCTGAATCTTCTTACCCTCCATTGGCCTGTAGCCCAGTTCTTGTACAAATAAATAAAACAACACCTTTCCAGGCACAGGTTCACAGTTAAATGTCATCTTCTGTATCCTGGCTTTTTTTTCTTTCTTTTTTTTTTTTTCCATTTATTTATGTATGCATACAAGAGCTGGGGTACAGGCCAGAGGCGGGGGCGGTGAGAGGATTCACCAGAGACAGAGCAGGGAGCAGAACAGGCAGATCCACTGAGACACACTGCTGAGGGGAGCAGTGGGGAGACAGGAGAGGTCTGCTGTGCCATGTGGGTCCCCCCCCTGGCCGGCAGCAGGGATCAAACTCGTGCTGCAGTGGCTGCGGTCTGCTTCATAGGGCCTTGCTTAACCAACCCACTGCGCCACCAGGGAGGCCCTGGATCCTGGCTTTCAACAAGCCTGTCACTTCATTCCCACAGCCTCTGCTTGTCTCCTGCGGTCATTCTGTCAGAACCGCCGTTACTTCTTGCAGCAAGTGCACCAGTGTGGGCTCGGACTGGACTGGCCATTTCACATGCCGGCTCTGCCTTGAAGTTTACTGCACCATCAGGGTTTCCTGGTCTGTAAACTGTGTGTGGTGGTCCCCAGTGAGGCATGCCTCTCCCCTGTATCTGAGTGGGTTCTGTGGCTCATTTTCACTCAGGGAAGGGGGTGGGTGTGGGGGCTGGAAGGGCAGGGCCCATGTCAGTTCCTAGCACAAGCTCCTAGGCGCTCTGTCCTGCTGAGCTGTGTCCTCCTCCGGGGTCACCCGAGAGGGCAGGGCCTGGGCGCGGAGTGCCAAGGGACAAAGCCCTGCTGCCCCCGGCCGCAGCTGACCCGCAGCTGCATCGAAGCACAGGTGACCGCGGCCTAAGCCCCAAGCCCTAGCTGAGCCCACCAGACCGACAACTGTGAGCTGATAAAATTAGCTGCTGCCGGCAGAGTGGACCAGGGAGCACCAAACAGTGGGGCTAACCCTCCCCAGCCCTTTCAGAGTTCTTGCATTACATCTACGAACAGTGTAAAGTGCTCAGACCAGGTATAAAGCAGTGATCACTTTACCAAATCTTTCCAGGAGGTTAGATCCTTGGGTGCCATTTTCCTCACCATTTGGTGCTCAGTGTCTGTCACCAAGTCACTCAAATATCCTCTGAAAGAATAAATGCCTGTCCTAAAGCAGCACAGTTCCCAGTTGCTCTGGAGGTCTCTCTTGAAGCCAAACCGGCAGAGGAGCTGAGAGGATGACTGTTGACTAGATTTATCCTTCTTGGAGATCAGTTACCGCTTCAGTTAAAAAATTTCCTCTTTGTAACAGAGTACTCCCCAGGAAAAGGGGAGGGTCCAGGGTCCCTGCCCCAACCAAGGGAGGGTGGAGCTGAGCAGGGAGGAGAGGAAGCTGGAGAGGAGAATGGGGAAGGAAGGAAGCAGGATGGGGAGCAGGAGGAGCCCGAGGAGGTGCCTGGAGCACAGACGCTTAGAAGCTGCGCCTGCTTCTAGTCCTGGACTGGCTGGGACAGACACAGTGAGACCCGTGGTGAGGTGACAGTGGCAGGTTTTTTTTTTTTTAAGATTTATTTATTTATGCACACAACAGCTGGGGTACAGGCCAGAGTTCCGGGAGGTGAGAGAATTTACCAGAGACAGAGCAGGGAGCAGAACAGGCAGACTAACTGAAACACACTGCTGAGGGGAGCAGCATGTGAGGCAGGAGAGGTCTGCCACGCCATGTGGGTCCCCTCCCTGGCCAATAGCAGGGATTGAACTCGTGCTGCAGTGGCTGCGGTTTGCTGGTTTGCTTCAGTGTGTTGCTTAACCCACTGTGCCACCAGGGAGGCCCGTTTATTTGTTTGTTTTTTAAGATTTATTTATTTATGCATACAAGCACTGGGGTACAGGCCAGGGGTGTGGGGGGTAGGAGGTGAGAGTATTCACCAGAGACAGAGTGGTGAGCAAAACAGGCAGATGAACTGAAGCACACTGCTGAGGGGAGCAGTGGGCAAGGCAGGAGAGGTCTGCTGCGCCATGTGGGTCCCCTCCCTGGCTGGGGATCGAATTCATGCTCCAGTGGCTGCAGATAGCTTCATAGTGTGGTGCTTAACTCCTTGTGCCACCAGGGAGGCCCTCTTTTCATTTTTCAAAGGAATCCTCATACCATCTTCCATACAGGCAGTGGCTGGTTACATTCCCACCCTCAGTGGATGAGTGTCCTTTTTCTCCACATCCTCACCAACATTTGTTGTTTCCAGTCTTTTTTATAAACAGGCGGCCCTCACTGGGGTGACATGGGGTCTCACTGTGGTTTATTTTTTTTTTTAATATTTATTTATTTATGCATACAAGCACTGGGGTACAGGCCAGAGGTGCGGGGGGGTGAGAGGATTCACCATAGAAAGAGCAGGGAGCAGAACAGGCAGATCAACAGAAGTACACTGCTGAGGGCAGCAGCGGGCACAGCAGGAGAGGTCTACTGTACCATGTGGGTTCCCTCCCTGGCCGGCAGCAGGGATCGAACTCGTGCTGTAGTGGCTGAGGTCTGCTTCATAGTGTGTTGCTTAACCCACTGCGCCACCAGGGAGGCCCCTCACTGTGGTTTAGATCCTCATTGCCCTTCTACAAAGCAACGCTGAGCATCTGTCTTGAGCCTGTGGGTCATCTGAATGTCTTCTTTGGAAAAGTATCTATTTATGTTTTCTGTCCATTTTTTGATTGGGTTATTTATTTTTTTGTTGTTGGACATCTCGATGACTCCCGAATTGTAACATGATATGAATAAAGCAGCAGAAAGCATGGCAGCGCATATTCCTCTATGCACATCTGATTACATCCTTACGATAAGTCCCAGCAAGTAGAAATTGCAGGGCTGGAGAGTCTGAACGTTTTTAAAGCAGTTGACACATCACGTCGTGTTGCTTTTCAGAAAAGTACCAATTCACATTTTCCAGCTGCCCCATCTCTCGGCTGCCTGTCTAACACTCTGTGTTAGGGCCAACAGTGATTATTTGGTTCATCTCTGTTAATTTGATGATGGGTGAAAAATGTATTAAGTTTGTTACTGAACCATGAACAAAATCAAAGATTAAAACATACACAAATACACTAGCCGGGTGAGTCAGCCTGAGCCAGGATAAAATCTATCGTTTCTCAAACAATTGAACTGGTAACATCAAAATAGCCTCTGAACTGAGACTCAACCTGTTTCAATCCGTTCCAATCCTAATTAGGCCATAGGGAATGACGCTGGAAACCTTGACCTTGTTAACAAGGTCTACACCGCCAGCTCGGACAGGACTGGACATCAGCCTCCTCCCTGAGAGGGACTTTACAGGTGTCCAGGGGCAGTGGCCCCCTCCCCCAGCCAATACCGTTTGGCACAGGAAATTCAGAAAGCAAGTGGAAGGCCTCGCCAGGAGCCAGCACACAGAGTCTCCTGACCTTCCCCACCACACCTATCAGTCCTGGGCGTGCAACAAGGGGGTCCCCAGAAAATGAGGACATTCCAGATTTCCTGCCCCACCCAGAGGATGATGGAGCTGAGCAGGGAGGAGAAGAAGCTGGAGAGGAGACTGGGAGAGGAAGGAAGCAGGAGGGAGAGCAGCAAGGAGGCATGTGGGGCAGAGACAGGTGCAGAAGCTGCGCCTGCTTCTTGTCCTGGACTGGCTGGAACGGACGCGGGTGAGACCCATGGGCAGGTGACAGTGGAGCTTTTATCTTGATTTTGATTTTGCTCTTTTCCTCCCAGACTTGTCTGACTCTTTCTGAGCCTTCTCTCTGGGTCTCCCCCAAAAGGTGCTTTAGACTGTGGCAGGCTTTTGGACCTTGCTTTGGGCCAATCCTATTTGGCTTTTTTTTTTTTTTAAGATTTATTTATTTATACATACAAGCACTGGGGTACAGGTCAGAGGCGTGGGGGGGGTGAGAGGATTCACCACAGAGAGCGGGGAGCAGAACAGGCAG